>JAODUD010000027.1:164833-194860 GCA_026784285.1 Stomatorhinus walkeri
GCCCCCCCCCCCCCCCCGGAGAAGATAGCCCGCTCCTGCTCTACTAAAATAGAAGCCTTCTGAAAGAGTAAGGCGTCTGACATAGGTGTCACCCAGCTGAGCTTGTTAATCACTTGGTTTAAAAGAATGGTTTTGCTCTTTTGAGAATCTTTTGTTGCATTTTTGTTTTAGGATTGTCGGTTATGTGAGTCTCTGCCATTTTTTTCTTAGCTTTGGGCTGCTACTTTTTGAGGTCCTCAGTTGCCTGAGAGCCGATGAGCCCTGGCAGTCGTCGTTGTGAGAATTCAGAGTTTCCTTTTCTTTTTTTCTTTTTTGCACATACCCAAAAGTGATAAACAAGTCACATGTTCAGGAAGTCACCCAACTCGCTGCTGTCGAGCTGAGGCTTTGCGGCCACGCTGAGCAAGAGAGGAGCAGCTGCGTCAATGTGCAGACACCGTAAGCGACTCTGCCGTCCGGCCACACTGTGCGGCGCCCTTCCCTGGGCTCACCACTGCAGGTTTCACCGCATCTCTTGCTCGGGTTGGAGGAGCTGACATGGGCGACTCGGCGGCAAAGAACACAGATCCTCTCCGGCAACAGGCATCAGACACAGACCAACCCGTCGGGGAGATGAGCCTCCCAGAGACCTCCGAGCTGGAGGAAGGGCATGAGAGTCATGCTCAGTTTGACGACTTGGGCCTCTCATCCCAGATCCAGAGCGGGCTGGAGAACCTGCGGGTGGAACAGTCTCTCACAGATGTGACTTTGCATGTAGGGGGACGGGAGTTTCCCTGTCACCGGGCAGTCCTCGCTGCCGCAAGCCACTACTTCAGGTGAGTTCTGTCAATGCCTCAAATAAGAAAGAAATGCTGAGAACGCCCCCCCTTTAATTAACACCACTTTGGGATGAGCAGATGTGATGCTATTAAACCAGCATAAAGTCCTGCCTGAATAACATGGCTTGTATGTCTGAAAATATCAGAACTTCCTGTATGAATTATTTCAGCTTACAACCTACAAAGGTCTAGGAACTAGGGGGAAGGGGGGGCATGTACCCCCAATACTTAATTTGGCTTAATTTGTCTCCCCCAGGGGTTCTGCCCCCCTAAATACATATGCTACCTGGGTCTGAAATAAATGTATTATTATTATTATTATTTACTATTATTATTATTATTATTATTATTCACTATCATTATTTATCGGTTTTCAAAATTTCCATTTTCTCCTTAATGCTGGCGATCTATTGTAAGTAATACTTGGGGGGCCATTAAGGTCAAATGTATCTGTCCCCCCCCCGTCAAAATGGTCTAGAACCACAACTGGCCCCCCTTCCAATTTCCTCCGCCCTCTAGTCTGTTTACTCTACTCACCTTGGACCCTGTATTTCCAGAGCCATGTTCTGTAATGATCTTCGAGAGAAACGCGAGGAGCAAATCCAAATTAAAGGTGTGGATGCAGAGACCATGGCGGTTCTGCTGGACTACACCTACACCAGCAAAGTGCTCATCACCAAGCAGAACGTCCAGAAGATCTTGGAAGCCGCGAGTCTCTTCCAGGTCCCAGCCGAACGTTTCTTTTGTGTGGACATCGCCACTGTGTTGAGGAAGGCAGGACTCACTAACCGACCTTCTGAGTCAGCAGTACCAGAATTACAGAGTCACTTTATGTCTTACTGAACAAACAGAAACAATATAAAGAAAATGCCACAGTGTATTCACGTAGCATTACCGTTTTTGTTGAATGTGTCTTATTATGAATTTATAGTACAAACGTACATAAACTAGAATACAAAAAAGCAAGAAAGCGACATTTTAAAAGTTCTATTTAACAGAATTGTAAAATATTTTTTACAAACATCATGTATATATTTTCCACATAATTCAGGTGTCTCCTGTTGCACTGTAGCAGAGACACGTGTTGCCATTAAAACCATTAAAACCATTAATTGGGGAACTGAAAACGATTTGCCCGCTGCTGTTTATGCATGGAACAATTTCGCTCTATCCCCTGCCCATTTTAACTTGTACAGCTGGGGAAGGCATGCGGGTGGAGAATCTGAACACGCACGGACAGCCTAAAGCCCCTTCCTTATAACCATTTCAAAAGCTTGTTTTACATGTTTAATTGTACTTGTTTTATTTTACCTTGTCTGTTGTCCCAGCTTAAACCAGATATGGCTCAAAGTTGGCCATAGGCCTGTTCCATGAAGCAAGATGTCTTACTTAGCTGGATAACTTGTCAGATTTACGGTGGTCTGGCCTAAATGTAAGCGAACAAAAATAAAGTCAATTTAGTCCAGACTATTTAATCCAACAAGTTATCTGGCTAAGCAAGAAATCCTGGTTTGTGAAACAGGCTCACGGTTGTAGAACAATCTAGAGCATCGAAAATCTATCAATGTTAAGCTGAGCTGCGCCTCCTTGTGGCTGTAGTTTCTGAGCATGGTAGAGGCCTGCTCCAGCTTCCTGATCAACGAGCTCCTGCCCGAAAACTGTGTGGGCGTCCTTCGACTGGCCGACACCCACTCCCTCACGCCCCTGAAGGTCCACGTGCAGAACTACATCACCCAGGCATTCGGTCGCGTGGTGTCGCACGAGGAGTTCCTGGACCTCCCGGGGGAGGCTTTCGCAAACCTGCTGCAGCGTGATGACCTGAACGTGACCCTGGAGGAGCAGGCGTACGAGGCAGCCATGCTCTGGGTACGAGCCTGTGAAGCCAAGAGGCTGCCCCTACTGGCCCGGCTCCTGCACTATGTGCGATTGCCCCTTGTGGATCCCTGGTACTTTGTGGAGAAAGTGGAAGGGGACCCCCTAATACAGAAGTGTCCTGAGGCTTTCCCCCTACTCCAGGAGGCCCGTAGGTACCACTTATCAGGGAGTGAGGTAAGCTTGCATTTACACCCAATGTACTCCCATCCTAACATAAAGACATCTACATGACTGCTCATACTCAACGTCTAGCTGCATAGATGAGTATTTGCATGGTCGCCTTAGGGAAATTGGGCCCCCAAACCAAACCAATCCAATTATGTATCAAATGCTTTAGGACCCCTGTCGTTCAGGGGCTCCTGGAATCCTAGCTCCTCCCCCCTTTACAGCGCCCCTGAGTAAATGTATTAAACTGTAAGGTTCCATGCAATGACGTCATATTCTGCATGATTTAGAAGCTACATCAATAAGAATTATGTAAGCACATGCAGCAGTGGTGTCTATCACCCCTCAAAACACACATTTGCGTTGGGCCTCCTGTTGGTTAGAATTAGTCAATACACTGAATATTAAATTATTTATTAATTATTAATAACCTTATTTATGAGATGCTGAAGCTGCATCTTCAGCATCTCAGCTGAATTAGAGTTGGATCTAGCTGGATAAATCTTTTGCCTCTACTTTTTGTGTGGAACCCCAAACCATCAATCCTGCCCCAGACCACATGTATATTTGTGTGACCTTCTGGAATGAATCGCTTGATCATTCACTGACATGTGAAGCAACTGAATGACCGCGTGCGACTCCAGATTGTCTCGGAGCGTACCAAACCACGAGAGAGGGAGTTCCAGTCTGAGGTCTTCATGATCATCGGGGGCTGCACCAAGGATGAGAAGTTTGTCTCTGAGGTGACCTGCCTGGACCCCTTGCGCAGAAGCCGCCTAGAGGTGGCCAAGCTTCCCATCACAGAGATGGAGGTGGAGGTGGACAACAGGAAGTGGGTGGAGTTTGCCTGCATCACCTTCAGGAATGAAGTGTACCTTACAGGTAGGTGAGCCATGCATTCTCCCACACTTAACCATGAGATACAATAGAAGATAATGGTCAATGGAAGCAAAAGCAGCTCATAGGAGTTCTACTTACACAAAGATGTTCTGAGGGCAGATAAAAATGATTGTTCAGAGAGATAACCAATCAAATTGTAAAGGAGATGGGTCCAAGCAACTCACTGGTTGGTCCCACCTCCCCTAGTTACTTGGACCCACCTCCTCTGTAATCTAATTGGTTATTTCTCTGAACCAATTATTTTTCCTTCTGCCATCAGAGCATTTTTGTGTAAGTAAAACTCCAGTGAGCTCAAAAGCAACAACAAGATATAATATCGAGAGTATGTCGTATTCCCTGTATCTGATGGGAGGAGTACACCACTTACAATTCTACTTAAGGCCATGTCTGTGCCTTAACTGTTGTGGTGTGGCAGGGCTGTTCAAATCACGATTCTCATGGGCCAAGCGCTGCTAAATTTCAGGCCTTCCTTTATCCATAAGCCAGGTGTGAAGCCTCTGTGCCTGGTCAGAATCTGTAATCATTAACCTAACTACCTGGGAGAACTGAAAACGGCCTGGGTTTGGAATTGAGGGCTAGATTTGAAGAGCCCTGCAGTGTGGGTATTCAATTATGTGTGGGGATGGTCACTTCCTTTTTAAGGAAGGAGAGCTTTAAGTGTATAGTTGAACGCACAAATCGCCATTTGGCATTCCATGCAGAGGTCTAAGTGCATTGACTTTGAGGTAGTTTTTGTCTCTGCTCAGACTTCACAGTAAGCATGTTTTCACCTGGATTCTTTCCTCCAATGCCAAAGGAGGAAAGGAGACCCAGCATGAGGCATGGAAGTACAACGCAGCCCTCAACAAGTGGATCCAGATCGAGTACCTGAACATCGGGCGCTGGAGACACAAAATGGCTGTCCTGGCGGGGAAGGTCTATGTGCTGGGTGGGTTTGATGGCGCTCAGAGGCACAACAGCATGGAGGCCTACGACCCCTTTCACAACAGCTGGACAGAGGTATGGTTTAACTGGGTCATGACATCTTACCACTTACTGTAGCACTAATGTTAGCTGTAGGCAACTGAAAAGTCGGTCAACTCTTCTAAATACAAAACACTGTCTTCAGGATCCAACCCATCTGAAAACACAGTTTTATGATTTCCCAACCAGCTTGTCGTCACAAGTTCTTCCCATTTGTGTTTGTCACAGGAAGAACCACTCTTGCTGAACGTGAGCTCCTTCGCCACGGCGAGTCACAGTGACAAGCTGTACGTGATCGGGGGCGGCCCGAACGGCAAGCTGGCCACAGACAAGTTACAGTGCTTCGACCCCTCTGCCAAAAAATGGACATTTAAGTCGCCGATGCCCACTGAAGCCAAATGCATAAATGCTGTGACCTTCAAAGATTGCATCTACGTAGCAGGTCAGTATTATCATTTAATTTATTTAGAAGTTGCTTTTACCTAAAGTGTTGTACATTTGTGAGAAATTATTGCATAGTCAAGCAGTAAGAAGCATGACTTCCATGACAACGATTTTCCTGTCTTTATCTCAAACTTTCCTCCAATTAGGCGGCGCTATGAAGGCGCTGTACTGCTACTGCCCCCTGGAGGACTCCTGGGGCACCGTGACGCAATTCACTCACGAGAGAGCCAGCTGTGGGCTCGCCGCTTGCAACAATAAGCTTTTCATCACCGGGGGGCGTGATGAGAGAAATGAAGTGATCGCCACGGTGCTGTGTTGGGACCCGCGAGCGCAGAAGCTGACGGAGGAGTGCGTTCTCCCCCGCGGAGTGTCCCACCACGGAAGCGTCACACTGAGGAAGTCATACACGCACATCCGGAGGGTGATTCCCATACAAGGCGCTGCATCCACATAACCCTGGATGTTGACAGTTGGGGGAACAACGAATTAGTCTTGGGAAAGACAAGCGAACTTTACCTCAAACTACACAAGATGAAATTATCGTATTTGTTGAAGGCTGAACATTTATTTATTTGTGTTATCACAGGAATTTACTAAATTGATTTGAGATCTGCACAGAGCACAATTCATTATCTGTTGTTGCTGGACAACTGATGCATTGCCTGCAGTTTTCTACTGTGTGTTAATCACTGTTGCACTTACAACAGAGTGCACTAACAAAAATTACACTAGAATGCTGACTGCACTGTTTACAAACAGAATCAATTAGCCTTTTCTTATTTTAGTAACCTGTTCTTTCATAGGGGAACAATGGAGGCAAAAGGTGACCTCAAAACTGACTTTGAATAAAAGTATTCTATATAAAAAGTATAATGAAATGTGTTTTTCTGGTTTTTATTTATCACAAATTGAGTGCCGCCTCATCTCCCAAAGCTCTCCATTACAAATGGGCAACTATAACACCCTGTGTGTGTGTGTGCGTGTGTGTGTGTGGCATGTATCTCACAAAGAGATTTAAAAAAATTAAAATCTGTTATTTTTACCTTTTGGGGCCATTATCCAGTTCCCACAAGAAAAAATCTTTTCAAAAAAACTGTGACTGCAATTAAAAAACTAAAATAGACAAAATTGTTTTGTTAATTATGATTAAGCTTAGGGCTGAGTCGCGGTTCAGGTTTTCACAGTTGGGATTTGAGTTTTGCTCACAGAAATGAAAGAACGATGAATACAAACGCGTGTGTATTCTACGAATAACACTGTTATATTGCGTTCCAGTTCTCTAAGTCCAAGTCCTTAACAACTAAACGCACGTTTTGACAGAAACCTGGGCTGATGAACACTGATGCGTTTGCTTTAAACGCATCAGGAAACAGAGCTATTGAAACTGCTTTTGATGTTTCTTTAACACCAGCTGCCCACAATGACACTTCAACATGTTACTACAATGTGCATGAAGCAGCACAAAATCCAGCCCTCAAGATGAAAATGCATTTCCGTTATCCTGTGCTGTCGCTAACCACATAATGATGTTTCAACAAAAATGACTGTTTTGCCAACCAAATAATATTATATGATGTAGACAGAGCCACAAGTGACGGCGATTTCATTGGCTTTCCTCCACATCAATTTTGGAATCTCTGTGCTCTCATTGGTCAGTTCCAACACCTCGCTCTGCTCAAACGCTCCCGCGCAAGTTGAAAGTGTCCCGGCATATGTTAGCATCAGGGCTAACCGCTCATTGAAAGTTGTCTGTATGTGGAGTGACATACATGTCTACTTTTCATCGGTGAATGGCGTGTACAAACTCCCCTTATGCGGTTTTTTTAAGCCTGCGGTCTCTACTCCGTCCCGGTGTTGCTTGTTAGGTTTTTAAATCCCTGAACTTATCCTGAGAAAATCTGCGAAACCCAGCTGTTTACCGACGTGAGGTAAGCAGAATATAATCGAACTAATCCTGTTAGCACATTGGCTACATGCTGATTGCCGTAAAAAGGTAAAGATAGGGACGTACGCCATTACTTTGTCAACTTTAGTTTTTCTTTTTAAATGTTTTCCCTGCAGTCTCCCAACAATTCGTAGCCCATAAAAACGACTCAATTACATTAATTTTGGGTTAATATCCCGCTTTGCTGGTTACCCCTTTACTCCAGTAACTCCACTCTTTTCTGACTGCTCCTTGGCCGCTGCTCACGTCGCAGATGGCCGCCCCCAGCTCCCAAGCAGCCGGCTGCGTGCGCTCAGGCCCCGGCTCGCCTCCGCCGTCTGACGACTCGCTGGAGCTGAACCGGTCTTTCCCCTGCGCCCGGAGACCTTCGGCGAGGAGGACCTTCGGGCTGCGGTACTGGCGCCTCAACAGCGCCTTGTCAGGTCGGAGAGGCTGCATTTTGCTATGAACTCTGATCATTAGGATTGTCGCCGTCATACAATAATAAACAAACCAAATTAAGGCGGTCACAGTGTTCATATCTTGCAGTATGTTTTTTTGTTTATGAATGATAAATAACAAAGATCGCCGAAAACTCCAAATCCTTTAGACCGATGAAGCTTGTTTTTTCCCCACATTGTTAACTGGTGGGTTTATGGGCGTTTTGTGCATTCGTAGATTGATGCCTATGAAATCAGATCTTCCCCCTTGAGTGAGACCATTGGAAGGAGATTCTGCATTCGGTTTTGCTGATTTGCATTTCCACTTGTTTACACCTTCTTCCACTTGCTTCTTTAGGTGATTCTTTGAACTCCTACAGCTACAGTTGGGTGCCTTTGCCAAACGTCCGGTTGTCAGACACCCCCGGTGAGAGAAACCAGTCTGGCTTGTTTTCTGGCTCCTGTGATGGGTCTGAGAGTTCCATGCTGGACCAGTTGCATCGTGGGGGCTTTGTCCTTTCTGGGCCCCCACCGTTCCACAATCCCAACAAAGCGGTCTTCACTGTGGACACCAAGACCACAGAGGTATATATCTTAGGTCTCTGCTGTGCATTTACATGATATGTCTCCTCTGGGACAGTCAAATTACATAATTTTTGCGACCATTTTACAGATATTGGTCGCCAATGCAAAGGCTTGCAAGCTGTTTGAGTACAGCAGCGATGACCTAATTGGGTCAAAGCTTTCCTGGTTCCTGAAGACGACCAGTCAGTCCCTAGAAGAAGCCCTGGGGGAGGAGCACCTGAAAATTAATGGGACACTCGTCGTCGTATCTGGAAAAGTGGTGGGATTTTTTTTAAAGCAAATATTCTGTTGTAATATAAATGGTTGCTATTGTGATTAAGGGCAAACTGCAGTCAATTTAACATTTTCTGTAACTGCATAATCAAATTAACTAAGATTTTGTATTTGAAATGAATGTGTGTTGACTAGGGTTATAAAATTCTGTGAATTTTTCTATTAATTCCCATATATTCCTATTAAATCCCATGGGAAGTTTTCAACTTGGAATATTTCCCAAAATCACTAGCATAACTTCCCATGACATTTTTTCCAGAAATGTTCCATCCCTTTGCAATCCTAGTGGTGACTGAAGCTCTTGGAGTCATTTTGGCTGGAAATATCAGCCAGCCATACAGATCACTAAGGTAATTAAACTTTTGTGCTTATGTTTCAGGTTGATGCAATGAACAAGAACGGAAAGGTGTTTCCTGTGTCCGTGTGGGCCAGGAGGTTGACTCTAGAGGGACACCGCAGTCTGGTCGTGCTGGAATGTGTGGAGAGAATAGAAGGTCATGTGACCTTTGCACCCAATGTGAGTTTCCACCTGTTGTGACTAATGGCACATAATGATTCTGTGATTTCACAGCTTTTCCTGTTTTGCTACCTGGAGATGACTGCCTGTGTGGTTTGTTTTAATGAGCGTTCTCAAATTAGGGAAGGGTCCTCGGCTGTGACCTGGCTTTTGCTCATCTCCATGGTTACCTGCATGCCAGTGACATGGTGGGACTGTCTGTCCACGAGCTGATTCCATCACTGCTGGTTCCGACGAGCTGTGAGATACTACCCAAGGTGAGGTTAAACTGTAGCGATACATAAGGCCCTTTTCGTGCCGCTGGAAACCCACTATGAATATTAATCTGTAAATCTCACTGTTTGCTACTGACACCTCTTCAAAAGGTTTCTGCCGTCTGCGTCTCATTAGAGAATGGCATAAGCACACACACCTGAGTACTTTCATGTGATTTATTTAATGAGAGTCCTTTCACTTGTACTGGCAGTGAGTGGTGTTGGCCTGTTTCTGCTGTCCACCCACCTACATAGATACTGAGTGTCCAGCAAGTGACCGGAAGGGGCAGGACGGGCTCCCTTTTCCCAATGTGTGCCAAGCTGCAAGTTGTGGTTGATCATAAGGACGTGGTCGAGCCGAGCGAGGGGTCCCAGGATGGGTTGGGCATCCGGCACTCCGATGCTTCTGAACGTGACGGTGAGCTAGCGGGGTGAGCATTTTGCAAAATCGCTTAGAGAAAAACACCGCCGGAGCATTTCCGTTAGTCTGTCCCTGTTCCCATTCTCGCCAGAGGGTCGCTGGCTCCCCCCACCGCATGCGAGGCCCCTGTACGTCTGCACGGCCCACGTCTTCTGTGCTCTCAGCGGGCTCCTAACGCTGCGGCCCGACGGCTCCATACGCAGCATCAACGACAACTTCGGCCTCATGCTCTTTGGCTACGCCAGCGCCGAGCTGCAAGACAAGGTACAGCAGCGGAGCCGTGCGCCGGAGCGGAGCCGTGCGCCAGCGTGTGACCCACCGCCCGCTTTGCGCTGTGTCCACAGAGCATCACCTTCCTGATGCCCGGCTTCTACGACAGCCTGTGCGTCGCGGGGGGGAGCCCCAGCGTCACCCTACTCCACAGACGTAGGAGCGAGGACCGATCAGGTACAGATGGAGGCCTCCATGCTCTAACTGGCTATTCTGGCCCTCCTGGCTCCCACACTGGTAACCAGAATCACGGGGCATGGACGTTTGGGAGTGCATGTGAGATATCCAGGCTGCTAAGCGCACACTCTATGTTCAATAAGACCCCTGTAGATACTCTGGTAGCAGTAACCCTCCCTCCGGAAGCATGGCTCTGCCTTCCTGTCCTCCTGGATCAGTAGAACCCCCAGGTGGAAAAGGTAGGCCTGGAAATCCTGCTCCTCTTGGCACTCCTTATCATAGTCCTCCTTAATACTCTGGATTCCACTGGTATCTAACAGCTGAAGGAAGGTAAGCTGTCTTTTCTGTTTAAAGTATCATGACGCACTTCAGTCAGTTTCGTCCACCTCTCATCTCATTTCCTCCAATGCATTTTAAAATGTATAATCATTAATGGTTTAGCATTAAGCGAGTGTGCCCCTTCTACTGATCCGGTGATTCAGTTCAGGTTTTGGACTTGCTTCTTCCCGCAGACCCCAGCACTTTGCTTGCTGGGGACCCGCTGATTGTTCAGAAGGGGACTGCTGGAGAGATGATCTTCACTGGACCTAATGAGCAGCTGGAGTACCAGGGCAGGATCCCATCTGCAATCTCCTCTCCCGCTGTGGCATCTACACCCTGCGAGCGGTAGGCTTGACTGTTTTTCTGGCACAAATGTTAAAACGGTAGCACTGAACTTGATGGGGCACAAATAATATAGTACGCAATTACTTGTGTATTAATTAAGCACTTAGTCACATACTGATCTCATGTTAATTCGCCCTTAACGACTCGTGATGCATGTTTTATTCTCAAGCAGTTACTACAGTGTTTCCCCAGGTTTACAGCTTTGGGGGGGGTGGGGGGCAGACGGACACCGACAGGATTCATAGTGTTTGTGTTTCTTTTAAAGACAGCGCTCAATATAACAACTGAACTATATCATTCATATATATATATATAGAACATTTCTTTTTATGACAATTATCCACAAAGTGTGCAGCTTTCACCACCCTGGGAGTGTTTTAAAAACGCAGATATTTTTGTGTGCTTTTCAGGTGGTTGACGCAACATATTTTATGACGCGCACTCTTTGTCCACGGGGAGTGTGCTCATCTGTGTGTGCGTGCACATTGGGGCGGAACTCCGTCATGCGCGATACAGACAGCAGAGGAGAATGTAAATGCGCAATCGTAGAGAGAGAAATAAGCTGTTGTGTAAATAAGATAAATAACATACAGGTATTTTTGTTTAATAAAATGACAATGTATAGACTTGTTCTATAGGAAAGGTAACCTTAAATGACTTCTGCTGTGATCTAGTACTATATAGAAAATTAAATTAAATTAACTTGACCTTCAAGGGGGGGTGGGGCACCCCTCTAACATAATGGTAGGGGAAACACTGCTGTATTTGTAATGATATTCTGTAAACAGTGAACTGAAGGAACAAGTAAAGAATAACACATGTGAAATACTTCTCATGTTTGTTCATGATTAATGAATTGAACTTCAGTAGTAACTGAGTTCTTACTAAGTTTGTGCTCATTAAGTGAAGTGTTACCATTAAAACTAAAGAAAAGTAATTGGCCATATAGATTTTGCTCTGAAACATTATGAAACATTATAAAATCCCCCATGATGCATTTCCCTTGAAGCTTGATTGGTCCTTGTTGTTCCTCTGTAGACAGGAAGCCACTGCTGAACTTTTGGAAGAGGCAGCCCTAGTGTGTCCCAGACTTAGTGGGGGTGAGGGTTCTGATGATACCAGTGCCCTTCTGCAGACCCCGGGCCCAGAGAAGCTGCAGAACCAGAATGTGAGCCGCTTGTCCATCCCAGAGCGAGATCGGGGCATGTGTCCTGCTGGGTGCCCACTGGCCGTGCCAGGCTCCGCCAAAGAGCTGCGTCATCACTGCTGTAACACAGACGACGGTGAGAATTCCAGCTTCGAGGTCATATCTCTGGGAAGTCGATCATCCTCTGGGTTTTGTGAGAAGTGGCCGGGTGGCTCTGGTCCACGGACAGAGGACTTGCGTCCAGATCGCAGGCCGGCCCTGCCGGTGGACTCTGGCAGCTGCTTCCTGGAAATGGATTCCAATGGAGACCTGGTGACACGAGCGCTCGCCGACCTGGACCTGAACAGCAGCCTGGAGCCGCCGGCCGCGGACCTGTCACGAGCTTCCTGTGACACGGCCGAGCTGCTCCGCACCCCCTCACCATACATGGTGGAGTCTGACGTGCAGGGTGAGAGCCATGTGGAACAGACCACCAATCCCAGAATTGTGGGGTGTAGCATCAACGGCTCATTGGGAAGAAAGCAAGAAGCGCTGTGCGTTGACGAGGCGGCCGAGGCGCAGATCCTTGGCAACAGCATAAGAAACGAGGGCGTGCCGGCCCCCCTCATGGTTACTGGTACCCCAACAACCTCAACCCCAAAAAAGCAAAAGCAAAGACCAAATACACCGTGGAACGCGGACCCCCCAGAAAGGATTGTGGAGGGCTGCTTTGAGGGTCACTGCTACCACAGGGATGGCTCCAGACTCGGTGCGTCGCTCTCCTTCACATTTTTGGCTATTGAAGATACTTTAACAAAATGTAGATAACTAAGTAAATAGTGTTTAGTGCTTAGGTGGCTAGATTGACACTTGGATTGCTGTTCCTGTTTGTGGGAGTTCTGAGAGCAGAACAAAAAAATGATCCAACCAAACTGTAGAGGAGGTAGGTCCCAGCAGCTATAGGAGGAGGGACTAAGACAACTGATTGGTTGGTCCCACCTCCTCTACAATCTGATTGGTTTTCTCTTTGAACCAATCATCATTCTACCCTCAGGACATGCTTAACTGGAACCTCCCATGAGCTCTTGCCTTGTACATTCTCTTGAGCTAGGAACCATTGACATAGCCAAGTAATGTTATTTCTGACATTTAGTGGATCTGTCGCTTGTTAGGCCTGCATATGCCTGCTGAATATCTGGAAATGGGGTATCTTGATGGGGATGTTAAACGTGGCACTGACGTACCTGTGCCGTTGCCTCAGACGTGCAGATGGCGATCCGCAGGGTGGAGCTCCCCTGCGGCCAGCTGCTCTTCTGCCTGTGGCTGGCCAGGAGGCACCGAGCGGAGCCCGTACAGGAGCCGGCGGCAAAGCTGCGGTGTGAGGACACCTCGCTGCAGGACGCTTCTGTCTGGAGTCTTGGAGAGGTGAGACCCACTCCCCTCACCACATCTAATCCAGTGGGTTCAAATTTATCCTCTGAAGATGTTTCATCCTGGACAGCATAGTAGTATTATACTTATTGGTTTAAATTAATATCTGGGAATTATACTCAATGGTTTAGGAATCTGTCACGTTTATGGGTTCAAATCCCATTACGAACCAGTCCCCGTTTCCTTAGATCTTTAAGAACGAAATGTGTGTGTGTGTGGTTGTGTGTGTGTGTAGGCTGTGCAGCAGACTGCACAGGGGGAGACCCTGCGCTCTACCCAGGATCTTGAGCAGTCTCATGCCTGTGACGGCAAATTTGGAGAGGAGTACAGCCCCATCTGCGCCCTGGGCAAGGGGGCTTTCGGTTTCGTGTGGAGGGCATGCAGGAGGGTCAGCGGAAAGGAGGTGGGTGCGTAGCTAGCGGTCGCTGTCGGTTACAGCGTGGAATGGTGATGTCCTCTCAGGGAAGCAGGGAAAAATGTTTTTGCTCATGATGTAAGATTTAAAGATGTAAAGATTCACAGTGAAATATGTTCACACTCGTGGGTGTTTTAATTGAAACAGGGAGTAATATCAGGCTGTCTTTGTGCTCCATCTAAGTCTTAATTAGCTTCCTCTTCACTGATATCATTTTGACTGCATTCTGTAAGGTTGTGGTGAAATTCATCAAAAAGGCTCGGGTTATGAGCGACTGCTGGGTGGACGACCCCGACATGGGCCGGGTCAGCCAGGAGATCGCCATACTAGCCCGGGTCCAGCACAACAACATTGTGAAGGTGAGGGGTATGGCTGCAGGGAGAGGCGTAGGTGAAGAAGCTTTGGAAGAGTTTGAAGCTTGACATGCTCAACTGGATGCTGTTCTAAGGCATCCAGGATAGAGATGGACATAACTAAATAAACGTAATGTGTCACTAAGTCCATTAGAGGTCCCATGTTATGGCATATTGGGTATGAGAGAGAGAGAGAGAGAGAGGTTAATTTGACTGATCACAGAAACCAGTATATTCTTCTCTTCAGGTGCTGGAAGTGTATGAGAATGAGAACTTCTTCCAAATGGTCATGGAGAAACATGGTGAGGGACTGGACCTGTTCGAGTTCATCGACCGCCAGCCCCATCTCGATGAGCCTCTGGCCAGCTACATCTTCAGACAGGTGGGGGTGGTTTACATCCTGTTCCACTACATCAGTAGTTCAGTCCAGTTCCAGAATGTTTTCATTCCAACCCACAAAATTTTCAGCCTGCCACATTCATTACTAGCCTTTTAAGGACCATTTGACCCTGATTTTCATTCCAACCTGACCTCTGGTGTGGGGAGCACCAGGAACCGAATTGAGAACCACTGTACTACATATAGCCATTAGTCTCATTTTATGAGTCCCTTTCTCCTTGCTGTAGCTGGTGGCCGCAGTGAGTTACCTCCGGGACAGGAGCATCCTGCACCGAGACATCAAAGATGAGAACATCATCATCGACACGCACTTCCACATCCGGCTAATCGACTTCGGCTCGGCCACCTTTCTGCAGCCGGGGAAGCTCTTCCACGTATTCTGCGGGACGCTGGAGTATTGTTCCCCGGAGGTGCTGCTGGGAAACCCGTATGTATCTCAGCATGTTAGTGAACCGGAGGTGGGAATGTCAAAGCCAGTCTGAGAAAGTCAGTTGCTATTCAGCTCGAGTAACAGACTTTTGAAGGATTCCTTGGGAAGCGGAAGCGTTTCCCAGCGGGGATGCTGGCATGAAAGAAGTGAAGCTTTGTCTACACGCCTCACTGTGGCTGCTCTCTTGCATTTGTTTGTTGTGAAGGTATGAGGGCCCAGAGCTGGAGATGTGGTCTGTAGGGGTTCTGCTGTACACTCTGCTTTTCGGTGAAAATCCCTTCTGTGAGGTGGAGGAGGCCCTAAAGGCACAACTGTGCCCCCCCTTTTCCATATCAGAAGGTATGGGCGGGTTGTTCTCTCTTTGCCCCTGTCTGTGAGCAGACACCTTGTTTACTAATGTGATGTGTTCCTGTTTCTGGTTGATGTGCAGCATATTTAACGTTGCCTGTCGCAATATAATTGCGATTATGTGGCTCATGCACAATAATGATTCAGTTTTCTTGAAAGAGCAGATATTGTAGATAAGCGACGTAAAAAGACTGGTGTTGCAGTACTTTTTGCAGTTTGAAGTCACATTTATAAAATATGGATACGCCAAATTTATATGGACTATTAATTTATGGGCATCGAGTCATTAATGTTTTAGGCATACTACTAATCTGCTTACCAAATTGTGGGCCTAATTAAACATCCATATAGTCCCAAAAAAGCCGGATTCGACAAAAGTTTATGCACAAATGTTTAAGTCCTAGTGGTTGAGCATGTACCATATGATTGGGATTATATCGCGATATCCCTAACGGCTATGCATTTGCACTGTTAATCCAGGTTTGTTAACTAAATGTCTGTACTGGCATCATGAGGTATCCACATTTACCATCGAGCATTTGCCCATCACTTGATGATCACCTGGTCCGCGTCCGTCTCCTATCAGAGCTATACCTGCTGCTCTCTGGGCTGCTGGACCCAGACCCCGTGGAACGGACAACGCTGCAGGAGTTACTACTAGTCCCCTGGCTCCGACAGCCGATTAACCTGGCCCATTACAGCTGGGAGGAAGTCTTCCCCACGTACCACGGTGAGTGCTGTGTGGAGTTAGGAACACCTCTGCTAAGTAAGGTCTCAGATCCAGCTCTCAAGGGAGTTTATCTTCGGAGCTGGATAATTTCTGTAAGCAGTGAGTTGGATAGATTGTACTGGAACTGTCGAGCTAGAGAAACTGTGAATGTAAATGATCAGGACAAGCAAGTGTCCCTGTGCTAAGCTAATAAATAAACGCTGGTATCACTTCCAGGCTCATGAAGCCTTGTGATGAAGGTGGATGGATGCATAGTTTTCCCCTTAAATTTCTTTCCAAAATAAAGGTTAAGGTGATGGCCTTTGCTGAAGTCGCTGAGCCAGTCCCCTCCTGACGTGGTTTAAAAGTTCTTTGATCTGCATGCATTCTCCCACTAACCCCAATAAGCTTCTGCATCATTACAGACTCCTCTCTCCACCGCGGGTCCAGTTCAGAGGTTCTCCGAGGCGATGCCCCGTGTGGGGATGGATGCCTGGGCTCTGTCGAGGCGCTGCCATGTGAGGAAGATGATTATAACGACACGGAGGAAGAGAAGAGGTCCATGGCTGCGCTGGAGAGCGAGCTTCTCAAGTGCCTCTCTGATGAGTGAAGTCTGATCATGTGCTGTATGACTGATTCCTATGTGGCCTTTGCCACCTTGAATGTAGTCTAAAGCAGATTTCAGCCATGAGGGATTGGGGGAGGGGCTAAAGGGGAAGGCGGGAAACAAAGCCCTGCACTGAGAGGCCATAGAAGAGGAACTGGCTGGGGTGGAGTGGAGCTTGTGGTGTATTTGCGGTCAATCTCGGTCTGATTTGCATCATGGGATGTTTAGTATAGCACTTGGCATGCAGCATACGTTGGCCCGCTGGCCAGTCATCTGGGAGCACTGGTGTCATACCCAGCGGCAAACTGGTAAATGCAGGCACCCTTAGTTCAGTCTGGCAATTTTGGTTTAGTTAGGAGAAATCGCTAGCATTTCTAACATGGTTTTGTGTCGCTGTGACTGTGCCGTCTGCAGTTGGAGCTTGTTCACAGAAACCATGTGGCAAGGTCTCGCCTGCACTCTGCGCTTATCCCTTGTACACCAAGTCAATTAGATGAAGGAATTGTTTGGGTTTTAAATGGTTTTTAATGAATGAATAAATAAATAAAATGTATGCATGTATTTGTTTGCATGTTTAATAATATTTTAATCTATTCAATTGATTCTATTGAATTTTGGTGGACAAATTACATCTTAAGATGTTCTGTCAGTCATTTTAATAATCCGAAAATTACGTTCTTTAATATCGTAGAAGTGTAGTTCTTTTAATTTTGTATTTTTTATTCTAAATTAAACACGATGATGTATGATTAATGTGATAATAAAATGTAAAAACCGACGTGAGTCTTTAATCCCGGAACAAAAAGTGCGACAAGTGTTTCCCGCCGGACATATTTTCAGCTGGACCGACATGGTTTTACGGGTGTGCGCACAGCGGGTAGGTGCTTTACAATTAAAAGAAAAATGTACAATGATTAATTGGAATGATGACTATTGTAATTTGTTTGTCGTGCATAATCACTTAAAAATGACATGAATGTAAGTTAGCTTTCGATTAATTCGTCTAATATCAAAGTAACTTGTAATGTGATGGTTTTATGCGTTTTTCATTAGTTCTCTATAATTATAGGTGTTCCGATGGACCTGCCGGATAACACCAGAGCAATTACTCTTTCGCTGTACGCGTGCTGTCAGTTTTGAGAAGCGGAATGGGAGCCTGTCCGTTTTTTTGCTCAGGCGTATTTCCTCTAAATCCGATGGTGTGCCTCAAGAGATTGACAGCCGGCTGCAGAAGCCTTCACATCAGCCTGTCAGGGAGGAGGTACTGCCAGCCCTGGTACAGCTTGGTTTCTCAGAAGATCAGGCTGAACTGCTCCTGAATGGAGTCTGCAGTAACCGAACCGGTCAAACGGTGGCGCTGCACCTGTGTGGCATTTCAAACCTGGTGTGCCTAGGCCTTAAGTCTTCGAGCATCCTGAAGGTTCTTGAGAAGTGTCCCAAACTGTATCGGGTGAAGGGCACACAGATGCAGCAGCGAATCGACAACCTACGAAAGCTGGGATTAGTGGAAGGTGATTCCCTTCTAAAAACAATACACGTTTTATACTTTTATTAAATATTGTGATGTTGTCCTTTACTTATTTTACGAAGTTTCCGACACCCTAGTTTATGACTTTAAGAATTGAAAAGTTAGTGTTAAGTGAAATGATTGGATACATATTGTTGTAGGCATCATCTACCTATGATCCAGTGTGTGCGAAACTCAGTGATGTATTTTCTACCATATAGTAAAAGTACATGAAAATGTGTTGTACAGTGTAAAATTGTGTAAAGTGTGACCCAGTTCAAGCATGTAATGTAATTGCGCAACGGTTTGTTCCCCAGGCAGCTTGCAGAGGGTGATCAGCCAGTGTCCAACACTCCTTACTCTGCCCCCAAAGAGGTTAAACCTGGTGTGCCGCTGTCTGCAGGAGAAGTGCCTCTTCACCAGCCAGCAGGTCACAGAGATACTGCGGGACTTCCCAAGCACCATGCTGGAGGATGCCGCCCAGCTCGAGTACAAGTTTCAGGTTAGGGGGTGTCACCCACAGCCCAAGCTCAGAGTTTAATTTTAAAGGGAATATTCTGTCCTTCCCCCATTTGTCATTCATGTGTTGATTTGTTTATGTTATTCCATGACAAGATGATGTATTTGTAAATCAGTTGCTTATTCGAGCGAGAGACCCTATAGACCAGGGGTCTTCAACTATCCGGTAGGTTTTCGATCCTACCCGGCTTCTAATGAGTCGCACACGTTCTCAGGTAAATACCAGGAACAGGTGTGGTTCATCAGAAGCCAGGTAGGATAGAAAACCTACTGGGCAGTATCTCTACAGGGCTAGAGTTGGAGAGCCCTGCTATAGATTCTGCTGCCCTTGAGTGTTTCCACAGCCAACTTACAGGCAGGAAGGCTTATCTGGAAACGCCACTCTCATCATTACACTCATGACCCTATGCACAATAAAAGCCAGGGCAGTTGATTATAACACATTTCTGTCTTTTTTGCAGTATGCCTATTTCCGCATGGGGCTCCGACAAGCGGAGATGGTGCGTTCCGGACTGTTCCGCGTCTCTTTGGAGGTCCTCGGCTGCCGGCACAGCTTCCTGGAGCGTCGCGGCCAGTACCAGACGCCCGATAAGAAAGGGCAGACTCGCATCGCGAACCCCAGCCTCAAAGACATCATCTGTCCATCAGAGGACACTTTCCTTAGCCGAGTTGCCCAGGCAACGCAAGAGGAGTTTGAAGTGTTCCGGAAGCTGCTGGTAAGGGAGCAGGAGGAGGCGGAGGAGGAGGATGAGGAAGAGCTGCAGTTGATCAGCGAAGAGGAGGATAGTGAGGAGGAAGATGAAGATGTGGAAGGTCACGGAAGCAAGCAGAGGAGAAGCACAAACCATCGAAGGAGAGGAAAATGAGTGAAATGGGGTGATATGGGGGCAAAAAGATTGTATAATAAAATAAATCGGAAGAGAAATTCAGTTTTTCATGTGCTTTTGTTTTTTCGGACAGACGGTACAATCTGCATGTTCATAAGATAATTCCTACTATTTCTCTTTTCAGAATTATTCAAAGTGTGTGTGGTCCTTACAATAACTGATTCTCTAAACCACCATATAATCAGTTAAATTAGTTTTCCTTTTTACTGTGCCCTCTGTGTGTGGACTGTTGATTGACTGATTTATTTGTCTATATCAGGTTCTTTAGTGAAGCAGACCGTTGTAAATCTGTGTATCTTTGCACGGTGATAGAATGTGAGGTGTTTTTCCCACTGTTATCTGCTCCACTTAAACATCCCGGAAACGGGAACAGATGACCTCCCGTTATTATGATGGCGCTGCGTCATGAACTGCTGTGAGGTAGCGGCTCACTGGGCTTCGACGTCTGTTTTTATGAGGCCCCATGACACCCGCGGTCGCTCTGAATCGCCCTTTGCCCTTGTCCGCAGAGAGCCGGCCGATAACGCTTAGGATGGCCCTCGTCGCCTAATCCAGGTTCTACCCCCAATATGGACCCTGCGTCTAGGTTATTACTTTGCCAGGGTATTCCGGTATTCCGTGCCGGATATGAGATGTGAACACGACGGTGGAGCGGAGCTCAGAGTCAATACGAAAACGGCCAAGAGGACGTGATGTGTATTATGGGATGTGTTTTAAATGACCAGGGCTGGGCTCGCCGGTGAGCTATGTTGCCATGAGACGTGTGAATGGGGCTGCCTTTGCACTGCATGTTCATCCACTGATAGTGCTGCATGGCCGCCGGGCCGTCGATTTCTGAAGAGGGGAGGCAAGTGGACAGACGCGCTTGTCGGGAGTGAGCCCTAGGTGGATGTCGATTTCCCAAAGAGTGTCTGCCGGGATCTGCTCACAGCACACAGTAAGGGCCTCTTATCTGCCACCCAAGTAGTGACCTGAGCTCATTTTTAAACCTTTCATTAATGGCCTCTTGTGTTTTTTTTACTCTGTTCCTTGTATTGGAAAAAAAAACAAATGAGTGAAGAATTAAGTACATTTTTTGAAGCCATCAAGCATTATAAATATTTGGTTGATGAATGACCGTGATTATAGAATTTCACCAGAGTGTTTGGACTTCAGTCTCTGGAGTCATGATATCTTGTGTGGAAATGGCTGGAAACGGATCTTTACTTCACTGTCAGCTCTGCCAGTGTGAGGTATTTGTTTTGTGTCCTATTAATCCCTTAATAAGGTAATTGGTTAAAAAGTGGATATGTGAATCGGGGCAGATCACAGCCTAGATGGGACTGATGAGGGGTTTAGTATTTCTGGACACGGTCACCCTCTCTTGTTTGCCTATTCGGGGGAAGATATTTAATTCAATTCAAATTATTTTTATATAGCACCTTTCACAATAATGGCACCCAAAGGCGCTTTACATGGGTGTATTGTGATACTTTACAACATCAGATATAATTAATGAGAAGAATAAATGAGGGGTTGTGTAAAATAAAAATGCCACTGTGGTTGTACCAAGGGCAGAACCGGAGGTTGAACCAGAACCTGGGCAGGCCGCGTAGCCCCACACGATCCGGATCGCGGCTCCACCATGCACAACTCCACGTGGTTGGAGGATGTGCAGCGCTGGAACATGGATCTCTTCCTGATCCCGGCGGTAACACTCACCGCCTTGACGCTGGTGGCCGACTCGCTGCTGCTAGCCTGCATCCTCTGCTCCCGTGCCCTGCGCCGCGAGACGCGCTACCTGCTGCTGGCCAACGTGCTGGCGGCTGACATGGTCTTCCTGGCATTCAACATGGCCGTGGTGAGCTGCAACGCGCTGGGGGCCGGCATGCCACGCCCGGTCTGCGAGCTGCTCACCGCCGTCTCCATCGCCGCCTACTGCTGCGGCATCCTCAGCATCACGCTCATGGTGCTCGACACCTACATCGCCGTCCGCTGGCCTCTGCACTACCAGCGCCTCCTGCCTCCGGCCCGCACCCGAAGCATCCTCCTGGGGACCTGGATCCTGTCCACCATGTACCCGGTGTCCCAGGTCATCGTCATGGAGGTTACGCAAAGCGCCGTGTCCTGGGACCACAAGCCCTGTCTGCTTGTGACCCTTCTGGGCTCGGCCAGTGGCAACATGATGGTGGGCATCCACATGTACTGCTCTGTGGGAGTGATACTCTGCGGGAGCCTCATCGTCTACTGCTACGCTCGGCTGTACGTCATCACCAGGACGTCGGGCATCTGGCGCAGCCGGTACTCCCGCGCGCGCGTTACGCTGCTGGCACATGCCACCATGCTCTTGCTCCACTTCGGGCCCGGTCTGGTCTTCTCCGTGGAGCTGACGCTCATCCAAAGCCGCACGCTGGGCCATCGGCAGCTGGTGCTGATGAACATGCTCAACACCCACCTCCTGACGCTGTTGCCCAGGGCCTGCGCCCCCTATCTGTACGGCCTCCGCTACCGTGACATCAGCGACACTCTCCTGAATCTCTTTCGGGGACGGA
This sequence comes from Stomatorhinus walkeri, assembly GCA_026784285.1. Lineage (NCBI taxonomy): Eukaryota > Metazoa > Chordata > Actinopteri > Osteoglossiformes > Mormyridae > Stomatorhinus > Stomatorhinus walkeri. The sequence goes on from JAODUD010000027.1 coordinate 186,788, forward strand.
GTCAGGTGACGGTGGTTTAGGCCCGCCCACAAAGCGGTTTTCCAGGGAGTGTTGTCAGAGAACCGTGCAGCCGATAAATGGAGCGTTACAGCTTCAGCATGTAGGGAGTTAAAATAATGAAGATCACATGCAGAGATTGAAAAACGAATGTAATCGCAGTTTAGCCACTCAGTCATTTTCTCAACTGGAGGTCTAATGAGGAAAAAAAAATCTTAGCAATTTCTGATGTTTCCAAAGATTCAATCTAGAAACTGACTATTGGATTAGAGCCAAGGTGAATTTTCCCAAGTGAATGCTGTGCATTCTGTACTATGTGCCAATTTCTATACTTTTTATGTAGGCAGTTACAGATTAATGGTACAGATACAATTGTAAATGTATAGGTCTTCACCATAGCGTTAGATGCTCACTAATCACAAATTTAGTTCCATTTTCATCATAGTGTTAGATGAAAATTCTTTCAGCTGTCTATAGATTTTAGGAGTTTTCATCATTAAATTGTAACTTACACTATATGTATACAAACCATCAACATGTCCATAGAGGATACTGTGCTAGAGCAGCTGTTTAGCAAAAGGGCACCTTTTCCCCTTCAGCACATTTGCTTGTTTTACTCTGTTTGTTCAAATATGGGTTTCCTGGGAAACCATTAGTAAAGGCTTCTGTGGTTAATCGATGGCTCTGACATTCACCTGTCTCCTGGCTTATGCGCCTAGTGACAGCCCGTCACGGCCAGGAGAGTCGCATATCCACTTCGGACTCCAGTCAGACGGTGAGATGGATGCCAAGGGGTCCTTCTGGTCGCTGCTCTGCACGTTTGGAAGTTGGTACAACAGGACTAACGACGGGGAGAAACATGGCAAGCGACCGGATAGCTCCAACTCGTCGTTGGGCGAGTGGCAGGTCTTCGTGCCCCCACAGCAGATACGAGCCCTACAGGTTTGTCCCATCATCTGCTTCCTAGTGGTATTTCCCATCACCCCCGTCATCCTCACCAAGGTCCTGTCCAGTCCACGCCTGTGGCAGGAGACACGCTACCGCCTGCTGGCCAATGCGCTGCTAAGCGACCTGGCCTTCGTCTCCGTGTACGCGTTCACGTCGGTGTTCAACGCCGCCGGAGTGCTCATGTCCGAGTGGGGATGCGCCACCCTGCTGTCTCTGCTGGGGGCGCTCTACACCGCCGGAATCCTCAGCACTGTCGCCATGGCGCTGGACACCTTGCTGGCTGTGCTGTCGCCCCTGCGCTACCTGGCACTCTGGCCCGTCTCCCGGACCAGGAGCGTGGTGGGGGCTGTGTGGGGACTGTCCGTCTTCTTCCCATTGGCCATGGTGGGGGCCTTCGTGTGGTTCCGAGCCGCCAGCCCCTGCCAGTCTCACATCTGCTCCATGTCCCTGTTGCTGCTGCTCACCATTGGCCGGTCACCGGTGCTCAAACTCTCCACGTTACTGATGGTCTCCACCATCCTGCTCATCCTGCTGTTGATCTTCTGTGGCTACGTGGCGCTCTGCTGCAGCACCCGCCGCTCGGGGGTGTGGGGGGGCCAGCGCTGCTCACGGGCAAAGGGCACCTTCCTCATGCACTACATGCACCTCTTCCTCTCCTTCTGCCCCATGCTGGTGCTGATTGTCGAGCTGCTCCTGTACACACAGCTCCGCGCCGTCGACCTGCGAGCCAAACTCTGGGTCTCCCTGGTCGTCTGCAATGTGCTGCTGGTGCTGCCCAAGGCGCTGGCTCCCTACCTGTATGGACTCCGATACCGGGACCTGCGCAGAAATCTGCTGATTTTCTATGGGCTCAGGAAGACTGTGGTTTTCCCAGTAACGTAAGAGCTGGTTCCAGATGCATCCGTATTTTTTTTTTTTTGTAATATACCTATATCTGCAACTTGGCAAGATATAACCTGCAATCAGCACCTATGACGATGTGTCCCCATGAGTAATATCAACATGCCACCTTTGACTCAACCTCCAAGACTTTTCTTTGTAATTTGACAGGGATTGTTGGGAAGTTGTGTGTATCGTTGTCACGTAACGTTTAATTCCTATAATATTAGCTTTTACGTTGGTATTTGAACGTTACCTGTAATTATTTGAACTCGGCTGTAACTATAATGAGGTGGGAACTGCTGCTGTTGTAATAAATTAAAGAATCGTTTAAATCATTTTTACTTTCCTTAATTGTTTAATAAGGATTGGGAGGTTGGAAAATGGATGGATGAATAATGGTTAAATAACATTAAAATTCCGACAAAATGACATTAGATGTTCTTCATTATAAATAAGTGTCACGTCTTCCAGAATAACTCTCTTCACTACTTGTTTGGTTGTTATTTACTTTAAAACAATGACTATTTGTACTTGCTTCGCGTTTTTCATTCCTGAAAGTAACAGGATCTCCGGGACTATTTTTTACATCAACGCGTATTGAATTAATGACTTGGAGGACAAAATTTTGAAAACAAAGTGCAATTCCGCAAATGGCCACTAAAGGACACTGTAGCCTCCCCAGGGTGACGCGTGGTGCCGAAACGTAAACACGCTGGTATGATTCGCAAAAAAGTATAAGTGTATTAAGTGTAAACGCTGCTGGACTAGCGAGAACCGGCGTTTATGACTGCGGTGTCACCAAAGCACAGGAGGTATAGGGAGCACAAGGCGGCGAGTGTTTAAACCGGGTCCAACAGACTGGCAACAGTGGGCTGGCGTCCGAATGTCATCTATACTTGCTTCCAGAGGGAAGATACAGCACCCTTTCTGACGACTCTTCGGACAACAAAACAGTACAACAATAGCGTGTTACAAAACAACAACATGTATTTAAGTACTTATCTTACATATTTTGGCGCCAGGAACCGGCTTGTGGCGTGTTAAGGACAGAGAGACAGCTCTCTTAGTCATGTGTGAAAATAATCTGATATAATGACATAAATTATTCTAATGATTTTTCTAATCGCACTTTGACCCTTAGGAAAGGTGTTACTCTACACCGTTTCATTAAAAGAGTCATAGACAAAGTACAAGGTAAGAAATTTAATTGCGCGCCTTCTGTTTTACTCAGACGCAAAATAAACATTAGATTAACCGGTTTATTTCCGACATTGGATTTTTTTTACGGAGAACAAAATATTTAACTGCATGCAATGAAAATCAGGTTTTTTAGAATTACGTCACAGAACAAGAGCCTGCCTAACCGCTCCGAGTACAGAGCCGGGTAACCGAACCTTATGTTTGCAAACAAAAGCCGGCCACGTGGAGTATTGGGGGATTGTGGGAATTGTTGTCTGAGGACGCGTCGTTATAACGCGCGCACACACGGGAATGAACTACATCCCCTACAAACGCCACCTAGTAGCCGACTGCTGCGTGTCATGTGGCGATGATGACATATATTCTAATTCTGCGCTGGTAGTTTTAACAGTTCTCTTTGTGCTGATGGAGAATGCGAGGTCGGGAATAAATATGTGTATATTGGTTACATGAAATAGGCAGATAAAATATTCTACTGTGGTGTTGTGCGTTTGAATTGAAAACTAACACAATATTTGAAATAGTTTTTTGCTTTTTTTCCATTTTTGTCATTTTTTTCATGAGCATTTAAACTTGTGCCAAGTTTTGTAAAGGTAAGATCTTTAACACGAGACTTTTTAAAATGTACTCATATACTGTCTATGTAAAACCGATCCTGTGTAGTTTAAAACTAGCCCTGAAAAGTCTGTAAATCATACAATAAGGGGCTGAAGATGTTGTTTTTAGGCCATGCGACTGACAACATTTTTGTTTTAACTGTAGGAAATATTTTTGCAATCACTTCGTTTAACCTGTTGCCTAGTCATGATGGTAGCGATTATAATATGCATTCTATGTACTTTAGATGTAATATCTGTGTTTAATATCTGAAACGGCTAGCTGACACGTGATCTCTCTTGAGGCTGTTTGTTTACAACGGAGCTACATCTGCCGTTTTCATTAAATTTTTCATCACATTTCAAAATGTGTCGATGACCATCCATTTATTCAAATTGATTTTTATAACTTTTCCTAAAATTTAGGGTAGGTTGCTCCTTCTTTTGCTGTATTCATGTTTTACTATTATGGTAATTGTTTACAAAGTATACTGCAGAAATTCGACCACAATGCATAATGCATGTAAAATAACATTTTACTTAAAGTTTACGTCAACGCTGGTAAAACAACGGAAAGCGGATTAAAATAACCTTTGATACCATTTTGTCTTGAACGTGACGAGTGGCAAAATAAAAGAATCGTTTTTTTCTTGGCGCAACATTCCCTCTCTTTTGTATATGCTTTCGCATTACATTTTCGATAGGTGTGAGGTGTGGTTCGAAATTTCAGGTACTGACGCAGAAATACCGTTCAGAGGTGCGTTTTTTTGTGCAATGCTGGAGGACCTTGGTGTGTTTTTGCATTCTGTCTGAAGGTTAAAATATCCCAGACGAAAACCCTTCCAGGTGTTTTTGCGCACCGCGCCGTCTCTGTCTACCCGATAAGGAGAACAATAAAAATGAAGACGCAAAATGTCAAAAACAGTATTGTATTGACAAGGCTTTACCGCCTTATTTGTAATATAAAACCATAATAATGATTTGATGCTTTTATTAAGATACATTCGTGCGGCTCTCCCCGGTCTGTCATTTTCGTATTTCTGAAACATTTGCGGATAGTGTATTGTTTTGCTGGACTCAACACTAAAGCGTTTCTACCATCAGGGATAATTAATGATCCGCGACACATAATATTTACTGCGCACATGCTTATTGTGATTTCTAATGTGTTCCGCAATAGCAGTACGTAGGGGTTAGAGAGAAAAAACCCAAACCCAGTTAACAAATCCGCTCCTCGCTATATAATTACTGTTTCTAAACTTATTTGATTGCGTTGTATGATAAACATATATGTGCGACAGCAGCAGCCATAGGCGGAAATATCGCTCTTGTAGTGTTTTTCTCGGCGCCGGCTCCGCCTTAAATAGGTGGCCGCACGAAGGAAAAACGCGGGGGGTGTTCAACTTGCACCTCCTACTCTATTAGCAACTTAGCTTTTGTGAATTAGAACAATATCGTGTTAAAACGGTTACGAAATATTGTGCTGTGTTAAAACTGATTTGCTTCTCAAAAAATAATGACAGGCTCGGTCTGAAGGGAGCGTGTTGCGCAAAAGGCTCCCCCCCGTGTTCTCGTTTCGTGAAACTGAACTTCACAAGTAATATCCTCTTGCCTGGGGCACCAATGTTCTGGAGCTCATGGGAGACTAGGTTAGAGGTGTTTACTGTTTGAACACGTGCGTGATTTTGTTTTGTTTTTAATTTTATTTCCTCAGTCTTAATCTAAGGCTCTTCATTCGTTGGCGTCGTTATTGTTTTGCTGGCAGTTGTTTTCGGTGATGACCCTCGTAGACCCCTCCCAAGAGATTTCGGTTTTATCGCAAACCCTTTCACCCCTAAAAATTTAAATTAGCCGGAGACCAGCTTATCCGTCTAAGGATATGTTCAAGGTTATGGTTCCACCATAAATCACTGTGAAAATGAGGATTCCTTTTACTGCCCCCTCTTTGATTACATGCCCGCTTATTGTTGTGTCATGCCTGGGGCATTCAGTTGGGTTTGACTACATTAAAACTGTCAACAGCCCCACTCCCAAGACATTTGCTTTGTTTAACATAAATGCAGAAGTCCCACTTAAAGCATATTGATTTCAGGGAGGTGGAAATTTGTGGGGGGACTTGCCACTTTATTTTACCAGCACTTAGTATCAGAATGACAAATACCTGGGTGTTAAGAGAGCTGCCGTCTAAATTCATGACTTTCAGATGGATTTCTCTAAATATCAGATTGGTGTGTCTACATGTCTGTTGGGTGTAGTGTAGTTTATGATTAACTCAAGCGTATTCTGTGTTTACATAACCATACTTATGTTGAGTTATTCATCAGGCCTCACAGAACCTGCTGGTCCCATGACTGAGATGTCATCTTTCCTCACATATATACAGGCTGAAAAAAACGTTGCTGGTCAGATTCACATGCAGACATGGTGCTGATCCTGGGACGACGACTTAACCGGGAGGATTCCGGTGTCCGCGACTCACCGGCGGTCAAGCGCAAAGTTCTGGAGATGGATCCCAAGGCACTGTCGAGCCACGACATCTTCGACTTCTCCTCGGGACCCACGCACGCCGACGGCATACTGCAGGTGTTCAACGAGTTCCGTGACGACCGTCTCTTCACCGATGTGGTCATCTGTGTCGAGGGCCATGAGTTCCCGTGCCACCGCGCCGTACTCTCTGCCTGCAGCGCCTACTTCCGGGCCATGTTCTGCAACGACCATCGTGAGAGCCGCGAGATGCTGGTCGAGATCAACGGCATCCGTGCTGAGGCCATGGACAGCTTCCTGCAGTTCGTCTACACAGGGAAGGCACGCATCACCACCGAGAATGTCCAGTTCCTCTTTGAAACCTCCAGCCTCTTCCAGATCGCGACTCTGCGCGACGCCTGTGCCAAGTTCCTCGAGGACCAGCTGGACCCGTGCAATTGCCTGGGTATCCAGCGCTTCGCCGATGCCCATTCCCTCAAGCAGCTGGCAAGCCGTTGCCGTACCTACGCCCTGCAGAACTTCACTGAGGTGGCCCAGCACGAGGAGTTCTTGGACCTCCGTCAGGAGGAGCTGGAAGAGTACACCGGCAGCGATGACTTGGTGGTGGGAAAGGAGGAGATGGCGTTCGAGGCAGTCATGCGCTGGGTATACCACGATGTCGACCAGCGCAAGCCTGCGCTGTGCGAGCTGCTGCAGCACGTCCGCATGCCGCTGCTGCACCCCAACTACTTTGTGCAGACGGTGGAGGGCGACCAACTCATCCAGAACGCCCCCGAGTGCTACCAGCTGCTGCATGAGGCCCGGCGATACCATGTGCTGGGTAACGAGATGATGTCTCCCCGGACCCGGCCACGCAGGTGCCAGCACAGCGCCAGGGGGGTCTTCCTTCTTAACAGGGAATTAGAACCTAGCTACATTCACATTTCTGTTTATTTGGTGACTTTTATCCAAAGACGTATCTTTTTTGAGAGGCAGGGTCAGTCCCTTAAATTCCAAGCCCCTCTGGATGTGTGTTTTTCAGTGAAGAAAAATTTCTAGTTAAGGGCCCAAAAGGGAAATCACTCTGCCGACTGCGGGATTTGAACCAGCAACCTTCTGATCACAGAACGATCCAGATTTCAGTCTTTTAGCTTTGAAATTCAGTAAATGTTTGAAGTTAAACCTGATTGCCAGGGGGAGGAAAAGGGACCTTTTTCTGCCAAGAAACAGACAGCTTTCTGTGTCTCTATGTCTATAATTAAAGACCAGTCTGCTCTTTTTGTGAAGAGCACAGATTAAGAAGAAATCTGTGTTCAAATTAACCTGTTTACACGTGACCCTTTAAAAAGATCAGAAACAGAATAGCTTATTAATACATTGATACTTCAGAGCTAGTCTTTCCATCTTTAAAATGAAAAGACGTTTATGGGGTGGAGCTAAGCAGCGATCATTCCCGTATGACATATTTATGAATATTTTGCTTCCGGAAAGCCACTTCCAGGAGGCCTGTAATTTTCTCAAATGCTGGGAGAGATACTGGTGTGACATCACCAATTCTTTGTCCCCTAAGCTGGCATTATTATATTCTTATAAATAATGGCTGTAATTAACTTCGGGTGTGTTTGCGTCTTAGTCATTCACTTAGAATTATGACAGAAATGAACTTGTTTCCCTCCGGGTGACATCCTCCTCTTTGCTGGTGACGCAACTTCCACTGTTCGTAAGCGAACAGATTGAACACGGAAAGAGCACAGCTCTCACCAGAGGGAACGGATGACCCGCCCCCCCCCTCCACCCAGCAGCCTTGCAGAGCGGGGGTGTCATGTGATGGGTGTCAGGTTACTCGGTGAGGCAGAATGGGCACTCATATTCCTGTACCTACCTGCTCTGCTCCAGAGCCTCATGCAGGTACTCATATTCCTGTACCTACCTGCTCTGCTCCAGAGCCTCATGCAGGCACTCATATTCCTGTACCTACCTGCTCTGC
>JAODUD010000027.1:205140-218430 GCA_026784285.1 Stomatorhinus walkeri
GGGGGGGCGCTGCTCGCATAACCTCACAGGCGCATGTCCTGCACACAGGTGTACGCGGTGGGGGGCTATGACGGACAGAGTCGACTGAGCAGCGTGGAGTGCTACGACTCCTTCTCCAACCGCTGGACCGAGGTGGCCCCCATGAAGGAAGCAGTCAGCTCCCCAGCTGTGGCGAGCTGCGCCGGGAAGCTGTTCGTGATTGGCGGGGGGCCGGATGACACCACCTGCTCCGACAAGGTGAGACGGCTGGACCTTTTACTTAAGAAATGACCACATGATGAACTTCCAGAACTGGAATGTGGAGCTGAAGATGTGGAAGGCTACTGGAGCAGACTGGCCAGATCAGTTTGTGATGTCAGATTGATTACTGAAATGTAACACACAGCTGCATCGCATTAATGGAGAAAAAGGAACAAAGGTAAACGGCACCTAAGCATGGAATCAAATATCACTGCATTGCACCTGTCTCCACACGTCCACACCTGCCAGCTGCTATGCATGCAGAACGTCTTCCAGCAGCTAAAGATGGCAGGCCCTCTCACATACAAAAATGGCTAAACAGACCTTTAGAGTGAGACGGGCAAGGCAGGTGTGTGGCGTCCTGTACAAACACATCTACCATATGATTAGTTGGTTGTTGGAATAGTACGCCCTGTTAATGGCCATGCCTTGTCACCCGACTGTGGTAAGTGCCTGAGTATCAACCACAGATGAATCTTGTTTTCTGGTTGACTGGTGGAGCTGAAAACATTAAAAGCATTCCACTGATATGTGATGAGGATCTTTTTTTTTGACGTATGCCAAGATCCACATTCTCCGGTTTTACGGCAGGAAAACACATTTATTATTATTAATCAGTTATTATTTGAAGTTACAGTCTCCTGGACGTGTCACAGAGCCCAAACTCATGGAGGTTTACATATGCATGTGGCCTCTCCTTTGACACTGCTTACCATTAGCTGTGAGGTATTCCTCTGAAGTTCCAGAACATCTGGAATGATGAATTCCACACCTCCCCCCAGCTCCTTTTATAGATAGGAGACATGAAGGTTTATATAGAATGGCTCACGGCCATTTTAAGAGCAGCAGCTGGAAAGTAAGAGGCATTTGCCAGGATTAATCTTGGCTTCACCTCCAGAAGTTTCAGGACTAGCATTGTCACCATAGCTGGAATGCAAGTGTAACACATACCCATCCCAAATCCATCGCTCTAATTCGCAGTTCTGCTCCCCAGGTTCAGTGCTACGACCCCGAGTCGAATTCTTGGCTCCTGAGGGCCAACATCCCCATAGCCAGACGCTGCATCACTGCCGTGTCCCTCAACAACCTCATCTACGTGTCTGGGGGCCTCACCAAGTCCATTTTCTGCTATGACCCCAGTGAGGACTACTGGATGCATGTGGTCCACACCTTCAGCAAGCAGGTATGGACTGGAAGCCGGGAACACACTCACCAGGGCAGAATATTCTTTAGCCACAAGCTGTATCTTGCCTGCCAAGAGCCTGTAAAGAATCATATTTTCATGCCGGAACTGTAACTGTAAAATTAACACTACTGAAAGGCTAGAGATGAAAAATAGCTGAGAGGTAAATTTTATTTTGCCACATGATTAGTGGAACTGCAATTGCAGTACTCCAGTTTCATATTAAAAATAGTCTCATGCCAGTTTCAGCATGTCCATGGATCTGACTCAGGTATGGTGTGAGGTACCTCAGGGAATCAGAAGCTTGTTGTTGATTGGCTGTCTCTGCTGCCAGTCACTGTGTTTGACTCTGTTTTTCCCATAGGAGAGTTGCGGAATGTCTGTGTGCAATGGGAAGATCTTCATCCTGGGAGGTCGCGGGGAGAACGGGGAGGCCTCGGACACGGTGCAGTGTTACGACCCCTCCACAGGAATCATTACAGGCGTGGCCGCCATGCCACGTCCCATCTCTTACCACGGCTGTGTCACCATCCACCGCTACAACGACAAGTTCCCTCGCACATGAATGTGGGAGACCCAGAACAGAGACCGCCCCACCCTTCCGTCCCTCTCCCCCAATCGCCCTGACCCTGGGAAGACAATCTGAGCCAATCACAGTGTAGCATTTTTTAGCGCTTTGGTTCTACCCCTGATCACAGGGCATAGAATTTATTCCACTCAGACAGAGAACATTCATTATGGCCCCATAAACTTCACGCAGCCTTATCTTCTGCTTTTTAACCTGGAGCACATGTCTAGCCTTTAAAGATATCGTCTTACTGTATGTAGAATGATGTAATATGTAATAGCAGCACAGCTAGCATATTTAAAAGGAATAAGTTGGAGGAATAATAAGAAGACGTGTCAAAAGTAAACGCAGACATTTGGATGTTATGACTGTACTTTAATTTTGGTGAAATTAACAAATACGTTATGATATGCACTCAAGTACCTCCTAGGACAGGCTCCCGCCCCGAACACTCTCCCTCCCACGTCTTTGTCATCTTATGCTATGTTACACGCCAAGCTTGATAGACGCACAGTCTCCCCCTGTTTATGCCCTGTGATCATGGACCTCACAGTCACTTTTGTCTTTTTAATTTTTTCCTAACATCTTTATATGTGTGATGTGCATTTTATACCCTTTGGTGGGACTGCCAAGTCTCCACTGTGTGACCATTGATTTATTACTTTACCCATTATTTCATATGACCTTTTTATATAATTTTAGTCATATTTGTACCTTTTACTTATTTGTGAAGATACTTCTTTTGTTTTACTTCTGGGTTTCTTTTAGTGTTTGACTTTGTAGAAGAATTGGTGTGATTGAGTATCATTGACTGGGTCGTGCAGCTGCACTTAGTAGCTGTTGAGTGTGGTCATGTGACTGTCGCTTGTATCGATGTACAAGGAAATTGGGGTGTTTTGTTATTCTTATTTCCAACACGCAGAAGCTCAGGAGGAACAGGGACCGTGACCGGTAGGCCATTCTGCAGCAGAAGGGCATGATGGGTACATTTTTGTTAAGTGAATGTTTTCGTGTCAGGTATGAAGCAGACTCTCTGGATTCTCCATACCTCATGGAACATCTGTGAAAGGTTCCTCTTTCTCCTATAAAGAGATACGAGTTCCATTTATTTTAGGCATCACGGCTGTGGTGCCTTTCTGTTTGGGTAACAGGAGCTTCAGGGAACCAAGGAAACCTCTGGTGAGCGGAGTGAATGAGAGCCCCGCTTCAGTCAGGGAGCGCCGCCATCTGTGTTGGGGGTGGAACTACGACCTGTTTTTTGAATGGCGGGGCTGAGTGAGAATTGATAAAATATTGAACCCTTGGTCAGTAAGCATGGATTTCTCTTGACATCTGTTGTGTGGTTGTCCTGTGAATTAACATGGTTGGCAAGCTATATTTATAAGTATTCTCTTCCTAGAGTGATAATGTGCCTTTTCTATGCACCATTTTGTTTGTTTTTGTTGTTTTTTTTTTAACTGATTGAGCCCCAATCATGCACTTTTTTCTTCTGTATTTTTTATCAAAATGTACATATTTAATTCTTGTTATTATTGTTATTGTTATTATTGCAGCTGTACCAGTGTTCTTTATCGCATTACACTATGCTTGTTAAGTGTTTCTTGCTAGCTGATTGGCCGCATCGCTCGTGAGTGTCATGTTTGAATACGGAGATGGAGTATTTCGTTGCCTCACTGATGGCAGGTGTGTTTTTGGGAAATAACAAGCGGGGGCCAGGAGTTTTCAAGTGTCAGAAAGGCTGGCTTCACTGGAATATTACCCGTGGGCTGTGGAGGTCTGTGTGAGTGTTGCATCTCCATTGCTTAAGCTTTTAGGTTGATTGGTATCCGTTTCGTCAGTAATGCAGTCTTGTTGGTCACCTTGACATGCTTGACAGTGGTGTAGAGACTTTCTTTTCCCCTGATTGCTACTTAATTATTGCATGTAACTGAGTGCCTTGAATGTTTGTTTTTCTTTCTTTTTTTGCCCTTGGTGAGACTGAGTGGGTGGTCAAGTTTGAGAAATTTCTATCACACATGAGAACAGTCATCGTGTACTACAATCCACCCACGATCCACCTCCACCCTCCTTCTGTTTGCAGGGTAATGTCAAGATCCATTGTCGCTCTGTTACCTTGCCCAGAGTTGCAGAGATTTCCAAAGAGTTCTATGCTCTGTTTAATGGGGAAACTTAACCTGTCAGACAGTTCTATCTTTCTATTTCTGCCTGTAAGTAATGCTGATTCTATATATTTAAAAAATGTATGACTTTGATTTATATACTGTATGTGTGTGGTTGATTTTCATTATACTCCCAGAAATATAGAGACACATTATGTATATTGATTGTGTAATTATACATCAGAAAATAGCCTTTTCAATAATCACATTAAGGTAATTATCTGATTGGAGAATGAAAATAATACAAGGGAACAAATTAAGCTTTTCCCCAAAAAGGAATGCTGGCATGTAATACTGCAGGGGCAGTGAGGTTCTGGAATTTCATGGAATTCCGTAATAGAACCTTTAAAAGACCGGTTGATAGAACAGGCAAACTCTTACTGCTAATCAGATTAGAAAGCTAGTGAGTCTGAAGAGAGCATAATGGCAAGAGGTGTCAATATGCACATTGACATTCTGATGTAGGTTCATTATTCCAGTTTTAACAAAGAATTGTTTTAATAGGTTTAATTCAGAGGCGGTTATGCACAGCCTCTATTTTTAAATAACTTTATGCCTTAATATGCCAGTACACAGTGGTTGTATCGTGGTATGTATGTGGTAAACTTGTCTTTCCTGGTCTTTCTACCTTTTTGAGGACAAAAGTCTCTATGAATATTTTTGACTTATCATTAATTTCTTTAATAAACTTTTTATACATATAAATACTCCTGTGAATTCTGTCTGTGTTTCTGTGAGCATTTAATCCACATGTCCCCAGCCACTTTCAAAACAGCAGGCCGGCTTTTGGGTTGGCATGTATGCATTTGCCTAAGCGTGTGCGTGCACACATGTATCTGTCTGCTGTTGCATGGAGCCGTGGATAAAGCTACGACGCTATGAGGCATGACGCTACACTCGGAGTTTGCACACGGCCACAGCAAGAAATCCAGGCCCCTGCTCCCCAAGACTGCTGGCGTGGTCCAGTCCTCCGGAATGATTCCAAGATTCCAATCCATTTACGACACTCCTGCCTGCAAGGCACAGAAACGCGGTGCCCATTTAAAAAGTTACATCAGATTCCCTCTGCAATGAAGTAGGTATCTTCAAACTGAGCAATGTCCCTTTGGAAGTTTGCAGAATGCCAGGATATGTACTTGATTAGTGAAGCAGAACTTCTCATTCCGGTGTTGCTGTGGAATGACACTGAACAGATAAAATGTGGTCTGATTTAAGTCTGGGCCACATCGGACTGCAAACGTGTCGAGTGAGCATGATGCTCGAAACCACTTGTCAAATGAACCGGACGTTTGGTTGATTTCTTTGATTTATCTATAACGGCCTATTTTGTGACGTTTTGTGAATCCAAGGTTTTAATCGCAACTGGGTTCTACATGAAAAGAAATTAAATAATTAAAATGATAATTAATACTCTTGATTGATCCCTGTGGGGAAGTTCTCTTTACACCTTCCCCATGTTGCTCTCCATGACATCAAGCTTGGCTGCAGAGGGCAGTCACCTGTTTTGGCACCCAGGCAGCTGGGCATTAATGGCCCACAGACGTGCCAAGGCCAGGCTTAAAGCAGCAACCTTCCAATCACGGGCACAGAGGCCAGGCTAAAAGCAGCAACCTTCCAATCACGGGCACAGAGGCCAGGCTTAAAGCAGCAACCTTCCAATCACGGGCACAGAGGCCAGGCTTAAACCAGCAACCTTCCAATCACGGGCACAGAGGCCAGGCTTAAAGCAGCAACCTTCCAATCATGGGCACAGAGGCCAGGCTTAAACCAGCAACCTTCCAATCATGGGCACAGAGGCCAGGCCCACTGAGCCACATGCTTATCCATTCAAACCTATCAGAATCAGCTTCAGCTTGATTGGCCAAGTATGTTTACACATACATTTCTCTTCGGTTTTTCGTTGCTCTCAATATTAAGCAGCACAGAAATACAGCAAGAAATAGGATTTCAAAAAACAATATATTACAGTATGTGCAGAAGATATGTAAGCCAGAGGGTCATAACTTAACTTGAATTTAGTGATCATTGTTAACACACCACAGCACACAGTGCACAACTAAATGTGTCCTCTGCATTTAACCCATATGTGACATTGCAGGGGGCAGCTAATTCAGCACCTGGGGAGCAGTGCTTGGGGGGCAGTAGGTTGCTCAGGATACCTCATGGGTTCCTTGCTGGTTGAGGATTCGAACCTGCAATATTTTGATCATAAGTGTGCTTCTCTAGCCATTAACCCGCTGCCCATAGTGCAAAGACACTGGTTACTATATACACATGAGTTACAGTGGATGCCGGGTGATAGATTATTGCACAGTATCGTCCTTGACACTTAAGTGTCCATCAGAGTGACGGCCTGTGGAAAGAAACTGTTCATGTGTTTGGTTGTTTTGGCGGACAGTGCTCTGTAGCGTCTGCCAGAGGGGAGGTGTGTGACCAGGGCGGAATGGGTTCGCAGTGGTTTTTTTGCAATCCTGATTATCCATTGTAGTCTGTTCCTGTCCTGTTTGCTGGCCAAACCAAACCAGTCAGTGATGCACGCTGCAGAGAACAGACTGGATTATTGTGGAGTAGAACTGAATCAGCAGCTCCGGGGGCAGGTTGAACTTCCTGAGCTGGCACAGGAAGTGCATCCTCTGCTGGGCCCTTTTGACAGTGGTGTTTATGTTGGCCGCCCACGTTAGGTCCCGGGGGACTGCATCCCAGGAACCGGAAGGCTTTCACAGCAGACAGAGTGCTGTTGTGTAGGGGGGGCAGTACTGGGAGGCACCTTCGCAAGTCTACTTTTCATCATCTCCACTGTTTTAAGTGTGTTCTCCATCGCACCAGATGGATCAGCTGTTCGGCCTCCCGTCTGTATGCAGACACATCACTGTCATTGATGAGGCCGATGACTGTCATGCCGTTTGCAAACTTCAGGAGCTTAACAGGTGCGGTCATTTGTGTAGAGCAGGTTGTGGGGAATCTGATCCATGGAGGCCTGGTGTGGGTGCGGGACTTTGGGTTGCCCTCGCAATCAGCCAATAACAGTCCCCAGGACCAGAGTTGAGAACCACTGCTTTATTACTGGCTGATAGAGAGGTCATCCCAAAGACCCGCACCCACAGCAGCTCACCTTGGATCAGGATCACAACCCCTGCTGAAGAGTGAGAGGAGCAGAGGGGAGAGGACACACTCCTAGGGGGCGCCAGTGCTAATATCGGGGTGCCAGATGTGATATTCCCCCCATCCTCACCTGCTGCTTCCTGTCTATATTTTTCCTATATTATTAAATAGCAAATATTTCATTCATTAAATGCAATAATAAAAACAAACATTAAAGGCGTAACCAACAAGCTGGATGATGAATGTACTTTGTGCATTTGCCAGCAATATTCTGAATCACGGCTATAATTTTGTGTAATGAATAGAAATCTAGGTTTTCTTCAACATATCTGACAACAGGGGCGTTTCATTTAAAGGCTACATAAAGGCGTTTTCTTAAAGTAAAATACAACATATGATCTGTTTTTCTGATTTTTCAAACTGGGTGAGGGCACATGCAAGATCCTGAGGCAATGGCCACAACAGGCACTGATATACATTTTATAAAATAACTAGCCTTCAATTATTGTTCAAGAAATATGCTGCAGGTGCGTGTTTGATACTAGTAATACATTGTTGCTTCTGATTTAATCGAATTAGCAGAACATGTGTTCACAACACAAGCAGAGCGCAAAACGATGTCAGGACTTTGTCATTAATCACGGCTTAGATGAGTCCGCACTGTGGGATGAAAGCTGCCAACTTCTTTCTGATGCGATGCACGCACGCTACTCCGAAACGCCCCCCAGTGGCAATCCAGTAGAATGGCGCGGCCTAGCTGATTCTGGCGCTTCATGGCGCTGAGAACCTTCCACCCAAAGAAAGCATTGTGCCTGGGAAGGGAAAAAGGGGGCTGCGACGAAACCGCCGTCTTTCCCAGCGGCATATTCTGCAAACAGAGCTTCGGGACCGTGTTTGCGGTCCGCGGAAACCATCCCCGGTTCACTGGGTTTGCAGCTTTTCGTCTCGTCTCCGCTTCTCTCCAGTTGTCCGCTATTTGGTGCGTAAATTAGCTCCGGACCGCTGGTGGATGAGTTCGGATAAATTATGTAACGGGAAGAAAACTACCGACGGGGGTAGTAATGCATTTCATGAGCGTCCCCTCCTACTAGTCGTTCTTTATCTTTTTTATATCGCTTTGGAGGCCTAGCATCGAGCTTTCGACCGGTCTCGAGTTGAGCCGAAGGCCCGCTAGGCGGATAGCTTGCCCGTTAGCATGCTATCTCGTTAGCTCCATAGCCGCCTAGCCTGCTAGCTCGCTTTCGGCAAGGCCCCGTAGCTCTGCTAACTATCAGCAGGTTTATAAAATAAGAATTATGCAGCTGAATAACGTATAAAATATACAATGATCTAGAATACTAGTTTCATATAAATAAATCGGTTCTCCTGCACATATGCATATTGCTAGCCTGCTAGCTAAGTGCAGCTAATGCGGTTAGCATGTCAGTAAAACTCCAGGAATGATTGATACCTTGACAATTCCAGCGCTTTATATCGGGTTTAGCAGGTGGTTAGTTGAAGTGAGTATGTTGCTAGGAATCTATGGTTAATAATAACATTTTATTACATGATAGATGTGATATGCAAATTTTCATGGCAAGTTGTTAAACTTATAGAAGTATTCTTAATTACAAAATTCTATTTTAACATATAAAACCATATAACTATACATTTAAATTGTAGATTTTACGGGGTTTGTGGGCATGTCTTCAGGATACCGTATGCCGTGCGTGATGTATGTCCACTTTATTAAGAGTAATGATCAGAGAACCGCCTTTCATTAAGGTGGCTGAGTGATTCAGGTCTGTGATGTAAGAGGGGTGGTTACATTTTTGGGGGTCAGTGCATGTTGACAGACATTCAGACAGTTCTTTCTCCATAATGTGATCAGTGCATTCTCATTAGGTCCTGGCTGAAGTTGCAGAGATGTCAGGCATTAAGAGGAAGATTGAGGACAATGATCCAGACTATGAAGACATATCTGTGGTGCCCGAGAACAAGAGGCTCAAAGCTGTGGAACAAAATGGTAATGAGTTCATCACTAACAAGCGTGTTGGATAAACAGTTATGCAGGCACATGCACCCAAAGCATTTACGTGCACGCTGTTCAGTGCATCCAGACCAGGCAGTGTGTCGAAGGAAGACTGACCATTGTTTTATGAACATTTTTTTCACGGTGAGAAAAGGCATGTACTGTTACCTCACATCTCTGGGACCCGGGTTCAAGTCACCGCCCGGATTCCATGTGTGTGGAGTTACATCCGTGTCGTCGTGAGGTTTCCTCCTGGTACTCTGGTTCCCCCCTCATAGGTGTGAATGGTGTGAGTGAATGGTGTGTGAATGTGCCCTGGAATGGGTTGGCGTCCCATCCCGGGTTGTTCCCTGCATTGTGCCCATAGCTTCCCAGATAGACTCCAGATCTCACGCGACCTTGAATAGAACACGCAATTGCAGAAAATGGGTGGAGTTAAGGCATTTATAGTGGCCTGTTGATTGCTGGTCTTACCCTGTCTTTCAGCTCGGGAAGTGACTGTGCATAAGATTGAAGGCATCATCAAAGACCAGTTCTCCCTGGAGATGAAGAGCAAGGAGCACGAGATTGAAGTGATCGGACAGGTAGCCCTGTCCCCCCACCACTACCTGCTGCTTCAGAGTAGCGTTTGCCAGAACCTTCCACTGTACAGCCACTCAGCCCAGATGTGGTTACACCGGCCTAAATTTCTGTTGAACTGGTCCCGCACTGTTATGTTTGAGTGGTCCCCACTCTGAAATGTTAGTCAAGCTGGTGTGTCAAGGTGTGGACATAAAATGTGGTGACTCACTGAATGGAGACATGTGGATGAGAAATAAAATGAATATTTTGAGATTTCGAAAAAACATCGCAAGGCATCTGTTAAAACCGTAACGAGACAGGTTTAGTGTAGGTGTGCAGTCGTGTTCCTTTTTATTCAGCGGTGAATATATTTACAGTAGATCTTTTCAAAAGTAACACAGCATACGCAGCTGATAGGGTAAACCCAGTGTGTGCGATGAGTGTTTGACCTTCACTGCCCATTGCACAGCGTCTCAGCGAAGCAAGGAGAATGATGGACAAGCTGCGTGCCTGCATTGTGGCCAACTACTACGCCAACGCTGGGCAACCCAAGGTGCTTGAGGTAACGGCTTCCATCTTCCAGATTTGTTCCCTGTGCAAGAATATTTATGTCTAAGCCTTTACTGTGGAATTCCATACAGTAGGTACTTAATAATGTGTCTGTCTTTGCCTGACTGTTGCTGTTTACTGTTGTCTGTTATTCATTGTTACTGTCTGTTAATGTCTAACAGCTCTGGAAAAAATTTGAGACCTCAGCGAAATGAGCAGTTCTTATGGGTATTCATCAATGTAAAATACGCATTTTTTTTCACAAACTCCAGCCTGGCTCTTACCTGCTTCTCATTGATGAAGGGCTTCTTCCTTGCTTTATGGGTCTTCGGTCCTGCTTCTAGGAGCCTGTTATGAATTGCCCTAGCAGTGCACTTCACACCATTTAACGTTTCCCATACTTTTTGAAGGTCACTTGAGGTCATCCTCTGGTTTATGAGGCACTGTCGGATATGTTGACCGTCACCTCTGGCTCCTGTTCTCCACCTGGCTGGTTTTGGTCATTGCCAGTGTCTCCTGCTTCACCTCGTTCCTGTGTACTGCTGTCTTAGAAACGTAGAGCCTGGAAGCAGCGTAGCCTCTGCCAGCAGAACTGGGATTTAGCTAGGATTTAAAAATACAGATAAAAAAAAAATATATATATATATAGAGTGGTCTCTAATTTTTTCCAGAGCTGTATGTATATTGAGCCACTGTGAACCTGGAGTATCCTTCTGAATTATCTGTCTGTCTGTCTGTTTTGCTCTCACTCTCTTTCTCATATTCTTTGCATTGATGCTGTTGTCTGTCACTGTCTCTTAATTTCTAAATGTATGTTTTAAGCTATTCTACATCAGCAATATCCTGTGAAATTCTGCCTGCCTGCCTGTGTGTCTGTCTGTCTATGGATGCAGTGACTTGTTTACCCCTCTCCATTGACTGACAGACTGGCAAGAGCGACGCCTCAGTCCTGAACCACCCGGCCATCAAACGCTTCTTGGAGTCCCCCTCCCGCTCCTCCTCGCCCTTCAACCAGGGCTCGGAGACACCTTCCCTGGTGCCCTCAGAAGCTGAATCGCTGTCCCAGAATTCCCGGCAGGCTGAGGGGCCTGAGCAGGAGGAGGGTCCGAGGCCGGAGCGGAGACCAGGCCGCAATGTGGGCAAGGTGAGCTGAGGGCGCCCCCCCCCCTCCCATGTGTTTACCTGCAGCTAGAATGTTTGTTTGTTTGTTCGTTTGCTTTCCTCATGCAGGACAGCTTTGGTGTGCTGCCCCCTGGGGACGCAGAGTCACGGTTTACATTCCATGCCTCCAGAGAGGACTCATCACGCCTGTATGTGAAGAAGACTATCGTGGTTGGGAACGTGTCCAAGTGGGTGTCCTACCGTGCTTGCCCCTCCTACCGCCAGTCCGGCACAATAGACATCATACACTGTGAGAGCGATGGGTGTAGGCCGGGTGGTCACCAGGGAAACCAGCCTAACTGGGTTGCCATGGGAATGCACAGCGAAGCACTGAGCGGCTGAAATGGCTTCAAGGACTTTCAGATAATTCAGTGCACCGACTGACGCTGCTTTAAAAACTTTTCCTTTTCCCTTCCGGCTTTTGCTCTCAGTTCTGGTTTTGCTTGACTCAGCCTCACAGTGACGGAGGCAGAGGTAAACTTCACAGAGGCGCACCAGCTGAGGGAGCGCAGAGTTGCTACCGTGGGCTGAAATGTGCAAATGCGGACATGTTTTGGAATGGAGACGAGGCAGAAACAAAACAAAAAAAACGTTGGACAGGATGGGAACAGGATTGTTAAAAAATGCTTCAGACCTCATGTATGTGCGTGAGTTCCCTTCCTAGGCACAATGTGGTTTGAGCTGGGAAGCATTCCTAGGTGCCTCTTCACAGAGTTATTTATTTTTGTGAAGACTAATGCAGGCAGTAGTTTGTAAGGTACTGAATCTCAGGTTTGCGGGCCTGAGGCAGTGAGGTGCAGCCTGAGGCAGTGAGGTAAAGTCTTCTCCTGCCATTATATTCACCTCCAGCCGTGTTGGCACCCCACCCACTCTCGCTTTCCCTGTGAAGTCGTCGCATTGGTACTTGCACAGTGGGATGTTTTCATGTGTATTTCAGAATTTTAGGTTTGACTGCTTCTCTCCTTAGAACCAGAATAAAGAGAGGCTGCTTTGAATACCTGTTAGGTACTACTTGTTTAGTGGCCTCAGGGTTGGGTGACAGTGAGGTACTTACGCACACGTGTGGATGCGTGTCTTACTTTTTTTTTCTCTTAGGACGGCCTATTTGAATCTCAAAGCTGCTGGGAACATGTTTCTTCTTGACCCAAACATCCTGTTCTTTGAATAATGATCAATCCGTCTTGGTATTGTTATTCTGTCTTAGATACTCAAGGTCTGGATGAACAAAGAGTGTTGCCTGGAGTAGGGCAGGTGCTGAGCATGCTCAGTGATGTCCTTTGTAGAGCCTGAGGTTGTTTTTGTTAACACTGAGCATGCTCAGAATATGCCTGTTTTTGGAGTGGTTGGTCCTGAGCATGCTCAGTGATGCCTGTTATTGGAGTGGTTGGTCCTGAGCATGCTCAGTGTTATCCACTGTCCCACATTTTTTACAGTTGCTGCTGTTTTGTCGTTAAATCCAAACGTGCTTCAGGTTTGTTTGATCCTTCCTTTTGCATTGCCTTCAGATGTTTGTGAAGCAACGATCTCTTTTCTGATTGGCTGAAACAAGACCTCTCCCCAAAGCTGCGAAACACCTGTCACCCTAGCATTCAACACCTGATATCATGCCCCAGTGACAAACTGTCACATCCCCTGCCCCCACATCGATATGCTTTTGTTTTTCATAAAAGGAAAATCTAAAGGCTTTGTGTTGGATGGGATAGTGATTGCTGGTTTACCTGTCAACCCCCCCAACCCCCCCCCCAGGTACATCCCC
>JAODUD010000027.1:218530-231313 GCA_026784285.1 Stomatorhinus walkeri
GGTACATCCCCCCAGACAAACGAGAAGAGAACGACCAGTCCACTCACAAATGGATGGTGTACGTCAGGGGCTCCCGACGAGAGCCCAGCATTGACCACTTTGTTAAGAAGGTCTGGTTTTTCCTGCACCCCAGTTACAAGCCCAACGACCTGGTGGAGGTCAGGTGTGTGCATGCGTCTGTCTGTGCTCGCTGAACCCCCTCCCTCCCCTAACCTGCCAGTAAGGCAGTAATTACCCGACGGCCCTGTTTACACCAACTGTGCTCCTAGTAGTTGGACGGATGCCGGGGTGCCTTTCAACTGAGGATCCGCGGATGTTCAGAGAAACGGCGCCTTCCAGTGGGGTGGGGTGGGGTGGCGGGGGTTGGGGGGTTGGGGATTACCAGGCATGTCCAGAGCTGCCTCGCCCGGGACACGTTCATGTTTTTAGTTACAGAGACACATCTTGCAGTTTCTAGAATTTAGAAAGAAAGAAGAACCCATTTGGCTTTAGTGATTTACAGCAAGTGGAAAGTCCCCCCCCCCCCCACCTGTATGTACAAATGGCGCCCACACCCACCACTGAGCCTCCTAGAAAGCAGTACTAATGACAGATAATGTTCTAATGGGTCATTATGGCCTCTTCAGAAGCATTAAAAAACCTTGCTCAGATTAATGTTTATCATTTTTAAAATCAAAGCATTGTGTGCTAGTTGGGGACACGACGTGACAGTCTTGCATGGAGTTTTCTTTATATTTTTAGCATCAACCCCCAACCCACCCCACTGCACCATAGATCACTGATGCACAGGATACACACACACACAGACACTAACATACAGACACTCACACTCTCACACACACACAAACACACTCACACACAGACACACACACACGCTCTCACACACACACACCTTCTGTGCTCTCACATGCTGCTTCTCATGTATTCCAGCGAGCCCCCGTTCCACCTGACCCGCCGCGGCTGGGGGGAGTTCCCCGTTCGCGTGCAGATCCATTTCAAAGACGCCCGGAACAAGCGGGTCGATATCATCCACCATCTGAAGGTCTGCGTTCCTCCTGCTCACACATTCACCCAGGGGTTTCCGGTGCTCCCCACGTTCCTCAGTCCTGTTGCGGCTGGACGCCGTGTTCTGCGCCGGGTTACCCTGCAGGGAATATGTGTGTCTCACTTTTCCCCCCTTTGCAGCTTGACAGGACGTACACAGGCCTGCAGACCCTGGGGGCAGAAACAGTAAGACTAGTTACCATTTTGCTACCTTTGGCTTTTTTGTTTTAACTGGTCTCTCTCTTTAAATTCCACATCTAATTATTCTTTCTCAAGAATTTTCTTTGCTGGATTGTATATATATTTTATTTAATCCCGCAGTTCATAAACCTTCCGTCATGGAAGGTAGGTTGCCAGGTCATGTGGTTTTGTGTCAGTTTGTAATTGGATAGAAATTGGTGAAGAGCTGATAGGTCTTGCTGTCTGTCTCTGGCCAATGGCATCATGCTGGTGGTGAAGCCGTCTCCTGCTCACAGAAGAAGACGACTGAATCCTTTTCCGATCTGTCTGTCTTGCAGGTGGTGGATGTGGAACTGCACCGGAATAGCCTGGGGGAGGACCCTTTTTCCTTCCCCTGCTCCTCCTCCTCGTCATCTTCCTCCTCATCTTCCTTCCAGCAGGCAGTTGCCACCCACCTCCCTTCCCCCACACTCCAGGCCCCCCTCCCAGCATCAGGGCGCCCAGCCTCCCCGGGGTCGATTTCCCAGGATTCTCACGCCATCACAGAGAAAGGTTAGCAAGCATGTGTGCCTGTGTTTGTGTCTGTGGCTGTTTGTTCCCCCCATTCAGTTTCTGAGTAGTTCTCCATTAGTACCATCGGCACACTCCATGCAACCCTGACACCCCCAAAAACGTCTTCTCAGCAGAGGTCTGCAGGTTCCTTCAGTGTTCGATGTTACTGATCCCATGTGGTTGCGCATTTTCTCCAGTTCCATCGATATCTTCCTTAGTGCTTCTGCTGGACATTGCTTGTGATCCAAGTGACGGGCCAGAAGTTTCTTCTACAGTAGAAGACACAGTAGATTGGTCTTAGGTTTCAAATAAGTTCTGGACCCAGACATAATGAAGAGGTTGGGTTAGGGTGGGGTTAGCACCTTTTGGCTTGGGATGGCTCATGAGCTGCATTCTCCATTCATTGGTGCAGTTTTACTTGCATTGGTTTGGGAGGGGGGGTGAAATTCAATGCTGGGGTTGGCTGGCGGGTGGCAGCCTCCTTCTCTGATGCGCCAGTGGTAACTCGAACCCTTTTATTACTCACAGGTCATCCCACCAAGAGTGAGCTTGGCCGGTCGGGCAGCTACAGCCTCCTGTCCTCCGACCGCACCCTGTCCCGCCCCAAGGTCCTGGAGAAGATCACTCTAGGCTCCCACAGCAACTCCGCCTTTCAGCCCATCACGGCCAGCTGCAAGATCGTGCCGCAGGGACAGGCCCCCAATCCCGCGGAGTCTCCCGGGAAGTCGTTCCAGCCAATCACCATGAGCTGTAAGATCGTGTCTGGTACGTCACCGTGGGATTGGGACGCCGCTGGTTCTTCAGGAATGATTTCAACCTCTCGAGTGTCTCTCGTCTAGCTTCAGGAATACCTTTCTCCTTTGTGTTTTACATCTTAAAAGTCTTCAGATGTAAAATTCTTGTCTAAGTTTCTATCTGTGACTACCAAAAATGATCCACCAAGCTTATAAATAGTCCTTGGTCTGATTATACTTATTTGGAGCTGAAATGATGCTGTTTTTCCTGGCAGGCCTTGTGCCAGAGACATTGGCAGTTACACGGAGTTTGTTTGATTCCCGCGATTTTCCCCAGGCTCTCCCATCTCCACCCCCAGCCACTCGCCCCTCCCCCGCACGCCGACCTCTACGCCCGTGCACATGAAGCAAGGATCGTCCGTTATCAACAACCCATACATCATCGTGGATAAGCCCGGTCAGGTTGCCGGCATGGGTTCCGCCAGCGCCGCCGTCTCTGCAGGTGCGCCGCTGCCCCCTCCTGGCCCAGGGGAGTCGAACCCAGGCGCCGTTGCATGATTAAACTTAATGTGCTTGTCAGTTTGATCAGGACAGTGAAACCCGGGGTGGGTGACTGGGTGCATTCTGCCCCCCCTCCCCCGCCCACCTCACTTTATTTACATTGACTGTGCTGTGCCTGAGCATTGAATGAGCACTTCCCCTGTTAATCAGGCAGCCTGTACATATTCTATTCTTCTGCACACTCTCCTGGTGTGCGTGAGAAAGCAGTCGGTGCCCAGTACAGCCACAGCTCTCCACAGTGACCAGGAGCTTCTTTTTCCAGGCAGTCCGACTGGCAAGCAGACGTCTGCGGTTCAGGCATCCCCAGGAACCCACTCCCCGGCCCCGAAGGTGCATGCCGGAAGCTTCCTGTCCTCCGGGGTGAAGGTAAACCAGTGTCTGAAGCTGACGGCTTCCGGTATTTCTTGACTGGTTTAGCAGCCCTGCTTTCTGGCAGCGGGGACTGTAGCCCCTGGGGAATGTGCTTCTTTTTCCATGATCCTCTTATCTTCACATGCGCACGCTGTGCCCGTTTATCATCGCGCTGGTTCTCCATACATTCCCCACCTTCCTGCCCCTTCCCAGCAGCTGAATCCGGTCAAGGGGAGCACCTTCCTGTTCCAGTGTTTCTGGGTTAAGGTCCCCCGGACCTCCTCCTGCCATACCCCCCCCCCCCAACAGACTGCAGTATGAATAATCTTGGCTCGCCGCGTGTGGTTTAACTGGGACGCCTCTCTGCCCTGTTCCATGGGGCCATAGAGCAATGCCCGGGCCTGCCTGGGCACGCAGGATTTAGTCAGGCTACATGCAAATGCAAACTGTCACTTTGCTTCTTTGCTTCAGCTTTGGGATAATAAGGGGGGGGGGGGGTGAATGCACACTCACAGTGAGAGGAGAATATTGTGCTGATGACCATTTAGGAGCATGACTGAATAGACATGGACTGTGACTGAATGGACATGGACTATGACTGAATGGACATGGACTATGACTGAATGGACATGGACTGTGACTGAATGGACATGGACTGTGACTGAATGGACATGGACTGTGACTGAATGGACATGGACTGTGACTGAAGAAATATGGACTGTGATTAAAGAAACATTGACCAGAACTGAATACAGTTAGACCGTGGCTGAATAGACATGTCAGGCCACCTGTCTGAAGATCTCCATTTCTCCTGGTCTCGTTCCCCCCTCCCCTCCAGGTCATCATCAAGCAGGAGCCAGGGGAGGTGTCCACAACACCACAGCAGCCAGCACAGCAGGTGCTGGTTTCTGCAGCCACACCGCAGCACACAGCCGCGCAGCAGTTTGTGGCAGTGAAGGGAGGGCACGTGATTGCTGTGTCACCGCAGAAGCAGAGTGCTGGACCAGCTGCGCCCGGCATGACTCAGAACAAGGTGTGTACAGTTCATGTATGTACCGTACGTTTATTGTATGTGCCGTACTTGTGCCAGAACTACATTTCCCATGAAGCCCCTCCCATCTTTCCCACAAGGT
The DNA here is from genome assembly GCA_026784285.1 of Stomatorhinus walkeri. Lineage (NCBI taxonomy): Eukaryota > Metazoa > Chordata > Actinopteri > Osteoglossiformes > Mormyridae > Stomatorhinus > Stomatorhinus walkeri. The sequence goes on from JAODUD010000027.1 coordinate 223,086, forward strand.
GGTTGGAATCCCTGTTGGCTCAGCCCTGCAGTCCGCTGTGAAGCAGGTGGCCATCAGCAGTGGGCAGATCCTCGTGGCCAAGTCTAGCCCAGCTGTCTCCAAGGTGATGGGACAGAAGCAGGTGGTTGCCCAGGGTGTGGCCAAGGCCATCGTGAGCGGGGCTGGCAGCAGCATCGTGAGCCAACAGGTGCAGACAGTCACCAAGGCAACAGCTACTTCTTCTGGAGCTACTAAAGCTGGAGGCCAGGGGTCAGGTAAAGCTTTCCAGGAGCCACTTTTCCCTAGATACTTTTATCCTCCTACCACCAGGGGGCAGTGGTGTTACCTGGTGTGGCCTTAACGCTTCTTGTTCCTCTTCTCCTGTGTCTCGCCACTAGGGCATGGTACTGGTTAGCATATCATAGCTTTATCATAGTTTGCAGTTTTGCTGTATAAGTTTTTGGCATAGATGGTCCTGGTGGAAGAAGCTATTTTTTCCACTATTCATTATAACATGGCTGGGTTCGGGGGGGTGGGAGATGAATACCCCTTTACTTGATTTTTTACTTGCGCCTGTCTTTGAAGTACACAGCCAATCACAACTACTGTTTCAGTTCAATTAGCATTTACCCCATGAAGAGAAAGTATCAGATAAGTGTTGACGGCCAACCAAAATTGCTGATTGTCCACAAAAGTCAAGGGCTGCACCATGATGGAATCGAGGATGGGAACTGGACCGTGAACTGTGTGTGTGTGTGTGTCTGTGTCTATGAGATTTGTTGTTGTTCCTCTGTCTGACTGAAGCTATTCATTGCAAAATGAGAATGACCTTGGCCACAGTTGGGGGAGGGGAGAGGACATGTCACATGAGCCTGGGGGCAGAGGGGGGAGGGATCGATCTTGCTATGAGGGCTGGCAGCTGAGCGCCTCTCTGTGTCCCGACATACCCCGCCCCCAGCCCCCTTTTTCCTTCTCACTCACCAGCCTAATCCCCTGTTGGTGGGGGCACTCAGACCTCTGCGAAGCTCCGTGAAAATTGGGCCAATTGAGGCCTCGACGTTCAGTAAACGTTAAATCTGATGTTAATTGCGACTGTCTCTCCTCCCGCCTCTGTCCCCCTGCACAATGTTTCTCCAGTCATGGCCACTCTCCAGCTTCCAGCCAACAACCTGGCCAGCCTGGCCAACCTGCCCCCCGGCACTAAGCTCTACCTGACTACCAACAGCAAGAACCCCTCTGGCAAGGGCAAGCTGCTTCTGATCCCCCAGGGGGCCATTCTGCGTGCCTCCAATCCCTCAGGTCAGCCCCTCCTCTGCTCTTCACATTGGCCACATCGCCATATCTGGCCCTTGATTTGAAGGTGACAAGCTGTACTCTCCAACTGCAGGTCAGCAGCCACAGGCCACGCCCCAATCGGGGGCGGGGACTTCCCAAGCTGCTCCCTCCACCAGCAGCAGCAGCTTGCCTTCAAACCTGTCCTACACCTCTTACATCCTCAAACAGACTCCGCAGGTACGTGTGCTCTGAGCACCAGGGCACTGCAGTTTATTTTCATCTTTTTAAAGTGTATACTGTCAGTGAGCTGGGACTGCATACAGCTGGGAATCTCTAGTTCCCATAATGTATGTGTTCAAGAAAAATAAAACAATCAATCCATCCAAAATCCAACATTCGATTCAGTTACATGCTTAGGAACTTATTGATGGTATGACGGGCCTCATCTGTCCATTGCTGACATCATTCATCCTCCCTGTCCCGGTTAAGGGGGGCGTGTGGCTCTACGGATGAGGCCTCTGTGCTCATGAGTGGAAGGTTGCAGGTTCAGATCCCAGAGTTGCAAGGATGATTTTTCCCATTGTGACCCTGAGCAAGGCTCTTAACCCGCAGTCGCACCTGGGAGTGTCTGACCCTGGTCTTGTACGTCACTCTTGATAAATGCCTCTGCTATATAACATAAAATAAAAATAAAGATTTCAAGGACATGAATTTCCAGCTGAGCCTCCTGTTTCAGCTGTGTCAAGGGAAAGAGAAATGGATTGCAAGTGAAACTCTGAGCAGATCTGTCTCTCTCTCTCTCTCTCTCTCTCACACAGACACACACACACACACACACACACACACAGACACACACACACACATATACACAATGCTGTACTCTTTACACTGTGGCAGCCCGTGTGTTTCCATGGACACCAGAGTTCCGCTTGGAGAACATCGAGTTTCTGTCGAGCTCTCAGTCGAAATCCTTTGTTCTTGCCCGTGGCCCCCAGAGTGCCTGGCTACCCACACACCCGCTACCCCAGCGCCCGCTGTCCCTGGGCATTTTCGCAGTGTGCGCTCTACTTTCCCACCCTGACCGCAGCTCTCATCCATCTTTCCAGGGAACGTTTCTGGTGGGCCAGCCGGTGGCATCGGGGTCCGGGAAGACTGGGTCTGGTTCTTCCGGAGGGAACAGCACGTCTTCAACAACGCCGGTGCCTCAGCAGGCCATCCGGGTGACGGCAGGACAGAAGGCCGCCATCCTCGCTCAGGTATCGCCCACTCAGCTGTCCCCGAGGCTCTCCACGTTCGGCCTGTTTCCATTTTTAGCCTCAGGACCATTTGGAACCATGCCCTCGGGCCGTTGTGAGACTCTGGGCCAAACCCGAGTCCTGTGCCGCGGCATGGATCAGGAATACTAGCTCAGAATTATAAAATAAGATTTGAAAAGTCTTCACGTGCTTGCTATTTCCTCATGAAATCGACCTCTGTGCACTGCTACGCCCTTGCGTGCCGCACTGTTGACATAGCGATGACCTCACTGTTAGGCGTGCCCCACGAGGCGATGGTCACGCCAGACCGCATGCCGTCTCTGGTTTAGCCAGCCGGGCAGCACCCCTGACGGCTGAGTCATGGCCCTGTCCTGGAATGCCTGTTGGACTCGTTCACAGTGTGGTCAGTCGTCTGGTGACGCGTCACCTGAATCGATACGCCGCTTCCTGTAGGCCCGCGGCCTTCAGCAGCTTCCCAAGCCTCTCCCTGAGAGCTGAATGCTCATCCCATCAATAGTCAAGCAGATTGCTGTGACACACCAGGCATGTGTGTCATAGATGGGTGTGATTGATTTCATCAGGTACATGGTGTTCTGATTGGGGGCCGTCGATACCAGAACCCAGAAATTCAGGTCCGTCATTCCAATGGTTTCGCGTTGGTCGGCTGTAGGTAACAATTTTGGGTTATTTTAAAAAGATTGCAGGTTCGGATCTCAGCACGGGAACTGCAGTTGTATCCTTGGATAGTGTAGCAGAAACGGATCAGGGACATTCCGGGCCGTCATAGGGTACAGCTGAGTTCCGGAGACCCTATGAGGGTGCTCCTTTTTGTGATTGACAGGTGGTGGGCGGGTCCCAGGGGTCCCAGGTGAAGCTGTCGGACGGCTCTGTGAAGACTGTGACGACAGCCGCTCACCTATCAAAGCCGAGCGGCGCCGCGCTGAGGATGGCGGGCAGCGTGGTGGCGGCGCCCAGCTCTGCCGCCATGCCCCACGGGGTCGCCACAGCAGCCCCTTCCCAGCAGGTCAGTGTCTCCAGCCCTCAGAATCTGAGACTGAGGCTTTCTTTAGCTTGCAGAGACCAACTCCAGCCCCCGTCGATCCCCTGATACAACAACCCCAACCTCTGTCTGTCGCACGTCCAGTTTTAATTTATTATTTATTTAGCGCACCCGCCTGACTCGTTGGTTTAACTGCGAATGAGTGTCATTTTGTCCTAATTCCGCAGCTGTTGAAATTGCTCTAACCACCTCAATCTCAAAGCCGGGCATCGTGCAACTTTTTTCATTAGTGCTCTTGAAACGCCGCCTCTTGTGCAGCCTTTTAGTGAGCGACGCTCCGCGTTACCATGGCAGTGACGTCGGATTGTTTTCAATAAGCGAATTAAGACGCTGGATGTCTGGGGTGGTTCCTGGGACCGCAGACTCGCTGTACCCGCGGCCTTATGCTAATGTTTTTGAGGGATATATCAGTATCTGTTTAAAAAGTCAGTAATTTTATATTAATAAAGTCAAAATGACAGATGTCACAGTGAGATTCACTAGTTGGATGGGGATCTGCAGCACCTCTTGCTCTAGTACCTGGCCCCCAGTTCCTTTTTCACATCCTCTTGTACCTTTTGAACTCTCAAGCCTGCTGAGGGGTCCGGCCCGTCTTCCGGGTCAGCCGGACCATCCGGCGGCAAAGCCGTCGCCCCGCACCCGGTGCTGGTAGCAGCCAGCCAAGCGGGCATCAGCGGCACCCCCAAGGGCACTGTTGTCATGGCGAAGGGAGGCGGCCCCGCCGCCGTGGTGACCGTCACCAAGAGTGTGAACGTGCCGGTCATCAGCCTGTCCAAGGGGGCTGCCGCATCCCTGGTGGGTGCGCCCAAGAGCGCCGGCCCCTCCCTCGTCGCAGCCACCGCTTCCCTGGTCCCATCAGCAGGGGGCGCCGTGAGTGGGAAAGCCGCTGCTCTGTCAGGTGAGAGCTGGCCGACGGCGTGGCACTGTGTGGAGTTTTCAGCGTGTTGGTGCCCATTCATTTTAAGTTTCTCCACCCCTCCAAAGGTATGCTGAAGATCCACTCTGGCCAGGCCAGTGCCCAGCAGACTGTGCTAACCATTCCTGCCAACCAGCTGAAGCAGCTGGGGGTGAGCGGCTCCTCTGGGGGGGGTCTGCAGACCATCCTGATGCCTGTCAGCAAAGGTGAGGGGCTGCATGTGCTGCGGGATCCTTCTCCACACTCGGGGTGGGGGGCCTGGGACGGCGTGGGAATAAGCCAAGCCCACTCTGCCGGCTTCTGGGGGCCTGACGCCGGGCCCCCGCAAGCACGGGCCGCTCTCCGTCGACAGGCTGGGTTGATTTGAGTGTCATGAGAGTGTCATGGCCTAACAAAGAGGATGATGGGTAATCAGAGCTGCCTCTTGCTTCTGCGCTCCTTGCAGTGGTACCGTCAGGCTCTACCGTGAAAGCTTTGGCCAGTTCCACCCCCGTCACGGCCGCCGCTGCTCCCCCCGCCACCACTCCAGGCGGGAGCTCGACCACGCCCCCAGCCCTGCCCACCGCTGCCGCCGTACCCCCTGCCACTCAAGGTTAGGGGCAGTGTGCAAATGAGCTTCTGGTTCCTCGCATGACTGTGGATGGGAGCTGACCCTTCCCTGTTCTTTTCGGTTTCTGCCCTCAGTGAAGACAGAGCCCGGCGTGACTGGAGCCCCTGGTGGTGCAGCTCCACCTCCGGGTGCAGGAGGCTCCACCCCCATCATCGCCCCCGGGCCCGTCAAGCAGGAGCAGGGAGCGGAGTCGGGACACGACCTCATCAAGTACGGCGCTGAGCCCTCTGCTCACTTCTCTTGTTTGCTGGTTTGTCGGCGCTTTCTTTGCTGAGGCTCTGCCCCTGTTTTGCTTTTCCTCCAATCAGCACAGAGCACATAGAGAATCTGCCACAGCTGCTGACCGCCGCCGTGAAGAAGTTTCCGCTGATCGTTCCCGAGAAGAGTAAGATCCACATGCATGCTCTTCCGTGTGTAGCCCCTCCCCTCCCACAGGGATAATTCCTCTCTCCGAAGCCCCGTTACGCAGGTGTGTGTACCCAAGGGAGCTGAGTTATCACTGATGCGCGGCTCCTGCGTTCCCCACAGCCGAGGACTCGCCCCCGTTCTGCGCCGACTCACTGGAGCAGTACTACACTTGGAACATCGGGAAGCGCCGCGCTGCTGAGGTATCGCCGTACAGTGACACCTACTGCCCGCTGCTTGCCAAAGGGTTTGAGACCGTGCATGATGGAATCTCCTTTTACTGTGTATATGTCCTGTAACTCACCTACACTTCACCTTACTGCCCAAGTAATGGCCGCAATTAGGCCAGCGAAAGCAGAACTAGGTCTTGAAGCATGGAGCCTAGTGACATTGCTTTCCCAGCTCCAGCGAGCCGTGGCTGTGAAGAGGCTCGTCCAGGACGTGCTGGAGAAATCCCCAGGCCTGCAGGCCAGTGCCCTCCCTAAGACCAGGGAGGTGGTGCAGTGGTGTAGGCAGAGGGGCTACACCCCCCCCGACCCGGAGCCCCAGCGCAGCGAGGAGGACTCTATCGAGGACATCCTCACCCAGATCGACAGCGAGCCTGGTGAGAGCGCGTCATTGGCGCCAGGAGGTTGTGGGGTCGAAACTCAAACATGGTGTATGAAGGGGTGGGGGGGAAAGACCAAGAATAGGGGGATTAGCGCTGAAAATCAGGCAGGTAAAGACTAATCCTACCCATTGTCGGGTTTGGAGCCCAATCTCTCCCGGCACCAAGGGCTGGTCATAGGTTTGAATCCCTTCTTAGAGTATTCTGGGTGGGATATGAGAATGCAGTCTGTCACATGTCAAATCCCAGAGTCACTGTTATGATAATTGATGAAGAGCCTTTTTATTGTGTTCCTAACAGACCCGCTGGCTGTACTGTAAGCCCATCTGTTCCTTTATTTGGCTCTGCAGTGTGGTTTTCTTTTGTCCCCGGCCCACAACGCCGGCGCTGAGGTCCGTTTCAGATGGGACCATTTGTCCTGAATACATTCTGGCCACTGTTGCGTGCCGCCAAGCTCGTGGTGTTGCGTAATGTCTCCCAGTATTGGGGGGGCTTTGTCCTGTAATCAGCACTCTGGGAATGAATCGTGTGAGCTGCCCTGGGCGCTTGTGGGGAGGGGGAGGGGCCCCACGGCGTTCAGAATCACGCAGTTAGAGTTGGTCCTTTGGGTCTTTAAAAATCTCTAGGTTCGTTTATTCTTTTTGTTTTCTTTGGGACAAACTCAGGTTTTTCAGAGGCAACTTATATTGCTGTATATAGTCAGGCAGTAACTTTTGAAATACAACTGTAAAAATCAGAATGTGGGAATCGTACAGGCAGGCAAGCAAATGTCAGCATTACTGATCTTTGCTAGTAATAATTATTATTACTATTAGTTACTAATTATTAGTATTTGTCCTGTGTACTAAGACAGCGTTGCCATGGTGATGTGCGCTAATATTACAAGCAGCATCGGATCCATTAAAAAATTGCTGTCACAAACAGACACTGTATTAAAGTGCTTGAATGGAAAGCACAGATGTGCATGTTTGTAACACCAGCTGCATGCATTTCCCAGAATGCCCTTCAACGCTGCTGGATGCGGAGGAGCTGTGCCAGCGGCTGGAGGAGCTGCAGGCGCTGCTGAAGACGGAGGCGGAGCCAGAGGATGAGCTGCTGGACATCGTGGGCGTGGCGGAGCCGGCCTGTCAGCTGCAGGTCAAGCAGGAAGAGCTGGGCGAGGAGCAGGAGTCCCACTTTTACCTGGGCCCGTCGGCCACCTCGCATTTTGTCAGGGACGCCGCCCAGCAGGTGGGCGCCCCGACAGGTTTGCAGGGGTATCTCTGACCCCCGGCTCGGCTCCGTGTGCCGGACGCTCACTGGCTGTGCTCTCTTCCAGATCGGTGTTTCCTTCCAGCCGGTAGAGGTGGAGAAAAATGTTTACGCCCCAGTGGTCGAGGAAATGATCCTGAAGGTACGTAGGACAAGTGCCCACAGCCTGCCTGGCATCACCGTGGCAACAGGCCTGGGGGCACCTCCTGTGCACTGCAATATGCCTGTGAGGGGGTGTGGCCCAGCCTGCATGCAGTCCTGTGTCTGTGTGTCTGTGTGTGTGTGTGTCTATATGTCTGTGTGTGCGCGTCTGTGTGTGTGTGCGCGCGTCTGTGTGTGTGTGCGCGCGTCTGTGTGTGTGTGTGTGTCTGTGTGTGTGCCTGTGTGTGTACGCACGTGAAAATCAGAACGTAAACATTTTCTCGGCCATCATTGTTGTGGACTCTTTTAATGATCTCTCTTGCATTCCTTGGGGGCTTCAGGCAGTGGAGCAATTTGCCAGTGACGTCCTGAGGGAGTCTCTCGCTGGGGCGTACCTCAAAGCTCCACAAAGCAGGTCAGAGCCCCCCCCCACACACATTTGACACTGCGGCATGCATTCTCACAGCCGTTTCTGAACCTCAGTCTATTAAATTCTTTTTCCATTGGGTTGTGTTGGCAATGTCTGCATGACCATCCCTAGGCAACAGTCTCTTTACTGCTTTGACCAGAACAGTGAGGGTAAAGGGCTGTGCGCACTGCACTGTGTGATATTAAGGTTTGCCCCCCCCCTGTACTGCACTGTGTGATGTTAAGGTTTGGGGGGGGGGGGGGGGGGGGGGGGGGGGGGGGGGGGGGGGGGGGGGGGGGGGGGGGGGGGGGGGGGGGGG
>JAODUD010000027.1:323225-334405 GCA_026784285.1 Stomatorhinus walkeri
GGTTGTAATTCCCCCATATTGTCATGATGAATTGACCCCCCCAATTTTCAACCCAAAATTATGCCCTTGGCATTGGCAACCACGTAACCAAGTGTTGCAGTCTCTTCAGCGACACCGAGTGTGAACACCTCACACATCGTTTAACAACGTATCGTGTCATTACTTATTTATCATATCGTATTTATATTTGGCTTACGATATTTTCAACTTACGATGTGTTCTTCACAACATGTCCACATCGTAATTTGAAGAGAATCTGTATCCAAAAATGACTAACTATGAAGAAAATCAAAAGACACCAGTGCTGAGTGTCAAGCTACTAACTGCCCATGATTTTTTGGATGAATCACAAACCTGTCATCTGATGTCCAGGCTGGTTTTAGAAGGTTTTTGTGCCCCGTGTGCGACAGATCCTACTGAACTTGCTACCACGGGTTCTGCGCATGAACATGCAGCGCTGGACACCCACAGAACCTTCGTTCAGCCTCCGACGGTGCAGCTCCCTGGGCCTCATCGCCAAGGCGGACGAGTACGCCGCGTGGACGGCCCGCTCTGAGCTCATGTTCCTCAGGCTGAGGGAGAGGGCCGGCCTGGCCAGGACGGCACTCAAGAAGATCCGTGAGTCTCTCCGTCTTTTTCTTACTCGTCCAGACTCCTCAGCTTCCCATATTCCATCTCTCTGCCAGGTTCATGCCCTCTCCTCCTCATTTGTTCCCTTCTTCCTTGTCCTGCCCTTGAGACCTATTCTGAAATGTTCTTCTGGCAAATGTTTTTGGACAAGGAAAACCAAATTAAAATGCTGCTTCAATGGCTTCTTCCTACGTGCAGGAATGCTGACCAATCAGACTTGAGTTAGTTCCCATAAAATATGTACATCTCTGCACCCACATACTTTTTGCACATTCCCAGCCTCCCTGCATGTTTCACTTCTGCTTTGTTCTTTTGCAAAGCTGTATACACAGACCCTTATTTTTTTGCCTATATTTGAGAACCTCATTGTAGGCAGTACTTATGCTTGCACATCTAGCTAGACTTATACACATGGCACAATTTACTGATGTAATCTGTACTGTTATCTACTGATTTGCACTATTGCTCATTTTTTAATCTATTTAATTTCTATTTTGTATATCCATCCATCCATTCATACATTTTCTGCTGCTTATTCGGGGTCAGGTCCTGGGGGCAGCAGTCTAAGCAGGGATGCCCAGACCTCCCTCTCCCCAGCCACCTCCTCTAGCTCCTCCGGGGGAATCCTAAGACATTCCCAGACCTCCCTCTACCCAGCCACCTCCTCTAGCTCCTCCGGTGGAATCCTAAGCCATTCCCAGACCTCCCTCTCCCCAGCCACCTCCTCTAGCTCCTCCGGGGGAATCCTAAGGCATTCCCAGACCTCCCTCTCCCCAGCCACCTCCTTTAGCTCCTCTGGTGGAATCCTAAGGCATTCCCAGACCTCCCTCTCCCCAGCCACCTCCTCTAGCTCCTCCGGGGGAATCCTAAGGCATTCCCAGGCCAGCCGAGAGATATAATCTCTCCAAATCTGCAAACTGTGTTAGATTCTGACCCTCCAGGACCGGAACTGGGGAACCCTGTTCTATGTTGTCTATGAATGCGAGCATCAATACTGCTAAGAGAAATCCCTAGTACATGCAAGTGTACCTGGCCAGTGAATCTGATGTCGACTGCCCCCCAGAGAATGGCCTGGCGGGAGACATGGCCCATGAACTGGGGTCCAGCCTGGCCCAGGCCTCGCCGGAGGTGCAGCAATGTGTGGCTTCCTGCAAGCATATTGCTGAGAGCGCCAGGCAGCAGAGCCGCTTCCACAACGTGAGTGCGACAGAGATGTTTCACGAGATAAGTTTAACCCCACTTCCTGCTTCCCGTTGCTCACTCCCCCTGCTGGTGATCCGCAGGAGAACAACGAGTGGTTTCTGGTGGCCCGGGTGATCGACAGGGTGTGCTTCATCACCATATCGCTGCTCTTCATCCTTGGGACTGTCAGCATCTTCCTCATGGGACACTACAACCAGGCCCCTTCCCTGCCCTTCCCCGGCGACCCCAGAAAATATTTACCAGAATAAAAAAGACCAAGCAAACAATGACTGGCTGATTCCGGAGCAGGTTTATAAAACTGCTGGAATGTACCTGCCCCGGTTGTTACCACACTAAGGGGACCACAGGGGTGTAGTCTCCACGCGGTGGTACAGCGAGCTGGACTGGCTGGTGTAGAAGAACAAGAGGCTGGAGACCTTGCTCACATGGTTAACTTATGGGACAAGGTGTCCTCCAGATATTTGTTTACAAACACTGAGATTTTGTTTAGATTAGGTTAGTTTAATTGTCGTAACTTTCTATAGAGCTCTAGTGCTTTTCATGTTTGTGTGCTTTCCGGAAATAAGGCAGCAAAGAAATGATGAAGTAATGGAATCGGTCTGTAATTCATGCCAAAGCTTTATATACTTCCACTTGAATTAGTTTTTTCCCACTTGCAGTGTAACTCCTGTGTGAACGCAACCTTTAAATGGTGCCACAATTTTCGGTGAGCACGAGCAAGCTGTACATTTGCTTGAAATATGGCTGGAAATTGTTTATCCTCCTTTGTACAATAAACCAAGATGGAGTGGCCTTTTCGGAGAAGTGAATTAATCATCCATCTGAGTGTAGAATGCGACTTGGAAGAGGAATCGCGACAGCCTGCGGCTGCGCTAAGCAGCCTGTGTTTGCCGTACCTCCCTGGCAAAGGCTGTTTGCCAAGCAAACACTGCCCTGATGGGGTGCAGCTTTAACCAAATCAGGAGTCATTAAATTTTGTTGCTGGGAAGATGGGTTTGGGGGGGGGGGGGGTCAAGACTATGAATCATTCCCACTTGCTTTGGTCAGTGACAAATAAGCTCAGCTGTGAGGGGGGTGCAGATTATTTTTTCCTAGCATTTAAAGAAATTTGATGAGTTTGCAGAAGGACCAGGATTGCCGGACGACAACAGAGGTAACCAAGGAGTTATTGGGGACCCCTTCAGTCCGAAAGGGCTGTAACACAACTCGCTCGCCCCAGACCTCGATTACACGGGTGAGCGAGGCCATTGTTCCCATCCAGTGGGCAGATCCGGCCTGTCAGGTTGGACACCAGTGACATGAAAGGGAGGACAACTGGAAATGGGGGTGGAGGGATGTTAGGGAAGGATATGGTGCAGGATGCCCCACCTCTGTGGGCCCCTCCTCTTTCTCTGCCAGTCTCAGAGAGGTGTCTCCTGGCCTGACCTTCACAGCGTTGTGGCATTTGTGCACCCTCTACCCTCCGAGTCGAGGCAGGCACCATCGGGGTGTCACTGCAGACCTGCACTGCTAAGAACCCATAATGCAAAGGCGTGCTGCTTACGTGAGTGTGGTGATTTATTTTGAAACAGGAATTTTTTAACACCTAGGACTTTTTGAAAACCTGCATTCTTCGCTGGATCTACAGGTGAGCTCCATAATCCATTTTTTCATGTGTCACAGATCTTTAGTCCTGCTCTGTGAATGGGGTTAACCGGTGTTGTTTTACTTTACGTGCTTAATATGTTAACTTATCTGTGGATTTTCCTTTGCTTTTTCACCTAAAGATGAAGCTGTTTCCGTTTTCCGATTGCTTCCCTTCTCTGTCCGTCCGTATGCTGCCTGTTTCAGGCGATGTCCGCAGTAACGGTCCAGCCTTTGCCATTCGGCCGCCTTGAACGAGAGAGACACATCGAGGCGCTCTTCCACGCCTTCCGCAAAGCGCCAGGACCTTCCTCGGACCGCCAGGACTCCACAATGTTTCCTGGTCTCCAGGGGGCGGGTCCTGGCCGTGAAGAGGGGGAGGTGATGGAGAAAGAGGCAGAAGATGGTGTGGGCCCTGGCGGGAATGGGAACCAGAGTCGGCACGGATACGGGGCCGAGGGCCTGACACTGCTGAATAACATCAGCCAGCTGTGCATCACAGCCAGGCCAGAACTGCAAGGTCAGGGGTCATCACCCTCTGTGAGATTTTGTGCTAATCTCATGGTAACTTCATAAATATTTACCATCTTTTACTGGAATCTGGGGGCTGTAAACAACCCAAATGATGAAGTGGAAAAGCTCAGATTAAGCCTCTGCATCTCTATATCTTCAGAGCTTCTGAAGTGGTAGTGTTGTATGTTTGCTGCCGTCTATTTACCCATAATGCTTAGCGGTGCAGAGGCATGCAGCCGATCCCAGGTAACAGAGCTGGGGACATTCTGGATAGGAAGGTAGTGATCTATCACATTTTTATTAAATACTGACCCTAACAAAGAACCTTGATTTAAAATGTAAAATGATGTCAAATCTAAAGGCAGCTCTCGATTAAAAAAATACCCAAGAATCAGTGTTTGGGGAAGTGCTACATCAAAAAGGTGATTTACTCCTGTATGTAAATTTACATTTTATCTTTTAATTTATTTAATATATGGCCTTTACTATATATTGGGTTAATGTTGTGTTTTTGTCCTGAATAGTATGGGAAAATAAATCTGACTTTCTGTAAAAATTTGACATAAGCGTTTGTGGAATATGTTACTTATGTCAGCTGAGAACTGCCTACATATTTGTCCCTTAACTGCTGCTGTTGTCTGGCATTGAAAGCCTTGCTTCCCCCCCTGCTCTCCAATCTGGCTCCTCCACCTGACGGTAAAATAAAGTGCCCCCTTCTTCCCTCCCCTGATCCCAGAAGGCGGCCCAAGTTCTTTATTCTGCAGACATGCACGCGGCCATCTATCGGCAAGTGCACACGTGCCAGCGGGGGCAGTAAAAATGATCCGTCACCGTCGCCCGGTTTGTTTACAGGTCCCCGCTGTGTGCCCCGCAGGACATACAGCATCGCCACGGAAACCAGCGAGCAGCTCTACGTGGCCGTTGAAGGTAACTGTAGCACATTTCGGCTGATGCATCATGGGATACGAGGGAGCTGCTTTCCTTGCCTCTTATGGATTCTGCGGCTCTGTCTCTGCAGAGAGCTCATGTCTGTGCCTGCACTGCTGCGGCCCGGCTCGCTCCTGCTCCCTGCGCGCCTTCGACCGCCAAGCCCACCAGGTCTTCCTGTTCGACAGGCCCCCGCGGATGGACGCGTGTTGTCTTGGCTGCTGCCTGATGGAAATGCAGGCCTTCGATGGCGACGGACAGCTAGCAGGGACCGTGTACCAGAGGTTGGTTAAGAGGGGGTTGTTTTGGGGGTCTCTCTCTTACGTAGCCTGTCTTTAAAACTTAACAAGCGGGGGGGGGCTTTTACAAAAAGCACAGCTGTCCATACAGAACTTTGCAAGCCTGGTTGGGGCTCTGGATGAATAAGGCTGGCAGAGGGAGGTTTTGTTGCCTTGGGCTTTAACTGAATTACGTCAGACTCTCTGAACCATTCATAAGATCTCAGAGACGGCCGTCTTGAACCGAACAGCAGCTTTCTACTGGAGCAAGAGGCGCCAGAGGGTCATGTGAAGCAGGCCTTTGTTGTTTTTTATGCTGCGGGGGACAGTAAAGGCCCAACGTCGAGACAGAGCAGCTGTGGTCATTAAAAACTAGCATTTACTGCCACTGCCTGTGGTTCTCGTGTAGGAGAACTGCAGAAGGTTGAAGGAGCTGTTTTTGGCTCTATCTTCTGACATCAGCTGTAATTAAGTGTAGTGAATTATGTGACACCTCTGTCACCCATGTCAACGTCCTGGCTCACCGTATGTCGTCAGGTGGAGCCTGTTCACCCCCCTCTTCGAGGTTTGCGACTCGGATGGGACGTTCGTGGCTCGAGTCCAGGGCTCCTGCTGTCCCTGCCGTTGCTATGCCAACCAGGAGTTTCAGGTATGCACATGGTAACCCCGCACTCAGCCTCACCCTTATCCTAACCTACTGCCAACTCTCCGATGTAATCCCAATTTTCAAGGATTTTATCCAGGAAGAGGTTATATTCCTACACGAGAAAACAGGGTCAACTAGACTTTGAAGCAGCTAGGTTTAAGGGCCCGATCGGAACAGGACCTGGGATTTGACCCAGCACCCAAGTGAACACAGGCACAACATCCAAACCTGATGAGCCACATGCCACCCAACAGTTAACCTCCAAAACCAACGTCGATAATAGGCTTGTGTCTCTCTATCCACTGAACTGTCAACCATCCATTTTCCAACTCACTTATCCTTCTGGGTCATGGGGGCTCTGGAGCCTATCCTGGAAGCTACGGGCACGAGGAGGGGAACAACCCAGGATGGGGGACCAGCCCATCGCAGGGCACATTCACACACCATTCTCTTCTATGGGTAATTTTAGTAACTCCAATTAGCTTCAGCATGTCCGTGACTGTGGGGGGGTGGGAGTACCCAGAGGAAACCCCATGATGACACAGGGAGAACATGCACACTCCACACAAATGGAACCCAGGCAGAGACTCGAATCCAGGTCCCAGAGGTGTGAGGCAACAGTGATAACCACTGCACCACCATGCCACCCCCTAAACTGTCATTCTTACTAAATTTCAAAGAATCCTGCATAAGTGTGTCTTGTCGTTGACCAAGTGACACTGCAGTTAAAATGTGTAGAGAAACCGCAAAAACACCAAGTGACATTTTTGTGTGATGTTTCTCTCCCTGCACACGCATCAGGTGGTTTCCATGCTCGGAGAGACACTAGGGAGGATCTGGAAGAAATGGCCCGGATTCAACAAGGAATACAACATGGACCATGAATACTTCGGGCTGGACGGTGAAATCGCTTTCTGAAGCCGGCCTTTGCTTCCATGTAGCGAGTGCGAGGTGACTCAGAATGGCTGTTAAAGAAGATTGTTTATTTCCCCCGCAGTACTTCAAGAAATGAGTCCCAGGAACAAACTGCTTTTACTTGCTGCTACCTTCCTTCTGGTGAGTAACAAATTTGAAACCCTACTTGCCGATGAACATTAAGCATAAAACATAAATAAACTTGTAAACTGAAAGAAGATACCCTGTACGGGTCATTAAAACTGGCCTCCGTAATAGTTCTGCAGTTCCATGATTCTCTTTTCTCCTTTGCAAGAATCACATGTTCTTCGAGATGAGCTGAGCCGTCTAGACCCCAACCCTAAACCTAACCCTAACCCCAGAACTGATGGGGCCAGCTGCAGGATCTGGGGTCACTGAGAAGTTTCATAGAGGAAAACTGACGATGGAGATCCTTGGTTTGCAGAAGGCGGCAATTAAGGGTTGAACGACAACCATTAAAAAAATACACCAACGTGGGGAAAATCAGATTTCACTTACTCACGCCTTCACCTAGCGGAGAAGAGCCGTAAGAAAGAAGCAGTGCTTCAGTGACCTTCCCTCTGTTTGAACAAGCCCCCAGTTTTAGCCTCCCGCCCAAGTATCCCACAGAATGATCCAGGGCTCCACAAACTCCAACACAATACCTGAACGCCAGTTACTATTCCAGACAAACCCCTCCTACTCACAGTATTTCTCATTTACACTGACCAGAAGTCAGTGCCGGATTAACACTTCAAAGAGTAATCGGTCCCTGGGAATGCGGGATTCGCACAGCCCCCCCCATCAAATGAAGGTCATCACCTCTATAAATGCTGAAGCCTCTCGCCCGTATCATTGTGCCCCAGACAGTCAGACGTACTGGCCTCATTTAGGGGCTGACCTGGGATGTGCCTGCTGGAAAATGGCCAGACAGTCAGTCTCAGCATGTGTCCATCATAAATCATGAATGGAATACCACCCTTTACAGGGCGGTGGTTGGGGGGGCATGGATATTGTGGAGAAATTCCTATCCTATATGTGTAAGACCTGTTTTTTTACATTTATACTTGTTTCCCATTATTTTTAGCTAGTTAGCTTTTCATTATGTTTCTTACTTTTTGTCACGCTTTAGTACAGATTAATAAATGTATACTTCAAACCCGTGACTCAGTACTCGTGTCATTTTAACTTATGTAATTCTAAATAACTTTTTGAGTTTAGTCTTTACGAGTCTGGTGCTGTGCAAGTCTCACACATTAATGCAGCTGTTAGAAGGTTAAAATCCCGCAATTCTGGCTGAACTTAAAGTTTATGGCACGTCCTGTGACAAAATCCACTGTACAGTGGTACCTCGGTTCTCGAACTCATTATAACTCGAATTTCTTAAAAATCGAACCAACCAGTTTGAAAAAAAATTACCTAGAGCTCGATCTGAATCTCAGAAGTCAAACCGTAAATGCCGACCTAAGATAACTTGTACGGCGGGGAAATGAGTCACGCAGCATGTCTCTCAGCGGAAACAAAGGGTAAAGCTTCAGTCACAGCCTCGCAATCGCTGTGATAGTATCCTGCATGTTTACACTAACTGAATACATATATTTAGACAGTAAAAATACATTTAGACAATAATAGACAGTAACAGTTATTATTATATAAAATACATTTTAAAATAAAGATTTCTTATTCATTACTTAAATACTAATAATAAACCATTAATACATTTAATTATAATAATATTGTCATGTCGAGCGGGGACGGAATGGAGACAAAGGCGCAGACGTCAGGGTATCAGGGAATACGGGGTTTAATTACAGGTAAGGTAGGTAAAACGCAGATGGACAATACAATGACCGGACTGGGGAAACAAACTGAAACGTGGATGAAATACAGAGGACTAATGACAACAACCAGAAACAGCTGATCACATGGGAATTCCACGTGGAAAGGAGCAGACGATCAGGGCAGGACACGTTGTTTGGATATATTTATTTTCTTACTTTACAAGTTACTCTTTTGATAAATGTGCTTCGATGTATTTAGTACAGTATATGCTCTTCTTGTTTTATCCTGTTCATTTTGTGTTTAAATGCTAAAAAACATATTTAGGTGTAATTTTTTGGGGCTGGGAACCAATTATTTAGTTTTCCAATGTTTCTTATGGGGAAAATTCGATCTGAACTCGAACTTTTTAGGATTTGATCCGGAGCTCTGAATGGATTAAATCCGAGTTCTGAGGTACCACTGTATATTCATTCTTCTCCACACACATTGGCGGCCATCAGAAAGGAGCACAGCACATGTTCATCAGCAGCAGATGCATATTCCCATTTATTGCTATAATCAGTAGGTGAAATCCGCCCACAGGTTCATTCAACAGATACAGCTTTCAAAACAGTGCCACCCACTGGATTCCGAGCAGAATTACAAGGTGTAGAGAGCCAGTCCACCGGGCCATAGGTTGCCTATTTTTCTACTTTAGAAAAATTATAAATCTGATCCCAGGCCTGGTTTCTGTGTTGCTCTTTGTGGCCCCTCTCTGCACCTTGGGGTGATCCTTTGATAAAATTTGCTTTGAAGGAAAAATAAAAATAATAGTATTAATAAAAACCTTCAGCTTTCGAATTTGAGGAGAATCGGGCTGAAGTCCAGGCACAGTGATACAGGCAACACGGCAGTTCATCCTCATCCTAAAGAGGTTGCTTGGGGGGGGGGGGCGCAGGGCTTCTAAGTGCACCATTAGGATGACTCACTTCCTGTGGGTTTACACTTCCAGGTCAAAGGTCAAAAACTAGGGCTGAGCAAGTCCTCCAATGATCCCTTGAAAAGTTCCACTTAGAAATATAAATCTGTTTTTTTATAAAACAATTCTAGCTCAATCGACACTGACACGTTAAAAACACTGCACTAAAGTGAAAGGGGGCTTCCCGTCTGAAGCCAGAGTGGGTCATGGCCGAGGACAAAGGTTTGGTGCGGCATGGGGGACACTTTCCAGATGTGTAGTGTACCACTATATTTACAATGACGGCGGGCTGGGAGCACATGGGACAAACACATTACACACTGAGGGGCGGGTTGCTTGACTCTTCTGCTTCCCCCTAAAGGCTCCGGAACAGTCATTGCCCAAATCACAGCGGCCGAGAGGATCACATCACATGGTCTCGCTTCTGGGGGCAGGGGAGGGGTTGGAGGGAGAGAGAGGGGGAACACAGAGCACAGAGCCGGCCTGGTTTGGTTCGAGTTTGCAGAGTGAACCTTCAACATTGCTGCATTACAACCTGTCACAAAGGCCAGTGTCTGTTATTGGTTTCCAGCCATCTAAGGCCTCCTCTCTTTTTAAATTTTTAATTAACCATTTAGAGACATCAAATAACATGCTTCTCTTGCAAATGGCAGGGCAATTTAATAACAGAGGCAAAAGGAGAAGAATTCCTACCCTTGGCAGATGCTCACAGGAATTTTAGCGCCCCCCACTGGCATTGACGAGTCCATGAAAATCTTCCCACGCCCTGATCAATCAGAAACATAGGATAAGACACTGATGATACAGACATCTGGAGCTCCACCTCTCCCTCCGCTCCCTGTTCACAAATTCCGGCAGGAGCCTGACGTCCTGTAAATGGCACGTCCACATACTTTCATAAAAATATTCAATAAAATGTAAATACTACATCAGAATAGATGTTTAAAGACTGCATCTGTTTTTAAGTATATTCAGCAATTAAATTCCTTAATGGCAAGTCAGAGTAAGCCACTCATTAATTATTTAATGTTATTAATAATTTCATGGTCATTATTATTAATATGGATATCAATGATGAATTATTAATTAATGTTATATATTAATAACAATAATACTTTTCACCTCCCATCTAATAATACCTAATAATAATATCTAATAAAAATACATAATAATAACATCTAATAATAACACCTAGGCACAGCGCTGGGGTCTTAAGGGCTCGAACCAGCGACCTTCTGATCACAAGCACAGAGGCTGAGCCACACACTGTCCCCCAAAAATTGGTGATTGAATTAACAAAGCTTAGGAGAATGAAAATAATCAGGCAGACGGCCTGGAAGCACTGTGTGTCTGTATGTGTGTGTGTGTGTGTTGGCGCCTACTTGATGCTGTCTGTGTATGTGTCTGTCTGTGTGTGTGTGTGTCTGTGTTTGTCTGTGTGTCTGTGTGTGTCTGTGTGTGTGTGTGTCTGTGTGTGTGTGTTGGCGCCTACTTGATGCTGTCTGTGTGGGTCTTGTACTCCATAATGGTGTTGGGCGGCAGGTTCAGCACCCGACGCAGGGTGTCCCTGATACGGCTGGTGGTGGCCTGGTCACTGGCCGTCTTGTTCCAGATGGAGATAATGTCCTCCTGTAAGGACATGCAAAGGGGAGGCCATGCTGACAGCGACTGGGGGCCCAATCTTAGGGGGAGGGGCAGCATGGGT
>JAODUD010000029.1:40998-60721 GCA_026784285.1 Stomatorhinus walkeri
TATCTTTTTTTGGGGGGGGGGGGGGGGTGATTGAGAATTTATAGTATTTATTTGGGAATCAGTTGGAAGTCTTAAGAAAGGAATTGACTGTCAGCAAGGGACCGTGAGAGACTGTTAAGCCCAGCCTTTGTGCGCTTGTGGTCAGTGTGGTGATTTGCTCTGGTTGTCATGTCTGAATTGTCCCTGACTCCCCTGCACACGCTTCCCCGCTCCACGTGTCACAGGAACAGCACTGTCAGCGTGCAGGACCCCTTCTCAGAGGTCAGCGACCCCGCCTTCCAGAAGCGCAACTCCTCGACCCCCGGCGCCCCCTACCCGCAGGGCGCCAACATGTCGGACGTCATGATGCGGATGCAGTTCGAGGCCAACAAGGACCCGTTCACGGGCATGAGGAAGGGTGAGCTGGCGGGGGGGGGGGGGTACTCAGTGTGCGGTGCGCGATCGATCGGAGGGGGCACCCAAGGGCAGATGTGACACCCCCACTTCCTGCAGTGCTCCGACTATCAGCCGGGCTGATCGCTGGCAGTCTGCTGCGTGACCTTCAGCCTTTATGCTCCCTTTTCTAACCAAGAACACTGGATCACAGTGGGTCAGACAAACCTTAAGCATTATCCCTACTCTTTCTGGAATTAGCTTTTGCTGGGAACGTTACAGCCTCGATAGGAATGCCGGCTTTTATTACATTTTGGCAGCTAAGTAAAGCACTAACTGGGAACAGCTCACGCTGATCCGTAGTCACGGCCGCTCTCTGCAGCAGCAGCCTCAGAGTCTCTCCTGGTCCTTGCTGATTATCTGTGTGGTGGTGGCGCCCCCTAGTGAAGACCAGCCTCCTTGCAGGATTTATGTATGTAAAATTATGTTTAGCTTGTCTGAGAGTAGAGAAGCTCTGACACTTCTATAATGTTCTGCTCGCCCACAGCTACAGGTGTAGGCCTGTATGTTCATCTGTGTATTTGTTCTGCATGTATTAATAAGCAAATGGGGGAAATTTATTAGCTGGTGGACAGGCCAGAAAATGTAACTCAGGGTGTGCATACAAGATGCACACGCCTAATTGGCTGATGCGACCCTATATTTTTCGACAGTAGCGGGCGCCGACCCTTTCATGTCGGCACAGATGCCCGGTAGCGGCATGCAGGACATGTACAGCCGAGCGCCATCCAGTGCCATGGCCGGCCTTGGCATGGGCCAGCGTCCGCAGTACCCTTATGGGCCCGGATACGACCGGAGGTGAGCCAGGCCGCCGAGTGTGCGTGTGAGCTCTGTCATACCTCTCAGCCAGGAAAGGGGAAATCCAGGCTTGCTGGGTTATGTGGTGTAACCCATGTCTGATTGGCGAGGGCCTCTTGGGTTTGGTCAGTCAATGTGATCCCAGCTTCCTTTAATGTTAATATCTTCAATCACTTATCAACATGAGGGAAGTAGGGGAGCATTAAGTATTACTAACTTCATTTTTACTACTCAATAATTTGATGATCATATCAGTTTTATATATCTGTGAATATATGTTTGCTACATTGGTAAAATACTATAATTAATGAGTGTGGAGCTTACAGTTTGCACGTCTGTTATAATTGCCCCATACTTCATAAGCATAAGTAATGTGAGGGTGAACATCCTGTCCAGTAGATCCGACCATGTGATGGGCATGGAGGGTAACATGGGACCCCCCGGGAACCAAGGCAACATGGTACCTTCCAACAGTGACCCCAGCATGTATTCTCCGAACCGATACCCCTCTCAGCCGAGGTACGACATCCTGCATCCCCCCACCCCCACCCGGTTATCTGGCATGCTTTGAACACCTCTATGAATTTTCTATAGAGGGTTACAATGTGTACGTAGCGCGTGTTCGAAGTTTGCACTCACGCTGCCCTGTCTGTGTGTGCCAGGCACGAAGGCTACGGGCAGCAGTACGGCGGCATGCCCTACGCCGGGCACCCCCCCGGAATGTTCCCCCAGCAGCAGGTGAGGTGGCCGCGTGTGCCGGAGGGACGTATGTCGAAAGTGGGCCCAGGCTAGCTAGCTAGCGCTAACGCTTCCTCCCTCTGCAGGGCTACAAGCGGCCGATGGAGAGAATGTACAGCGGCCCACCAGCCAAGCGACATGAGAGTGACGTGTATGGGGTGCCCTATGGCAGCCAGCAGCCCGACATCTACGGGCAGTACGGAGGTGGCTACTCCGGCCCCGAGCGGCGCCCCCCCCAGGGCCAGTTCCCTTACTCATACGGCCGCGAGCGCATGGCTGGTCCAGGCCAGGGTCCCCCACAGCAGCCCCCACAGCATGGAATGTCCCCTCAGATGATGGGCGGGGGCGGCTCGGCCGAGGGACCCCAGCCCAACATGTGGCCCCCCCGGACAGACATGCCCTACCCATACCCCAACCGGCCCAGCCAGGGGCCACCTTCCCAGGTACCCCCATACCCCGGCATGGGGCGGGGAGACGACATGGACAGCCGGTCCGGGCAGGATGGACCGTGGCTGGGTCATGGGGGCCAACGGCAGTCCTCCTTCATAACAGCCTCCGCGGGGTCCATGCCCCCCATGAGCGGCAGGCCCCTGCCATCCAGCCCGGCCATGCCCAACCATGTGTCCCGGGCACCCAGCCCTGCTTCCTTCCAGCGCTCCATGGAGGCCCATATGTCACCCAACAAAGCAGCCTACATGCCCTCCATGAAGATGCCCAAAGTGGCCATGCCTGGCCAGCAGGGCGGCCCTCCCCCAGGCCAGGGCCCTCCACACATGAGGCGGGATCTGCACTTCCCTTCAGGGTCCATAGAGGGCACCATGCCTATTCTCAAGCCGCGCCGAAAGCTTAACTCAAAGGACACTGGTAAGTCCCGCTCAAACCTGACTGTCATCACAGATTATAAAGTACTATTGAGTTTGGCTTGGGTTTTAAAATAAAGCCTAAATATGTTGCCATTTGTTTCTACGCAAAGTTGTTCTCATAGTGTTGTAGTGATTAAACAGTGAAATACATTTCCTGAGGAGAACCACGAAGTGAGTGTTTGCAATGTCAGGAACCATGTTTTGACCCCGCCCCCCCAGGAACTCCAGAGGCATGGCGGGTCATGATGTCGCTCAAGTCAGGCCTGCTGGCAGAGAGCACCTGGGCGCTGGACACCATCAATGTACTGCTCTATGACGATAGCACTGTGGGCTCCTTCATGCTCTCACAGGTACGGGGTGCATCGGGGCATGAGGGCACATGAACACAAGGGTAATTTGTAAGCCTTTAATTGTTCACTCAAAAGGTTTTAGACAGATGTCAATCGCAGAGAGACCGAGTTGGGTTAATGGATACAGCCAGCTGTATGAAGAACAGGAGCGTTTCCTAAAAAGGAACAGAAACTGAAAATGTGTAACCGTGTCTGATTGCAGCTGCCAGGCTTCCTGGAGCTTGTGGTGGAGTACTTCAGGAGGTGTCTCATCGAGATCTTCGGGATTCTTAGAGAGTATGAGGTTGGAGCCGTCGACCAAAAGACACTGTTGGGACCCGGCGCCGACGAGAAGTCCGAAGAGCCTCCTGACTCTGAGGGCGAACCCGAGCCCAAGATGGAGGAAGGGGAGGGGCTGAGGGAGGAGCAACAGCCCAACCAATCAGAAGAAGCCCTGGCTAACAAGGAGGAAGCCGCCCCAGAACTGGAGAAAGAGGCGATGGTGGATGGGGTGGCCAAGGATGCGGACGGCGAGCTGCAACTGGAGGGCGAGTGGCCTCCAGAGCAACCCATCCTGGAGCTGGAGCCGGAACCGGAGCCAGAGCCACGGCCAAAGCAGGCCAGCAAGTATGACAGGTTCCCGGTAAAGGTGCTGAAGAAGGAGGACGACTTTGTGGAGGACTGCTCTGACCATCTGGGCCAGGTGCAGGACTTCACCAGCGGGCTGCTGCACTGGCAGGCGGGCGGCGGGGACTCCACGGCGCACATCCAGATTCACTTCGAGAGCAAGAGCGAGGGGCCTGCCTGGGGGGTGGCGTGTGGAAGGGAGGTGGGGCCTGGGTCACGAATGAGGGCAGCCAACGACGAGGAGTGCAGAGAAGAGACGGCAGAGAGGAGCATCACCGCCACCGTCGATGATGTGCTTTGTGCCAGGCATGGCAGCCTCTCCGAGGGCGGCTCCTCCCTGGGAGCCCATGGTGGCTCATACCCCTTCCGCCTGGATGAGGCCGAGGGTCGTCGTCGCATCACGGTCCTGGAGGACGAACCACGCACCCTGGATGAGGCACCGCTGTCTACCGCCGCCACCTGGCAAGATTCACTGGCCCGCCGCTGTATCTGCATCTCCAACATCGTGCGCAGCCTCTCGTTCGTGCCCGGCAACGACGCCGAGATGTCCAGGCACCCCGGCCTGGTGCTGATTCTGGGTGAGCTGGTGCTGCTGCACCACGAGCACCCTGAACGCAAGAGGCCGCCCCAAACCTACGAGCGGGAGGAGCGTGACCGCGGCCTGGCCTGCACCCGCGACGAATGGCGCTGGGACTGCCTGGCCTCGCTGCGAGAGAACACCATGGTGACTCTGGCCAACATCGCCGGGCAGCTCGACCTGTCCCTCTACCCAGAGAGCATCTGCCTGCCTATCCTGGACGGCCTGCTACACTGGATGGTGTGCCCCTCGGCCCAGGCCCAGGACCCATTTCCCGCCGCAGGGCAGCACTCTGCCCTGACGCCACAGCGCCTCGTCCTGGAGACCCTGTGCAAGCTGAGCATTCAGGACAACAACGTGGATCTCATGCTGGCCACACCGCCCTTCAGCCGGCAGGAAAAGCTGTTTGCCACGCTGGTGCGCTATGTGGGTGAGCGCAAGCACCAGGTGTACCGGGAGATGGCGGTGGCCATCCTCTCCAACCTGGCGAAGGGGGACATGCTGGCGGCACGCGCCATCGCCGTGCAGAGGGGCAGTATCGGTAACCTGGTGGGCTTCCTGGAGGATGGCGTGGCCATGGCACAGTACCAGCAGAACCAGCACAGCCTACTGCACATGGGCCACCCACCCATGGAGCCGCCCAGCACCAACATGATGTGCCGGGCCGGCAAGGCCCTGCTGGCCATGGCCAAGGTGGAGGAGAACCGGCCTGAGTTTGTGTTGTATGAGGGCCGGCTGCTGGACATCTCCATTTCCTCTGTGCTGAACTCTGGCGTGGCCGCCCTTATATGTGAAGTGCTCTTTCAGATTGGCCACTTATGACAAGAGACGCAGAAATCACATGTGATTGGTGGTTTTATATTTTTATTTAAATGAAATCAAATAAAGTTTGTTTTTTTATATATATAAATATATATATAGTTCCTCTGGCTCATTAACATTTTCATTTTGAAATTTAAAAAATAATTTTAATACAGATATTTAATACCTGCCGTTCCTGTGTTTTAAGTGTATTTCTTTGCTTCTTTTATATGTGATTTTTTTCTTTTGTTTAACCAAAGTTGCTGCCAGATTTTGGAGAGGGTATCTTTATTTTTCTTAATTTGAAATTAGTTTTCTGAATGTTCATACCTTATATCTGTTTTGTTTTATTTCTGGGAAGCAGATTTATTTAAATTGTGAGAAATATTGTAGATAACTTATCTTGCCACGTGCCGAGGAGAAAGGAGGACAATGAGAACAAAAGGAACCTTGATCTTACTTTTTTTAAAAAGTAAATATATCCATCTCTGAGAAAATGAGTTGTGCAATAGGATTTAATGCAAGTCAGCTTGATAAGTAAGAGAAGCATCTTTTAACATGCAATACATGAATTAGACCACAAGAGGACAGTGTTGCATCAGCCTGTCTTAGAGAAAATTGTCCTCATATTTTTTGCTTCCGTCAACAGTGACAAAATCTGGCTTGCTTCCTTATTATTGTCACCGATACATCTTGAGTACACTTCCACAAAGGAACAATTTTGTTTTTGTACTTCTGTTGCATTTTTTTTATTTTCTATTTTGCCGGTTGGCCAATATGTATATAATGTTGTACATTGGACACCCCCACATTTTTACCCCTTGAATTTTTTTCCCCAGTTCTTTTTCAGAGATGTGGTACCTACAAAGTGATGGTAGTTTTTAATCATTATTATAATTAATGTTAATGTTGTTATTTAATATTATAAATATTTTGTTATCTGGGTCATATCTTCAAGCAAGGTTCATGTAAAAGTTCCTATCTGTTTTAAAAATAATAAAAATTCTTGTATGCTTTGTTCTGTAGCAGACAGCTGTTCACACCAGTTGCTTCGTTAACCAGATGTGGAAGTGATTACATTCAGATGGTTACTAGAAAAGGTTACAAAAGAACGAAGAACAGATTTTATGGGTTTTTTTCTCCCCTCCAGTGATGCAAATGGTCATATTTGTACTCCAGAATAATGTAGTTAAAAAGAAACAAAACAGCAGACAATACCAACAAAGGATGTAAATGACACCTTTTTCCTCTGACTCAATATCATTTATTCAGTATAAATCTTTATACTATATGTTCCACATGTTAAGAATAAATGTACATTAAATCTTGTTAAGCACTTTGATGGCTGTTTTTTATTGCTTTATAAGTCTGTTGCTGTTTATGCCAGTGACTCGCAGAAATTCTGTAAATCCGCGCTAATGAAGCAGATGTTCATGGGCACCTGCTGTACCAATGCGCCATGTCTCTATTGCTGGATGTGTCTCCATTACTGTCTGATGGTCTGCTTTTCTGTTCTTCCACATTGACACATTCAGCTTTTCAAAATTGTTCATCTGGAGTAACTTGTTCCTGCTGTGATTTCCCCCAGTCACCATGCTCAGGCCAGAGTGCATTATGGGACTGGGACACCTAAGAACCTTAAGGAAGATTCCACATCCTGATCAAACCCCCACAACCCCCCAAAACACATTTTTAGCTTCACTTGAAACAGTCCTCATGGGGAACTTGAAGCTAAACTAAGGCATCTACATACTGGTGATGTCACCATTCGGATAGAGCTTTCGCTGAAACTCGCTGTATGCAGGTTTCTTTATGGGAATTTAAGTGATTGTTGGGCCAGCAGTTGGTGGATTCTGATATTCCGGGACTGAAAAGCCGTTCAGTGCTGGAGCTCAAGGGGTCTGTGGGTGTGAACTCAGACCACCTGGTCTCCGGCGAAGCAAAGCCCCACTATCTGTGGACTGACTCCATTTGGGTGTTGAATCCTCCCCTGCACCACCAGATTCTGCACTGTCCTTCCCATTAAGCCTCCAAACTTAAGGACAAATTGATATTGACAAAATTGATTCCCATTACAGCTTTTAGCCTTGTTTTTTGTTATTATTATTATTCTCCCTATAGATCAGTGTTTCCCAGTCCAGTCCCCGTTTTTACTTCCTCCTAACTCTCTGGCAGACAATCTACATTTTTGCTCCCTACTGGGAGCATGGAGGTAGCAAAAACATGGGCTTATCTATGAGTCCAAGAGGACTGGATTGGGAAACACTGCGATAATTGCACAAAAGCCAGTAGAAGTTGAGTATAAGAATGGACAGGCACTCAAATGATTTCTTAGGCAGAGCTGTTGCACAGCACAGGGCAGTTATCTAAATCGGCTGGCACTTCGGCTGGTTTCTGACGTAACCTCCCACTCAGTATGCTACCGGAGCCAGCACCGCCTCTGTGCTGTGGTGAGTCACAGGAACCACCAGTACAAAGTGTGATGTGTGGGCAGTCAGTTACACCGGCCCCCGCCACGCCTACGTCACATGGCGAGGCAGTAGGGTAGGTGATTACCACAGTTTGCGTCTGAGGATGAGTGTATACCATTTATGTTGAATTGTGTATGTATAGAGAGCTTGAGAAAGGGTTAGGGTTGTGAGAAGGAAAGCAAAATGGTCACATGACTGACATAAATGATGTCATCAGGATGTCATCCTGTTGCATTCAGTCCCGCATCAAGGACAGGACCCTCTACAACCCAGTTCTGTAACTCTGTCCCCAAGTCACAACCAGCCAAGCTTTGTGCACAGTGTCTGTTCTGGCACAAGCTCCTATATCACCTGAACTTTCAGTTTCAAGATCGCGCCGCTGCGGAGGTCTTTGTGTATCTTCTGCTTTCACTTTTCGGTCTGAAGTCCATTCTGGAGCATTTCAAGTAAATGGCTGATTGAGAAATAGCTCCTGGCGAAATCATCTTATCCATCTGAGACCTTGTTTTTATAGCAGACTGCAGTTTATTCTGGAAAATGGCCAGGCCTCATTTTTGGCATGGTTTCATGTTATTTATGGATTATAAAAAGAATATCATGGAAAACAATTTCCTTTTGGAAGTGCTGAGTTAACCCCTTTCAGAAGCTGGCTGACACTATGATCTGAATTCCTAAGCAATTCAAAACAAGCAAAAGCTGCACATGTGGCTAATAATTCTCTACGAGTACAACTCTGTAATAAACAATGGAAAGCTATCATTCATTAGGGGTGTAAACAGTGAACAGCAGATGTGTCCATTTGTGGTTGGTAAGATGAAGCATTTGTCTTAGAGGTTGAGCCAGCAACCATTCAGACGCACAGGACATTTCCCTGGTGATGAACAGGAACGAATCTCAAATTCCACAAATTCCAAAGGGCTCAATGTAACAGCACCAGCGGTCTGAGGGGGGTGGGGTGGGCTTTCCTCCAATTGTATATAAGCCTTTCATGTGTGTTGAATTGGATGAATTAGCTGCTAGGGAGATATCTTCATATGTCTGACCACCATCGCATGTTGAGATCTGTTGCTAGGCAGTAAGCTGTCCTATACCACTTCTGATCAAGATGAGATTGCAGGTGGTTTAACTCAGTGATTCTCAAACCAGTCCTCAGGGACCCCCAGACGGTCCGTGGTTTTACTCCCTCAGGGAATTGGGAGAGAGCAAAAACATGGACCGTCTGGGGGTCGCCGAGGACTGGGTTGAGAAACGCTGTTTAAACTCATCCAGGCTCAAGAGTATGTTGCCACTGTCTGATGAGCCTCCTTCACTGCTGATGTATCCTGGGAAAGCCTGAGGACTAAAGTGCAAGAAACCAGGTTACTCACAGATTCCTGAGCTGCTAGGAGAACAATTTATCTGGGTTAGGAGGTTTCTTTCTGTTTTTTTTCTTTTTTTTTGGGGGGGGGGGTAGTGGCACTTATTTACAGTAATTCCTATTCTTTTGCTCCAAATAAGCAATGCAATTGGATTGTTGTGCCCGCTAGGTGACTCAAAAGGTTATTTGGATCTTAATTTTAATACCCGTGTTTTTTATAGTCACCCATCACTAGTGACGTGTAGAACTGCAAGAAGCAACGCTTCGGACTCCTTTCTTACTTGTCTGGAGCTGTGCCGAGGTAATGCTCTGTGAGTCACCAGAGCAGTGATGCTTGACTGAACGGCGATGAACGGAGACGAGGAGGCCCGTTGAGTATAGTGGGCAGCCACCGCGTGGAGGAAGCGCGGGGGATCACCTGGGAGACAGTGTGCGTCACGAACGGGCGAATACGGCGCTCCCGTAAAAGGCAGGGGGGGCGCGTCACGTGACCGGGCATCCGGCTGCAAGCTGTCATCTAATTTGCGATTATCTTTCTACTGATTTATCTTTAATTTTACAAATTGTATAAGTGTTACGACCCATTCAATGGTTTATGAAATGATGCAAAATAATATCTTCGTGGGAAATGGAGGGGGTTTCCACATATACGTCGTTTTCCTGTCAATACATCGCATTTCATACAGTTTCAACATGTGAATACAGAAATAGCATTACGTAGAGAATCCGGTGTGAAAATCTCGTCAAACCACATTACGCTATACTTTCATACAGTAAGTCATTGCGGCTCTAGATTTTTATCGATACTACATGTATTCATGTTTATTACATACTCTACTGTGGTTTATTAACACAACGACCACGATTCAACTAAATCAATTCAGCTCAACGAAAAATCAAGTGTTGTTATATGCTGCATCTTTATGAAAATAAAATCCTGCTCCAACTTGCTAGATCAAATATATATCCAGATTTCTTTTATTTACAAATTCCCGAATCATGACCGTACGCTCACTGTATAGTAGTAAGTCATCACCTTTGTCATACCACAGTCTTCATTCGACCGACGCTAAACCGAACTTAATAATTATTTTGAAGTTATGCCGAATCCCCCCACTTAAAATGCCCCGGACCGAGTAACAACAGCATATAGGTCTCTTCAATCATTTTAAAAGCATTTTGCTGGTGTCTCTTTATATTACAGGAATAGACACCGAGATATAATTTAAGAAATTCAAGATTATGCTACTCACACGAAATATAGTTCAATTTAAGTTCGGGTTTTACTATATTACTATATTACTCGTGATCTTTTGAACGAATTCCAGCTCTGAATTCCAAAGGACATCACCATGAAGCTCAAGAGTTATTTTCAGCATTCCCAGAAGAAAACACACAAATAACGTCTCGTTTAGGACGGCTTGGGTTACGGAGACACCAGCTAACCGGAAGGCTGTGCACATTGTTAAGCAACTCGTGTTCATATGCCTGTTCATGAGATGGAATTTGTAGTTTTTATAAGAATATTTTTTGTGTCGGCCTTCAGTGTCGTGGGACCGCAACACTACACTTCCCGAAGCCCCACGCGCGGCCGTACGCGCTCTTCTCCGGACAGCTCAGCGTACTGTTTATTAGTTGCAATGAGCAGTGAATTCGTAAAGGTGGTGGCAGAGTGCGTCCTCCGGAACAATTAACTAAGGGCTGTTTCTGTTTCGGCATTTCGTTCGGTTGATGCTGCAAGTTTCCACGCCGTCGGCCACGGAAGAAATAAAGGCGCTCGCCGTGTACCTCAACTCTTCGCGTTTACGCTTTTGAATATTGACCCGACGCGTCTCATCCGTGTTCATCACTTGGGATTCCTACGTCGTTTGTGGATTAAAATAATCATCTTGAATGTGAGGGCGTCCCGAGCTTATGCGGCTGCCCGACTAAGCGACGCTTCTGTCGGCGAAGGTGGCCCGGCTGTCGAGCGCGTGCGGCACCGGCGCATCTATGCGGACGTCTCGCGCGTTTGCGGGATGAAGATGTCGCGCATAGTTTTAATAGCCGCTCGCAACAAACCCGGATAATCGGCGGACAAATAATCGAGAGAGAGGACGACAACCAGTCGCGCTTCTTTATTTATTTATATATTTATTTATATATTTTTTTGTGGAGAGTGAGAAGAAAAGGAAGGGGGTAATTTGGAGGGCTTTTGTGCTGTGCCTCTTACAGCGATCTTCAGCTGAACGTCCGCCTGCTTACGATGAACTGGCGGGGCGGCGAAGAGTAGGAAGGAAACTGTCGGCAGGAGACCAACTTCTCCGCCGTGTCTTAGGCAGCCGTCCTCCTGCTTATGACCGCTTGTGTTTACTGGACATAACGAATAGTATAGGCAGCCCGACCCGCGTAGACGACAGGCTTTGCTCGGATATTTGTATTTTGACGTCAGGTTCTCCGAAGGGAAGAGACCAGGTAAGGGTAATTTAACCAAGGATCCCTACCACTCTAGGGGTTTGTTTTGGTCGATCGATTATCCTTTTAAAGACGTTTCCGATATCCTTTATACTGCTCTGAACACAAGACATTGATGAGCCTTGAGTACCGGTCAATAAGTCTTGAAAAGAATACTCCCTGTTATGTAATGGGGAGTATTTCAGGCAATAGACTATGTGTACGTGGATAGACTTGTTTTTTATATCAGGGGTGAGATACTGGGGCTTTCTTGCAACAAGCAGGAAATCCATCACACAGTCTAGATTCGGTTTCACTGGAATTGCAGTGGACACTATGGTGAGCTTGGACATTACACAAAGTGACTTCATCATTCCCATCTGCTCTGGTTCTCTCGCAGAGACTTCTTCGGATTTCTTTTGACCATTGTTGGGGTGCCACTGTTGATTCATGCATCTTGGGGTGTCCGATCCCATGAGAGAGTGCGAGTACAGTCAGATAAGCACTCGCAGCTCGACGCCAATGGAGTCTCCGCATAAGAAGAGGATTCCAAGGAGGAAGTGGCAAGTCTTCCCAGGCCGGAATAAATTTTACTGCAATGGAAGGATTATGATGGCTAGGCAGACCGGTGTCTTCTACCTCACCCTGGTCCTCATCGTGGTCACCAGTGGGCTCTTCTTCGCATTTGAGTAAGTCAAATATGTATGTGTAATTGTGTCTATTTTTTTTGGAGCGTTTCTATGAGAATGATGTTATTTCTCTGGTTTGTTGACATTAGGTCAACATAACCCCAGCAACAAGTCCATTGGGAATCTGTAAAGCCGCTGAAAGTTGTTTTAAATGCAGTCGTCATTGAGTTTTTCGCAAATTCTTTGACAGTATTTCCATATTATGGAACGATGTATCAACATTCACAGTGGATAAAGACGACCAGTAAGGTGACTATCCAGATGAAGGGAATCACTGACTTCCAAAGATGTGTATGAACTATCTTTTGTTACTTTTTCAGCTGTAGCCACCAGCCTCCTGTTACATTTATCTGCTCTGTCTTCGTGTGTCTCAACACATCCAACCATCTGCGTTTGTTTAGTGAAGATAATTTCCTTGGGAGAGGGGGATTCCGCCTTTCCCTTTGTGTGTGTGGGGGGGGGGGTGGATTATCGTTGAAGCTGGAGCATATAGGGGAGAAAAGGTGGGCTGCCACGGTAACTGGGAAGCGACCAAAAGCCAACTGCCCCCTCTTCCTCTGCTGCTAAATCCTGCCCGCCACGTCGAGCCAGGGCCACGCTGAGTGCAGCCCGCCATGTGGTTCACATTGACGAGCTCCTCTTCCCCTGCTAGCTTTTTTCCATTCATTATCATTTTAACCCGGCGTGATGCAGACTTTGGCCTTGGGCCTGTAAGTCGTGCTCGGTCTGCTTCAGCTAGCAGCGAGAGCCTGAAGCAAGCACTTCCATAAGGCCAAAACCTACATCGATTGGACTCTCCAGGCTAAAAAATGAAGGAAATTTCTAGTACTCGATATTTTTATGGCTTGTCTCTTATCTTGTGGTATTGATCATCTCCACTTTTTTTTCCCTGTTTGGTTATATATTTTTTCGGTTTATGTTGATTTTATTTAAGCATGTGGAATATTTTGCTCTGACTGTAGAACCTACAGATGGCCGTTATCGGAACACGCTGTGTAGACACCGTTAGTCAGCCTCTTCACACTCTGCGTTCGTACAGTATGTCACTGGCCCTGTGGCAATCCGCACACGAGATCTACTTATCTTTAAAGTGGTTCAGAAAAAGACCACGTTTGCAGTACTTTTTTCAGCAGCTCAGTCTTTCTCTCAAGCCCCCCCTGAGCGAATGAGACACTCTGCCTGACCTTACCATGAGCCTGCCCCCTCTACATGTGTATTTCTCCTGCGTGAAACTGAGGTCCCTATGAATAATATAGAAGTGTGAGTATTGTGGAATCGCGTGTGGTGTCTTAACAGCAGAAATAAAGCACTTCAAATGTCTTCCAATGATTTGAAGCACAAAATGACACCCATAAGCAGTCACTCCTGCTTTGGGCTTTAAGCAGATTGCTCCATTAGTGGTAAACATTTTAAAGTGATTCTTGGCACCCCAGTACAGATGGTGTAGACCAATGATCCCTTTGCCAGTTCCTCAGTGTGGAATGATGCTTCTCATCCCTGCACTAAAGAAAACAGGGATGTCTGTGTTAAACTCGGTGTAGATGTGTGCAGCTTTCATGTGGTTTTTAAGGGGCTCCTTCAGAGGTCCAGATTCGATAACCAGCTGGTGTCTGCCAACATGCACGCCTGTGATGCCTAGGGACGACCACTGTCTGAAATTTACCTGACAAAGGAAGTGAAGTCAGATCACGTTTCTGTGCTGCTCTTAAGCTTAGCGGGTTATGTTGCTGTATTTGGGTGTCTGTGATGATAATTTATTTCCCGCCTTGCTGCACATAAGTTATAGCATTTAGCCCTGAGATGCTGACTGGATAGAGACCTTCTGAGCCGTTAACCTCTTCCTTGTCTTCTGTTTTTTTTTTCTCCCTCTATTCTCCTGCTCACCATGCTGTGAAATTATCCCTTTATCCAGTCAGATGCATCCATACGCCTTCCCCCGATGATGGTCTAGACCCCGCATCTGCTTAGTGGGTTGGTTGCATTCTTGCCTTGTCAAGGCGTCTGGTTGATTACCCACTTGCACATAGTTTAATGAGATCCGTTGATGAAATGCAGCCCATTCTTATCCATTTCCTTCATCAGGACCGTCTTGCATAATTCGGACAGAACTTCGTCAACCCGAAGCCTTTGCTAGCAGAAATGACCCAAAACACCCCGACTGACAGGGTCCCGTAATTACTCTCGTGAATATGTGAAAAGTCACATTTGCAAACACCGCCGCCTCCTGAATTGTGCCGCTGAAGTCTGACATTTGCACAGTGTAACTGATCATTTTAATTATCTTTATCCGTTAACAACGGGGGCAAATTGCAAACTTCCGTCAGCACTGGGTGCAGCGCTTGGTCAGTGTTGACTGTTGGTTACCTTCCCTTCCAGTGATGTGTTGTGTCATTCTGTAATTATGGTCTCTGCTCCCAGCCCGCCTGTCACTTGCGCCAGAGTAAACTGACCATGCTGCCATTTGGCATGTTGACCGACAGCATTATGCTCACTGTCCTCGTGCCACGCTGAACTTTGCAGACACCATGCGTTGACTCTTGGTATGGGTAAAATGGGGGGAGGGTTTAGGCATGTACCCAGGCCATAGCAGCTGCACTATTTGCCAACTGAACCACAGCTACCTCGTGATCCTCTGGAAGCCGTGCTGTCTGCCCCCAGGTGCTCCCCCACATGCTAAATGTCCAGTGTGGTTGGTTCCTGTCCACTGCCTGCTTGCACATTTACTCTGCACATTTTTAGACTTTCTTGCAGTTCTGGATTTTCAAACTGGTTTCAAGTTCTAGTCCAGCTCATGGATTTAAGGGAAACGGATGCCCAGGCAGACCTTTACAAGCGAACTCTTGGGTTGTGCGTGCACTCGAGCTCCTTTGCTCTTCTGTTTTGTTGGACCGTTTGTGTGTTAATATCTTCCTCCAATGCATCTGAAAAATTGATTCTACTCAAAACCCACTATGCTGAACTTAAAGCAGTAGCCCAGTACAGATGGTGTGGACCAGCTCATCCTTTGCCAGTTCCTCAGTGTGGAATGGGATACGTAAGAAAACAGGGACGTCTGTGTTAAATTCAGTGCAGAACTGTGCAGCTTTCATGTGATTTGATTGTGATGTCATCATCAGCTGTTAGTAACTCCTCCCAGTCACAACAATATAATTAAGGCGTCTGCCTTTTTTGACACTGGAAATGAATATCATTCTCACACGTGAGATGTATTTGTACAAATAGTGCTCTTAGGTTGGGTTGTTGTGTACTGATACCATTTTCATAGTTTATTATTTCCCTTTTCCAGGCAATAATGCAGTAAATAATGAAATTTTTTAGAGAAATTTTCTAATGTTTCCTAAAGATATTTCTGCCAGGTATTTATAGAGTGTTTAAGTCTGGGTATGTGGTGGGTATTGGCAGGTCTCTCCATTTAGTGTTTACTGAAAACTTCAAACTAATCTTGAACCCAAGTAACCCACTCCCACCACAAAGGGATTCCTTCTCGCCTTTCTCAGAGATGCGTATCTCTGTCTTGGCGCTGCCTTCGCCATCATTCCCGAGTCGGGGGTGGGGGGCTCACTTTTGTTTCCCCTCCAGGCTTCCCCTGGACCCTCTTGCACTGTGACAAGCCCGTGCCTTCTTGCGGCAAGCAGAACAGCAGCTCGGCGGTGCTTCCTCTGTAGGGAGGGGCCTGCTGTGAATAGCACCTCACGATGGATAATGTTGGTACATGCACTGCTTGCTAAGTGTCCCTTCCACTGGAGACAAAGATGAAAGGAGCGTGACGGAAATGGTGAGGAATCTGTCGGAACCTGTACACCATCCTGGCATGTACTGGAAGAGAGCAAAGACATTCTTCCCTTTCTTTCACTGTCAGTGATGTGACAGCTAACGATTTTGTACAGAATATTTATGTCTCTGTTGCATAAGGCCCTTCTGCGTTTCCTCTCGCATAAAGTTTAATCCGTTGTATTGAGAGCCATTTGTCATGGTAAAGTTTTATCCGTTTCTCAAATGGTTACCTGACTTATCGCGGCAGGTCGTTGTGTGTGTTTATAAGGGTCTTCGGAATGTATATGAACAGCACTGGCTGATATAACCTTTTATTGTACCTGGCGGCAGCGTCGTGTACGAAGACCCTGGCCTTCTGAGAGACTCGCTGAGGTGTTGACTAGGTCCTGAGGACATTGAGTGGAATTAAGGGTTAAGTATCTGATAAACCAATTACTGGCACGTTTCTGTTGTTTCCGCCTGGTTTGTACCAGTGTTGCCAAGTCATCTCAAATCAGCCCTACATATCGTCTCTTTCGGTTAATCCTCCACATGTCACATCAAGTAGCTTTCAGTTAACTGTCTTTAAGAGC
This sequence comes from Stomatorhinus walkeri, assembly GCA_026784285.1. NCBI lineage: Eukaryota > Metazoa > Chordata > Actinopteri > Osteoglossiformes > Mormyridae > Stomatorhinus > Stomatorhinus walkeri. The sequence continues at coordinate 57,460 of JAODUD010000029.1, forward strand.
CAATTTGAGGGTTTTCTCCTATGACCCCCCCCCCCACACCCCACTGATGGGCACCTTCATCCTGACTCAGACTAAGATGGCAGCTTGGGAATCGAATGAATACTGCTATTAATCTGGTTTCTTTATTTTTCTTTATAAAAGTGATTATCTGTTTAGTCATTTCACGATTCTGTTTTAAATCGCAAAGCATCTGTTTTAAAATTTTCCTTCTCAAATTACTCTCCGATATGATGGAAGGAAGATGGCGCATAGACAACGAGGATCCTGATAGAGAGAGAGCATCATTTGTCTGTAAGCATGTCATGGTAAAAGTGAAGGAAAATGTATCATCTGTCAGTATTGAAAAGCAAAACTTAAATATCACGGTGCGACTATAATGCAAATATATCTTAAAGGAAGACATCCTAGTTTGACGGACTCGCCCAGTAATGGGAGCTTAGCTACAGAAGTGTCCCATCTAGCCTCTCTGTATAGCCTAGCCTGACTTTGCCATCAAAGCTATTTGACTTAAATCGTTTAGTTTAATTTACTATCTACGATTCCTGTATGTCGGAACAGTTGCTGCTTAAATGAAATTTAGCCCGACTGCTTAGCCGCATGGTTTTATGTAGTACAATATAATAACCAATTAGAATTGAATGTATTATGTGTTAGGGCTGGATGATACTGGGAGAAGTTCACATTGCATTTGTGGTATTTAGGAGTTGAAAATTAACCGTAAAGCCAAACATAACGTATCTACTAAGTCTGTCAAGCTGTGCTGCCGTGAGTTTTGCCAGCAAACAGAAAGCAGTATCGATGAAACCAGTGCCTGATATCTTCTCTATGGGGTGCAAAATATTACCATGTAGTGGAAAATAAATGTCCTTTTGTGACCAGTCCTCATTTGCATTTCACTTTTACATTTATTAAATTTATCACAAACTCGCCACAAGATCTATTAGTGAGTCCAACAGCAAGGATGAGAATGATAATGTCTTGGAGAGCACCTGCAGTGCTCATGCAAATACAGCAGCGGTAAACTTTAGACTGATTTTTTTTAAAGGATATACTAGACAATGTTGAAGTGGAATCATTAAAATTGCAAAGCTGGCTAAGTTTTGTTTCCTCTGACCGAGGAAAATTTTTTTTATCGCAGCTTTTGATGCTTTGAACCCAGCAGACTGTCATGGTCCTTGTGGTGTGACAATTGCATGTGCATGAATGTCTATTAAAACTGCACAACGTGCAAGTTTATAAGGACGGTGCAGTGGGTAGAGCTGTCGCCACACACAGCTGCTTTGCATTTGTGGAGTTGCCTGTGTCTGTGTGTGTGTCTGTTTCTGTGTGCCTGTGCCTCTGTGCCCCTGTGTCTGTGTGCCTGTGCCTGTTTCTATGTGCGTGCCTGTGTGTCTGTTTCTGTGTGCCTGTGTGTGGCTTTTTGCTGCATCCTCCAGTTTCCTTCCACTTGAAGCTTAAGTGGAGTGTGCCTAAACTGACACTATGTGCGACAGAGTTTGCACCAATTGCAAATGTATATTATAATATTATGAACGATTACTTAATGAATCGTCAAATTATTTGGTAGTTTTTTTTCATGCCTGCCTTTCATCCCCATTACCGTGTTTGTGTCCACCTGCCGCAGCACAGGGTGGGAGCCCTCCAGCGACCAGCTGCGTCTGTTACAGCAGCCACTTTGGCTGCACTCTGCTGTGGGAGTATTGGGTGGGACTTGTGTGTGTGTGTGTGTTTCTCTGGTACTTTCCCACATGCAGAATTTTCGCACTGGTTACAGGTAGCACAAAATACTTGTACCCAAACAGACACATTAAGTTTTAGTAATTAGTGTTCTTAATTGTAATTAGTAATTAGTGTTCTTAATTGTAATTAATGTTCTTAATTGTAATTAATGTTCTTAATTGTAATTAGTGTTCTTAATTGTAATTAGTGTTCTTAATTGCCTTTTTCTCCGTTTAATGCAACAGATTTGTTATCGGAAACACTGATCCAAGCTGATTTTGAGACTTGAGGCTGTTCCTTTCCCGCGCTTCAGCCTCTTCGATCTGCCTCTTCATATGACGACATGAGGTGTCTGGCGTCTGTTCGGTGTGTTTTGGTCCCTCGACAGCCGCATTCAGCAGGTAGCTGTTTCTCCACACCTCCTTGAATGTGTCGGCCCGTGCGAGGAGAACATCCATTCAGTTATTCTTGCCCACCCTGCGGTGGACTGGCATCTTGTCCGTACAATTCCCCTGCCTTGTGGCGTAGGCTGCGTGTGACTGTATTGGGTAAATGCTTAGAAGATGGACTATGATCTTTTTAGAATATGAACGATAATTAGCCTTATGATTTCATGTGTGTATATATATATGGGGCTGGTGTATGTTCAGTTTCTTTGAGATGGTCTGTGTAAACTGGCCAGAGTTGATCATATCAGAGTTTAATCAGAGATCTGAGTTATGACCGTAATCTGCCTAAGGCCCTTGTCTTTGTTTCTGAAGAAATTGCAGGGTACTTGTCACCTGCAGGCTTTTTGGAACCTGTGTCCTTTTTGGCTCGATCGAGAGCTGAATCCACTGGATGATGAGGCTGCGGGGCGTTTCGGCCTCCATGAGGAGAAGGTCAGAAACGCCTTTTATTTTAATCGAACAGAGAAGCTTTTAGCATCGATCGAGTCATTAGCGTGAGGGGCTTGCCAAAGATCCAGTGCTCGTGGCAGAAGGATAAACTTTACAAGGATCACCTGCCTTTTCACATCCAAACGTGGTACGGGAGACGCCAGAACTGCACTCGCTAGCTCTCGCGCTTGAAGGAGGTACGTGGAAGACGGCTTTCAGAACTTTACTGGGACCTTTAACGTGTGATATTCAGATTTTGTAATCTGATCACCATCTTGCAATAGTCTTGAGGAAACAAATGTATTTTCAGATGAATTGCTGCCAGATCTCTCTCTGGACCATCGCCACAAGGGCTGGGCCATCCATCTATCCATCCATCACCTCACCTTCTCTGTGTTTGGTGGTGGTGTGTTGGGCTATTTCTGCTTTCCCCATTGGGGAGGGGAGGTGTGCCGTAAAACGTTTTGACGCAAAAAGGGATGAAATTATTGGAAATGAAACCCTGGATTATGTGCAGTCTGCTTTACCTGCCTCCCTGCTGCACGTGAAAGACCTGCAGTAATTGCGACCGCCTCTGGATTGCGGAGTTGCGGCGCATCGAGTGCCCTTTCTGCTGATGGCTTCAGGCTGACACATGCGGCTGACAGGCTGTGCCCCTCTGCCGG
>JAODUD010000029.1:86911-101599 GCA_026784285.1 Stomatorhinus walkeri
AAATTTTTTCTTTTGCCCCCCCCCCCCCCCCCCATTTGTGTGTCCATTGCCTGTGCTATGATTGGTCTGTGTTGAGACTGCATGTCCGCTTAATGTGGAAAACCTCATGCTAAAGGCTTCACTCCCCGTTGCCCTTCACTGATGCCCCCTGTGCACCCTATCCCTAAAAATAAACAAAGCCGTCGGACTCACACGGTCACGTACGTCTAGATAGGCCAGCCATGAGTGAAGGGGCTTGTCTGCTCGAGGTCGGCCGGGTTATTCGCATATCTGCTGCGTTTGTGCCCTGATGGACAGCGATGTAGGCGGGCAGAGACGTGGAGCTCAGCTGTACCACTGTGACACCGTTCCCTGCCAAGGGGGAGGAAAGAAGGCATGAGGGGAGGGATGGATAAGAGGGTAAGGGGCAGAAACTGGAGGAGAGGGAGGGATGGAGAGAAAGGGAGAGGGGGGACTGTCTGAAACTGGTCGAAAGGCATTGTCACCTTGAGATCACATGCAACATATGTTACTTTCTGATTGGCTGGTAGGTGGCTATTAACCCTGTGTAACTCGGGTCAGTTATGAACTCCTCCGTCTGCCTGTGCATCATCCATTAATTCTATATAAGGGGCCACCTTGGATGGTGTTATCTCTTACTACTCAGCGTGAGAAATGAGGTGTGGCGTGTAAACTGATTTGAAATGCGTGTGAGCTCTTTTACTTACTGTAAAACCTGTGACATGCTTATACTTCATAAATAAATCTGGCCAGCAGATCAATCTTTCATTTTCCCCAGAATAAAAAAAACGCTGCATCGTTGTCCTGCTAATTAACTCTGGCACGTTTCACCGCCGGGAGACGCAGGCAAGAGGTATTCGGTCTTCTTGAGGTACAAAAATAATACCATCTGCTCTTCATTTTCTGCTCTTCATTTTCTGCTGTTCATTTTCTGCTGTTCCGCGTAGCTTCCATGTTCACGCCAGTGCTTGTAGTCAAGCAAACGGCAAGTTTATCACTGCAAGCACCAAGTTTATCACTGCAAGCACCTCCTCAGTAGGGCACCGAATCGGAGTCCCGATCTCGCACGCCCGCACGCCAGTGTGATGGGCATGCGTTTTCCTTCTGGCCTTTGGCTGTCACGTTACGTTAGAAAGCCATGTGCGTGCTTATTAGCTCACAGACACTAAGATTTACCATTTGGATATTAGAATTTGGCTCCCAACATAATTAATTCCGTCCCTGATAGTATTGGAGCATTGTGGTCGGTGCCCAGCCCTAGTCTCAAGGCTGAACCAGGAATGATGTCACATTGGTGGGGGGGTGTTCTATTTGTCACTCATTTAAAACATTTTCACAATGTTCTGCGCGCCGCATTCCCCTAGTCCACTCGCCATGGTAACCGCTTCCACATGACCGTGGCTCGGATTCGTCAGTGTGATGCGTAACTAAGGGAAACGTGACCCTTCCCTGTGGGTGGGGGCGTGATGTGATGACAGTAAATAATGGTGACAGTAGTCCATTGCTGGGCACCATGACCTTCAGCCACAGTAAGGTCTGCGTAAAAGATGCATGTCTATCGACACCCCCCCCCCCAAAAGGCTGCTGGCACCCTCTTTAATAGAATAACAGTCTATCTTGGCAGCTTACAGTGTGGCTTATGTGTGTTTCAGTCCCTCAAACCTCGCTCGGATTTAACAGGGGCAGGAGAAGCTCAGATAAGGCTCCCAATGTTCCGCACGCGTCTCTTCGAGGGCATCAGAGGACTGTCAGTGACAGCTTCTCGGCCCGTGGGGGCTAAATTAAATTGCGTTTGCCTCGTTAACTCCGCCACCATGTCCTTACACGGTGCTGAAGATTCGCCTTTGTTCAGAGACCTGGCATCAGCCCCTGCGCTGCCGTGCTGCGGTGTATTTCATTCACGCGCGATAGTTCCATGCAACCGTACGTGGCCTTCCAAGGTCGTCGTGGTTACCAGCCATGCCAGCTTTCATTGGCTAAGTCTGGGGGGGTAGCTGACAATTGAGCTGGACAGACGGTGTGTGAGCTGGCGAATGAATAAGCGTACTGTCAGACCCCCGTGCATGCCGCAACCGTGCGCGCGGGTGTTCATCGCCCCTGCTCTTGTCTGCCCCCTACTGGCACGATGAGTAATTGACACTCCAGCCTCTCCTGCCCAACTCTCTTATCCTCATGTCGGCTTGCTGCAGTCCCGTCAAACGTCCCGTTTTCTTTCTTTCCTTCCTCCCGTCTTCCCTTATGGTTGATCCATTTTAATTGTAGCAATGTGTGAATTTTCGGATTTTGAATAAAGTTTTTGTATTTTGAAATGTAGGATTCCATTACTGTTTTCCAGACAAGCCTTGTGTAATCAAGTAACATCCTCTAATGGGAAGATTCTGTCTTGCTGGCTGATTTGTCAGATCTCTATAAGGCTGACGCTACTTGGTTGAATGTTTTTGGCTGTTTGCATTTTAACTGGTTACTAACTACTTTTTTCCTTTCTCTTCCTTAATTTGACCCCCTCCCACCCCCTTCTCTGCCCCTGGTTCTTCTTACCCCCGTCCTTGTCTTGCATACCCTAACCCCATCATGCATCCCCACCCCCGCCTTCAGTGTGACCAAGACCAGTGCATTCAGAGCACCAAATTCGTTTTGCAGGCTGCGGCCACGCCCTTGCTGCAGAGCGAGCCCGTTGTCATGGGCGACGAGCCCATGCTGCCGAGCCGGACCTCGCTGGGCACGGCATGCGCCGCGCTGCCCTTGGCCCAGCCCACACCCCCGACCTCCACACCCAGCCTGAGCTGTGACACAGACATGCTCCCCCTGCGTGGCGACCACGTCCCCGAGGCCCACCACCACTTCCTGACCCCGGAGGAGGCACCGTCGCCCCCTGGAATGTTGCCCTGCGGCAGCCCCATGGGTCACAGCCACACCATGCCCTTCTACAACCCCGCCAGCCAGGACTCCCTGCACGAGGACTCCGTCCGGGGGCTGGTGAAGCTTAGCTCCGTCTAGCCTGCACTGCCTCCATCCACCTTGTGCCACGCCCGCAGACATCCCACTTCTGCCCAAACCCCCCCCCCCCCCCCCCCTTGCCAAAGCCCCATCTCAACAGACTGAGCCCCGCTCGGCCAATACACTGCCAGTCCTCCCAGTTACACAGGTGGGGTGGGAATGTCATTGGGCCGGCCGACCTTAAACTCGCCCCTCCCACGTCTGCAGGGACTCGGATGGTGACCCTGGGTTCCCCGGAAGGCGGGTGAAAGCGGCGTTGCTGACTGAACAGCAAGGGGCACTGTGCCCTGTGAGCAGTGGTCAAGTGTAAAGTGACGCCATGCTGTGCCCCCCCCCCAATGCTCCTTTTCTGTGATGGATCTGGTGATGCTCTTTTATAAACCCCCCACAGCCATTCTTTGGTTTTGTATTTTCTTTGTTTTTTTGACAAACGAGGCCCTTTGTCCATTCTTGCTGCGATTTCTCGTGGTCTGTCAAGGGTGATTCCGATAACTGCCGATACCGTGTTGTGTTGCATATCACTTAACCCGCCCCTCCGTGTTTAATCGCGATATGGTATTGTCGTGTGCCATACCGGGACTGTGACCCACCCCTACACACTTGTTATATTTCCTGTGGATATTAATAAAAAACCACAACTTTTTATTGCCAAACTACTCCCGTGGCATTGTGGAGTCTCTGAATTAAATATCAGTCATGAGGCCAGATGTCCGGGGTTGAACCCAGCCGTCAAGGCAGCGGCGGGGCCGGTTTCGGAGTTGGGCCGTGTGTGGGAGATGATGCTCTTGGGTTTTGCCTTGGAGCACCGGAAATGTTCCACTGCAGCCGTCATCGGTCGGTGGCAGGTCGTGCTGCGTATTTTGGTCTGTATGCTGCACTCGTGTAGGTTTGTTTCTGGAACCCCACTCAAAATGTCACCCCATGTAATGACTGTCTCTGGCCAGCAGGGGGCCCAGTACAAATGCATGGTTTGAGAGGCGTTGAATGCTGCCACAGACCAAACTAATGCATTATTTTAAACCAGTTGCATTTCTATGGAGGGTGTTCTCCTACTTTAAATTATACTGTAAATGATCATTTAAATGACATTTTATAAATAATTGTTTAAATGACTATTTCAATTTTTATTTAAATCATTTAAATGACGTTTATTGAACACCCCACACACATTTCGTCACGAGTTATACTGAATCGGTTATGATTTTTTTATATTGACGTTAATGACAGGTAACAGTCTGCCTTTGTGTGATGTCGATGCAGGGTTACCTTCAGGAGTGATCTCTGGTATTCTTAAAACTGCATGGAAATGTTTGCAATTTGAAGGGAGATGGGCGATGGCAGATTGAGGCCAGTGAACTTCCTGCCCTTTCTCAGGTTTCCCTGTGGCTGACCAAATTTTGCGTGTAGAAGCATGTTTTTACAAACTCCAAGGGCTGTTTTTATTTTGCCAAAAGCCCCAGTTTGCATACTGATTATTTGTTGAATTTTATGTAAATAAACTTTTTTTTTGCTTAACTTACCACTTCATATTAATTCATCTGGTCACGACCCAACGCCTGGTCGTCATGCCCTTGTGCCTTTTGTGTTTTTGCTGTTTATGCCTGCAGTTGCTTTTCTTCACCAGTAGATGGTGACCAACTCTACTTAATGAGACTAACGTATCCCAAAAAGCGTGGCGTTCAGGCAGTTTTATTGCTGAAGGAATTGGCTTACAACTATAATTTATGAGCTGCACCTTAAATGTCTGTGCTTAAATGTAAGTGTCCATGTCTGGGTTATTGGTAAGACCCCCACATATGTGAGTGTTGTGTATAATCTTGAAGGCCATCCCTTAGAACTGCTATGGTTCTGTCATATTGTGGACATGCCTGGATGAACTTGATTATCTCCGTCCACCTGTTTGGGACCACAGTCTTTGTGGGCTGCAGATAGGAGCATAAAGGAGCCCTTGATTAGCTCCGGTACAGGCGCACCGGTCCACCTTGAAGACAGCCTTCACTGTCCCACAGCAACTGGACACGAGATCCTCCTGTCAGTCGCTTCTTGACCTGTGGTAAGCCCCTCGTTTTCTGCTCGCCTCCTTCAGCAGAACAGATGACAAACTGAAGAGGTGACACGGGTCACTTAGACATGAGGGTGACAGACGAGTGATAGCAACAGCAATAAGTAGGGTTAGACAGACTGGTGAGCATCGAGGTTTGGCATGAAGCGGTCCGCTGGCATCACTGATGCCATTCCTGCTGACACTCATGTCACAGGTCATGTGACACATCACATGGAATCCCAGGACTGGAGTCCTTTGGAGGTAGGTCAACCTTCAGGAGATCCAGAAGCAGAGAGCCAAAAGTACTTAAATTACAAAGTGAAATCTAGTACAGAAATTCTGCTTCCCAGTCCCACATGGGGAAGCCCACTAACTGGTGTGTTTTAAGCTGTAAGCCCTTCATCCAAAATCTTTTCATATATCATTACGATTTTATACAATTATAATACTATTCGGGGTACTTTTTAGTACAATATCTGCAATTGTAGGTGGAGTGATGACTGTAAGGATAGGGATCAGTGCCAGCAATCGGGAGGTTGCTGGTTCGGATCCCATTGAATGCTAGGAGTGATTCTACTCTGTTGGGCTCTTGGGCAAGACCCTTAACCTGCAGTTTTGTCCTGATTATGATGTTAATCTGCATCCAGCCCTGTACGCAGGGCCTCCAACTTACGGGGGAAACTTGGGGGTTGGTGGCAGGATTAACACTCAAGCTACTGGGGGGGGGGGAGAAATGTTTTCATTCGAACTTGTGGAAGTATCACCCGCCGCATGACTGCACTCAGGTTCTCATCCCTGAGGTGGTTTGTCGTGCGGTGTAATCAGCATCCGCTCCTTCACTCCTCCATCCACATACCTGTTTGACTGAACTGGCTTTCATCACCAGTTTCATGGCTCTACTGGTGTGGATGCCAGTGTATACAGTGAGGCATTTTTCCCAGAAATTCTACTGTAAACACAAGTTTGACATTACAGTGGTTTTCCGTCATCTTTGGAAATTGAGATCCTAACCCCGACTGAAGTTCTTGTTGGGTTGGATTTGCAGTGTGTCGGACAATGAAACCCAAATTTTCCCTTCATGGGGGGTATCGATTCTTGAAGTTTTCCAGAGTGCGTTTATAATGCAATGGACAAAATGAGCTCCTGGGGCCAGTGGTCTTCCCAGTAAACCCAGTTTAACTGCCTCCAGACTGCTCACCAGTTCATGGTTTGCTGCTGAGCTTTATTGCCAAACCATGCAGTCAGCATTGTGGGAGATTAACTGGGAAAAACAAAATGTTTCTGCTAAAGTTCATCTTACTGTTTTTGTCACAAAGATCACAAATATTTTCTGTTCATACATTCTCTTACCTGGACACCTGCCCTTGAAAAATAGTGAAATCGGTCACTTGTACGTGGTTGGCGTGGTAAGCGTTCAGGCATGGATAACAAATTCATAATGTCAATAATCAAGAAAAGGTTTTAAAAATTAAAGTCCATTTACTGCTTGTGAAAGACCCTTGCTTGTAAAAAGCACTGTATTAAATTGGCTAGGAAACAATGTTTTGATTGGTAAGATGAACTTCAGGATTTTATCTGTCAGAATGATCGTAGTCGACTTCACGCAAGTATGCAAAACAGGGGGCTCAGGTTTTTATGAGTGCGAGTTGTACAAATCTAATGAGAGGGCAGCCAATGTCGGGGGCGGGGCTGGGCTCTAGGGAGACGGCAAGTTAACTGTAGGTGTGGTGTGTTGACCTTTGACCTTTCTGTGCTTATCCATATGAACCACTGGGTAGCTTGGTTAACAGTACTGTGTCTGTATATTGCAGTTTAGCAAAGTGCTCCTGTTGGTTATGGAATAATAGTGGAGCAGTCAAATCATTATGTGAATTCGCATAACATTGATAAGAGGTTAATACCTGTTGGTTCACTATCTCCCCCCCCCCCCAGTGAATAGATTGTTCCACAGACAGCAAGCGCCTAGAGACAGTCTCCACGACTCCCGGAGGCCCTGCCCCCTTTCTGTGCCATCTGTGACACGTGTGAAAGCTCTGAATACAACCTGCAGTCCGATTACGTTTAACCCCCTGACCTCCAACTCGGTAGTGAAGGAGCTTGGGAGAATAGGGTGGGGGGGGGGGTGCAATTTTATCTGCAAGTTGACGTCTGACTTCCACCCCAGCTGCGCTCCTCAGGGCTGTGAGCGAGGTAACTATGGCAACTCTGGCAGGGACGACTGCGTGAGTTCTGGGATTTGCTCATTGCTTAATCTGCCCACAGGTTTTGTGCTGTACGGAATGGCTGCCGTTATCCACGGGCTGGGGGGGGGCGGTGGCATATCTGCATGCTGTCATGACAGAGACATATAGCAGGAACCCAGAATACAGCTGTAGTCGGGAAGAGAAGCTCATTAGCTTATAAGCACAAATCTCCATGCATGTCCCTTATTATCTCCACAATCCTGCGCCCCCCTACTGGTCCATGTGAGGAAGGTAGACAGGCTGCTATTTCACAGTACTTGAAATAACTGGTTGGTCCCGTCCGGCGTAGAGTGACTCTCGTCCTCCTCTTGCCAGTGAAATGTGCCGTAATTATAATAATCCAGCATCCAGTCCCTATTGGGCCCAGGTGCTCAGCAGTGCTTTGACTGCGGTTTTTTTGTCTGTGAGCTGTTTAGGCTGATTCAGCAGCCGGTGAGGATGGGCCGTCCGGTACTGAGCCCGTTCACCAGCCGGGTCTGAGTCGGCAGCTTCAGACAAGACCACATCCTGACCACATGCCGACTAATCGATGGAGGAAATCTGTTTTTTAAATAAGTCACGAAAGCCACATTATTAGTTGTTTGCCTAAGATGAAACAAATCTTTATACAACTCTGGAAAATTGAGACCACTCTCTTTTCTTAAACCAGGATTTTAATATGTAGATTTAAGTGACTTTCTAATGCCAGAGATGACTGTCAAGTTATCCGAAAGGTTCTCACGAATCATAAGGTGACATCAAGTGACCATCAAAGGGAATGCAAAGCATTAAGTGTAGGTGTGAAGTGCACTGCCAGGAACGTTCATATCAGGCTTCTAGAAGCAGGACTGAAGTCCCATAAAGCAAGGAAGAAGCTCTTCATTAAGGAGAAACAGGGAAGAACCAGACTGCAGTTTGGACAGATATATTATTCACAGACACACACCCATAAATTGAGAAATGAGTGAAATAAAAAATTGTGCTGTGGTCTCCATTTTTTTTCCATGACTGTAAATGGGACGCCGCATCTTAGCCTTATATGGAGAGTAAGGACCCCGGCTGCCTGTAACATGCCAGACCTTTAGCAGAGTTATCACGCTACTTCCAACCCAAAAGGAAATGTGTTGATCTGAAAAAAAAAGACGTGGGCTGCTGAGCAGCTGTGCTTCGCCTTACTTGGAGACCAGGGAGAGAAGAGAAACGTTTCACCGAAAAGGGGTGAACGCACCGCACTGGTATTTTTACAAGGGTGGTTGAATCCCCTGCTGCTCTTTTGAACTAGGACAGCTCTGATTGGTTTACAGAGGGAGAGAGGCTCCCACCAATCACACGGACAGCTCAGAGGCTATGTTTAAATCAGGGCTGAGTTCGGCTGTTTTCTGGGAAACCAGTAAAAGATTGGGGTTGCTGTGCATTTTCTCCACAGCCACAGGCCAAGATCCAACCTCAGACTGTTCATCACAAGCAGGATGTGGTCATACACGATTCCCACTGGCTGGATGGAGAATTTTAGAACTGCAAACAGCTGATTGCGTGAGACTAATTGGATGACATAATGATTCTGTCTGTATCTCCAGACCAACACGCACTCACGCACACTTAAACAGTGGAATATTTTCTGAATATTTAAATAGTGTTGTTTTCAAAAGAACTGAAGGAAGGCAGGGCCGTGATTTTTCATTTGCCATCAGGTTTCTTATATCCACCACCCCCCCCCCCAACATAATGGTGGTTTAAATTTAGAATATGAGAAAATTGCTCAGAACATAGAAAATCTGCTGAGGAGAGTCACATGTTTGTCTGAAAAGGATCTTAAGTGGGGCGTCTGGATTGCATGTGGCACAGCTTTCTGGTTGAAAAAATCCACTGGAAGTTCTGTTGTACTTTGAGGGAGACTCACCCAAGTGTTTCCTGTTTCACGCGCCTTCGGGACGCATTTCAGTGTGTATCTGTTTTCCGGTCGTGGGAATAGACACCTCTCTCCCTGCCTGGAAGATCTACTACGGGGCAAGGGAGCTGCCAATACATGTCACTCGTATCCGAATTGATCTGCCGTATCGACACAGCTTCCCAAGCTATGGGAAGTTTGTAAAAGCCCATGTGAGGAAAATCACGTTACTGCAATGCGGCTCAGGCTGCCCACGCCTTCCGCCCAGAGATTTATTTTAAGCATTAGAAAACAATCTGAAGCCGTCAGTGTTTTGCTAAGTCTCTGGATTTTGGAAGTAGCCTTCAGCTGCTGCTCCTGAAAGCTTGATTTCATATCCAGATGTGCACAGTCCTCTTGGGATATGCAACAGTATCACTGAGAAAGGTTCTTGTTCAAAAGCACGAGCAGTACGAATTTGGTGTTGCATGGAATTTTTCAATATTTGGATCTGACATTTGAAACAGAAGAAAATCTCATGAACTTTTGCCAATGATCATTGGTAGCTTGGATCATTTAACCATAAAAACATCTGAACAATATGAAACCAGCCCAGGGTGACAGTACGAGTATAATAAATACAAGTTAGTTGTTCCCTCCAAAAGTACAAAACATCGTGTGAGAAGACTTGATCAGCAGAAACGCACATGCAGTTTTGCTGCATGAAGAATAAACCTTTCTGCTGTCTCTTTGAGTAAATTAAATCTAACAGGCATCAATACCAAATAACAGGGGCTTCATCGTGGGCCCTGAGGTGAGGTCATGTTTCCACTATGTATGGCCTGACATTAGTAGTGGAATCGCCCCAATTGTGCATGATTTTAATAATTCCTGCAAATTCTTCATGCATAATGGGTGACTGCACCGCATTTTATTAATATTAGTGAAGATGAATGTCACTTTATACATTGTAACAGGAACAGCAATAGTTTTCGAATAAAAAATACTAACTGTATACAGGGCAACCACAAAATCGCCCTATAATGCCAGGTGATGTCACTTCTCTGACCCGGTAGGTAAAGTAGGTGTAGTACAAGCGAAAAGAACCCACCATCCTGCACTGACTGAGGTTAGACCCGCCCACCTTATTAACATACAGAGACAGAAGTATAGAATAAACAAGCTAATTATGCCATTTTTCATTAACAAAATGTATATATGTATGTATTTATTTATATATTTCATTATTCATTTGTGCGTTTATTTATTAACATCCATGTCATGTGTAGTCCACCATCAATATACCCATCGCCCCAGTGTTGACATGAAGCCTGGCACAGTTGAACAGAGGAGACTTTGGAAGCTCTGGACAGTCAAACTGGCAGCACTGGGTGGCACTTGCTCGTGTTAGATGGGTTGAGTGCCGCTCGGATGGGTGTTTCCGGACCTTTGGTGTCGTGAGGATGGTGTGAACACCTTTCTGCATGGCCTCCCCAGAAGGTATTACACAAACAGTACGGGGCAGGGGGGTGCACTTGGTGTCCCAGCAAGGCTTATTCCAATGGGCTTTTTGTGCCCCAGAATGGGTCAAACAAAGGCTTTGTCAGGGATGTCCTGGAAGCTCCTACCAGAGGGATGGAATGTCCCTTGCTTGTATGGACCAAAGGATACAGAGCAGTCACTCACTGGCAAGTGGGTTATACATGCTGGTTTGGTGCCTGGACCTCATCCCCCCTTCCTCACCCCCTCCCTCAGTCACCTCAGCAAAGGCCATTAAGTTGGAAACAGGTGGATAAACAGCTTTGCTACTAGAATAAGGTTTCTCAACTGATTACACTATCTTTGTAGAAATAGTGCCATTATTGCTGTAGATCTTCGTGTTCCAGTACGCTTACCGGACTTTTTTTTCTTTGTATGATTATATTGAGTTTTCAATTCATGTTGCATGCAACGTGACGTAATCTTCTTTTAAACGAATATATCTGTGAGTGTTTACCCGCCATGCATTTTGATACCAGTCCTTTGTTTGCCATATTTTACCGGCTATTTACTGAAACATTTCTGCAAATCCACAGGTTATTAGAAATAAATGTCACAGGATTTTACAATCCAGGCTATTAATCATTGTCCAGGCGCGTTAGTTTTCTGTACGTCGCCTTGAATAATGAACACTCTTTGCACACAGATTACGGGGGGTAATGGTAGGGTTCGTGTGCGAACAGGAGCATTATAATTATGATAACAAAAGACTACAAATATAATATTAGAGCCGGACCGATTGACATGGGGAGGTGCTGCACGGTGGTTATGTAATGGGCTTTTTCCAGCTGCACACTCTTGTAGTGACTCGATCCTTTAGGAGGTCCGAAATCCGGAGACTTGCTTCGGAATGCTGCAGGAAATTCCCAGCACCCTCGCCACGAGTCCGGCGCAAATGCTGGCAGCATGCAAACAACGCGCTTTCCCCCTTCGCTGGATCTCCAGCTCCCTACGACTGCCGGCACGACCATAGCAAAGTTGTTTTCTTACTGCAAAGCAGACAATAAAGGAAATAGGATTCTCTAACACCTGCACTTGCGAAGAGTTACTCTGCGTGTAATTCGCCCGTCGCGATGCAAAGCGGCGTATGGAGGAGCTCTGCTTCGCGTCCAGACTCGTCCCCCGTGTTGCTGTAAACAGTGGGACACGGGAGAACTTGAACACATGTAAGACTTTTTAATATTGATAATAATATTAACGGACAGCATGGTTTGCTCGTAATTTTTTAACGAGGGCAGCGGCATGGGAAGCGTGGGTAGCCGCGGGAAAAAGGTGGCACCTGCGTCTACGGAAGAGGCGAGTGCCGACGGGGAGCAGCTTAATCTCAGCGGGGCCGGCGGCTCCATAAAGCCGTCCAAAATGCAGAATGTGACTGAGCTGAGCAGGTCCCGGGACGGAGCCCCACTGGCCGGCCATAGTCAAGGACTGTCCGCTGACGACTATGACGTCATGGACGCGGAATTTGACGGCGCGCTGGCGGAATACGACGGTACAATAGCCGTGACCGGTGAGATCTCCCAGAAGGGCGGCTTCTGTCATCCCGGACGCCAGTACAAAGGAAGCGGCTTCAGATCCGTTTATAACTCAGAACTTTCTAAAGAAACTCCGCGTCCTTGTGACGTGGATCGCAGGGTCGTGATCAAGAAAGATTATTATAGTAAATATACCAAACCTGCGCTTAGTTTTCCAGACAGACCTACTTGTCCTGGTGGATTACAGGAAAAGGTAATTATTATTATTTTCTTTCGTCTCTTTTTAGGTAACATTAGGTAAAATATAGGCCTACATAAAATCTCACAGTGATTGTAACTGGAGAGTAAAGGTGTTTGTACTCTTTGAAAGTGTCGCAGATCTTCAAATGCCTGTCGTCTAGAAGTGCACGAATCGCGACAAATTTAAAGAAATTATAAAATGCTTAAGGCTTTCAGTAGGAAAAATAACACAAAACACTAATGAAATTCCCTGCTTATTAACTTGCACTTTCCATTTGTAGACTATGCAGTTTTGAACCCTCCCACTCCTTATAACGCCATCCATGGCAACTCGCGCACTGTAAATTGTGTTATGCCATTAAAATTTAAAAATGTTTTCGTAGTGTTTGTAAGAGCACCTTGATGGGGATAAACTCTCAAGCAGCACAGAAAAATTGCGCAACTTTTGAGATCTATGGGTGTGAGGAAACGGGAAGGTTAAACTTTTTAATTTGTTCAAAATGCATTTTGTGATTTCGAATGCAAATAGCTCGTTAAACAAATATGTTTAAACACAATATAGGCCTATCCACAGTCCTGTTAATCATGCTGTTGTTTTAAAAGTAAAATGTCTTTGCAGGACAGTTTCCAGGATCGCTCACTTACCAAGGAGACAGCCTCGTAAGTACGCCTTTAATTATTTAGCTTTCCTGCCTAAAAGCATGCTGTGACAAGTCGGGCAATATCAAATTAACAGTATGCATATTTCAATACTTAGCAGTCTTTTACGATGGATAATGAGTGTGATGCGCTCTTTCAAAAGGAAAAAACACGACCCACTGTTAGAAACGTAATATGCTCTTATATTTAGAGACAGAAAAATCTTAGTGTTAAGTTTACGGTATCCTATCTATCAATGAGCCAAAAACTAGCTGACTCTCTTCCTGGAATTATTTAAGTACATTTTTACATTTATGGTTAATTATAGTAATAATAATAAAATTCTATTCACATACTTCTTTTTGCTCATGAAACTGTTTACAAGTGTCATAAGCAATCTAATGAAAGATTAAACCAATGTGTTTAAAGTATTGCGGTCTGTTCAAATGGATTTTGATTGGTTATTAAACAGTTCTAACTTTGTGTGTTTCTGGAACAGGGTCCCTGGAACTTGTGAGGTTACATGCGTCCGTTATAACAGGTCAGAGGAGGACCTGATGGAGACCATCGAGAGAGAATTCAGCTGATGATGGGCGCAGGGAGAGTCCTGGTACCCAGAGCTGAATTACAGGAACTTTTCTGTTACTTTAAATGACTATTATAAAATCTCCGCTGTTTTGGAGCAGCTATAACTACTCAGCTGTACAGCCAGTTCACTGGATACAGTTGTTGCTAGACTGCGCGTTATTTAAGAGGCAGTGCTGGTGCGGGTTTGCAGACGGCCTCTTAGTCCCCCTAATTTACCGCCTATTCCTGTATTTCCAATCTGTCGAAGCCTAATATGATGACAGAGCCTTGGCAGCATGTGACTTAACTGTGTCAGCCTATAGGTCACTGCAGCTGCCCAATGTCGAAAAATCAAGGCTTATGAATGATGAAAGAGTATATGCAAAGAGTAACGGCCAGTGGTTTCCGTGACTCATGCGTGATCACCCCAATCAGACCACAGCGATCTGTCGCCATTACCTTGGTGACCGGTTTCCCTGAGAATATTTAACGAGCCGGAGGGCAGCACTCTCTTGCTAACACTGTAAATGATTACTTACGTCCATGCGAGCTCTCATGTTCAGCTCACGGTCGTTTGTTTTTTTTAGGCATGGTGTGTTCTTAATGTCTGGGCTTTTTAATGCCCACTTAAAAAAAAAACTGAGGTCTGATTATACTGTAATAAAACTTATGTAACAGACTAAAACCGGCCTTTTATAAGGACATTAACCTTAAATTCACCACACAGAAAAAAATTTGGGTCGCGAGGCGGAGTTAGTAATTTTAAATTTTAAAACCAGCAAGCTCATATGCTGATCCACGATCAGACTTCCCAGCCGAGTCCTAGAATTAGCCCGTATAAACAGATCTTTGGTCTTCAAATGCTTAGGGCAAAACTAGAAAAACACAAAATCAATCCAAGAAGCCAAACCGCAGATGCTGAATTTAAAATTCGCTGGCACATCCAATCAGATTCGTGCGATAGGCGTTGATTGGCGTAAATTGCATAGTGCTCCGCACGCTTGATAATAGCGTTAACTTAAGCCTATACAGTAATCCCTCACTTATCGCGGGAGATAGGTTCCAAGGCCGACCGCGATAACTGAATTTCCGCGAAGTAGG
>JAODUD010000029.1:110425-127098 GCA_026784285.1 Stomatorhinus walkeri
CATTTCTAGGTGACACATCTATTTGCCGACGTCCGTAAATCTCCGGGTCGGATGGGAGGTGCTTGGGGATTCAGTATGAGCAGAATAGGAGAGCATGAGGTTCGCCATGAAATTTTGCATCATTGAAGCAAAAACTGGGACCACGGTGGGGATAATTTTAGGAAGCCCGCAAGGCAGAGATTCACAGAAATGTAAACACGAAGATCAGGTGTCAAGCGTAAGCCTGATCGTGCGATTCCCTTGGAGACGTCGTACGCGTGTCATTGAACTGGTGGGTGAATTTGAGTTTTGGGTTCAAGACAAATTGAAAGCTGGCTGTCTTCAAGTGAAAGTAAAGAGGATTTTCTGCCACATTTTGAATAGTTTTGGTCCCAAAACAAGACCATGTAGCTGCCTGGTATCTAACAAACTAATGAACTGTAGCATTATCACTGTAGCTGTCTCTCCTGCCCAGTAGCCAGTACAGATCTACTTGATGCATTTTCTTCACCCAGTCTGCAGTGTAACTTTCAATGCAAACCTCCCTGTATTTATAGAACTTGTCTATGTGGACAGGAATGCCTTATGGTGACATGCTGGGCCCTGTCATTGGAGTACTGCATGAAGATTCACCCCCCAACCCTTATAATCACCACTTCAGTTCAGCATAATTAGATCCTTTAGTGAGGTAAAGGTCAAGGCCAGACTGGGCGGAGGGTGGGGTGTGGGTGGGGGGGTTATATGGAAGAAAGGTGAACAGCAGGTTCCCTCCTGCATGTCCCTGGCCAACTGACCCCTAAAAAAGAGGCATGAATGAAAATGGACCTGAAACCTGAGCAGATGTCCAACACCATGTGAACAAGGTGGATCTGGTGGGGGTGGGTAACTCGGGCAGGGTTGCTGAGGGAGATGCCTGTATCTGGGTGAAAGGACATGGCCTAGATTTCCTCCACCCCCCTGCCCCAAACACCCAGGAGTCTGACATGCCACCCGCTGGGGTCCAGTGGCGGGCGGGCGGCCAGCGGGCTGCCCGATATCGCAGCCAAGGCGCGTTTAACGAGATGATGACTGAAAACAAACACAGGCCGCTGCTCTGCCAATAGACAAGAGGTGTGCAGGACTCCTAAGGAGTCCTAAGCACACCGGTGACTCCCATAAGCAACGTTTAAGCCATGTCAGAATTCACACGGCTCCCCAATTTATTACTGAATGACTATTCTGGAGTTTTCCATGTCAAAAAAGGATTTAGAAAAGCATATGGAGTTCCAGTAAAAAGTTTGGACATGTAACCATAGAAAGGTTTATTTGTACTATTATCTACGTTTTAGAATAATTGTAAAGACTATACAGTAAAAAAACTGTACAATAACACATATGGAATTATGCACTGACAAAAACAAGTATTTAAAAAATGTTTGTTGGGGGACAGCTCTGTGGATTGGGACTTGGTTCAAATCCCTGGGTCAGCAGAGCGATTGAGCAGGATCATCCCACCATTGCACCCTTGAGCGAAGCCCTTTTGTTTCGGAGACTGGCTGACTCTTCTGTCCCCTTTATGCCAGTCCCATGAGGCGGCCTCCTGGGATTTTTTTCCAGCTGTCCTGAAGGAGGTCCCACATATGCTGAGCTCTCATTGGCCGCTTTTCCTTCACTCTCTGGTCAAACTCCTCCCAAACCATTTTACTGTGTTTAGACCAGGTGACCAGGTCATGTGATGTGACACTATAATTTTTCTTTATAAGTGGCTTGGGGTGTCTAGACATGTAACAAATACATGTAATGGCTAAGGTGCCCCTGAGGAGAGGTTTGGAAACTGAAGCGGTGTTCTTCTAGTCATCCAACAAGATTTCAGTAACTTTTTGGAGAAGAGAAAGAAATTCTTACTAGTTTTTATTGTTACTGTTAATTTGCATATGTTCTCATTTTAAATTGTTTTTATTTCTGAGCAATCATATATATCCTACCCAGATAAACAGCCTTAAATATTTTATTTGACTGTGTACAACTTCCACACAGCTCTATATAATTCTGACCCACAAACTGCTTGTTTTTAGAACAGTTATGTGAAATGTCGTATGTGTACTGTCTGTTCAGTGTGTCAGTGGTGGTAGTTTGTAGAATATTGTTTAGTAAATGTGTCACTGAAGCATCACAGAATGCAGGCAGATGATATTTCATCTTGCATGTATGCATGTATATTGATGGACTGACAAAGATCTCAGTAACGCTTGCTTGCAGTCTGTTCCTTAACTATTAATAAACGTTCACTAATCATTGTATAATATATTAACAGATAGAAAGATTCATTAACTAACAAATTTAGAAATGTATTACAAGCAAATCTTGCTCCCAGAATTTAAAAAACAGCATTTAAATCACTAAGATATCATTGTAATGCTTTACTGAATTTAATTGTACCTGTAAATGAATCTTTTTGTTTACAAATATATTATCAAATTAGTTCATCACAGTTCATCAATAAGTAAGAAACAGCTCTTAAACTAAAGCATTGCAAAGATCTCTCAAACCTTGAAATGGTGCAGTAGTTTTGGAGCAGAATGTAAAGAAGTTATTTGCTTTTGAATTAAGTTATTCAGTTTTATAAGGGGGGCGGGGGGGGGCATAAGAATTGTTTAAATGCAGTAGACTGGCGTAGATGCTCCATGGCAGCGATGGGGATGGAATGTGAACCAGCTTTGTGTGTGTTTGGGTGTCTGTGGTGATCAAGCAGAAAATGAGTCAAAATGGGGATTTCATTTCAGCTGCGATAATGCGCCCCTCCTCATCTCTCTGCCCCGTGGAGTTCTTGGCAGCAGGACAGTGAAATTCTTCTGCAGTAAAAATTGCGCCACCGCTGCCGGTTGCCAACGCAGGAGGAAGCGTTGCCCTGTGATGTGTGTTTTGCAGTTTTGGGCCATCGTACGATGTTTTTTGAGGGTTATAAATAACTTCCTTTTTTAGTTTTTCAGTCAAAACACAGAAAATGTTTTCATTGTGCGAAAAGGGGTGTGGTTCTCCCGCTGTGGTAAAAATTTCTTAAAGGCTGAAAAAAATACTGCAGGATGTAGATCTTGGTGTTGAAACCCTCCAGATTTAGCTGTTCCTGCCAAATTTCTTGTGTGACTCGTTCGTTTACTTTTTGTTATGCGGTGTTTGGAGCCATAGTGTCTGTAGGCTGTAAGCTAGCTACCTTGCGGGGGGTGGTGGGGGGGTTCTGCAAGCCATTGAATATCATGGAGAGGTAGTGGGGTTGCGGGTTCGGCCTAGTGGGAGGTGTCATCATCTCCTGCCCCCCCATGTGACCGCTTGTGTATAAAAAGCTGGTTGTTAGCTGGCAGATACTAAATGGCCGTTGGGTAACCAGTTTAGAGACAGTTATGTTACGGCGAAATGCTGTCAGTCTTGTGTAATGGTCTGATGCTGTGTGCTTTCTGATGTTTATGTCCCTCTGTCATCGTGTTTCTATGTTATTTACACCCTGTAATGAAGTGTTTCTCAAACCTGTCCGCAGGGACTCCCAGACAGGCTGCGTTTTGCTCCCTCCCAGCTCCAGGTAGATCCCTGAGGACCGGGTTGAGGTACACTGCTATAAGGCTTAATAAAGAAATATAAAATAAAGAAAATCGTGGCTCCAGGATGGCAATGGGAAGATGCATCTGTTCTGGTCCTTTGTATGTATGAAAGACGGGGACCGGAACAGCCTCGTCAGGCTGCCGATGTAGGATGACATCATCATATTCTTGTGGTTCGCTGAGTTTCACCTTGGCTGGGAAACACAGACTCGCTCTCAGGAAAAAGCCCAGGGATCATCAAAGCCACTGCATCAATGCTGCACGCGTGGCTCTGTCGCCCTGATGCGCCGCTTCATTACCACTAATTCGTTGGCTGTTGTCTTGGAAACCCTCGTCGCGTACGATGTACCGTGTCTAGAGCTCGGCCGCAACAGAGCTGCGCTGGGGGTCGTGGAGTCTTGCAGCGACTTTCACACAGAAGCCAGTTCCTGACGGTAATTACCAAGGCTGAACAAACAGACTGTGAACAGACAGAGGATTCCATTGTACTGATTCTCCCTTGTGGCACCGGTGGAGAATCCAGGGGAAGACCCAGGATCTGCCCACAGCAGCCGGTCCCTAGACAGTCAATCAAGTGAATTGGAGTCATTGATTGGCCAATCAGTCAAGTCCCCATTCAGTCAGTGAAATTAAGGCTGTGTCTGAATTTAGGGGCTGCATACTTTGTGGTCTATGAAAGTGTAGTCTCTGTAGGCTGCGCTGTTCAAAGTTTGAACAGAAATCGTTGTCAAATGGGACGATCTGGTATACAGATAATTCCCTATTCACGTCACCAGCTGTTCCCACCCTTAGTCATGCTCTTGTCGCCTAGCCAGGACACACCTACTTCTTGGGATATTTTGGAATGCAAAGGATCCATTGGGCGCATCCTTCACAGGGCAGGAAAAGGATGCATTGCATTTGAAGGAGCTGTTGAGACGGGACAGCCTTGGTGCACCACTGGGACACATTTAGTCTTCAAATGAAACCTCAGAAGGATACACCCCTTGAATTCGGACACAGTCTAAGAAATAAATGTAATGAAATCAATACAGAAGGCTAAAACTGAATAAAACAGGACTTTTGATTAGTTCAGACAGGAAAGCATTTTCCTCTGGATTATGGCATTAATCTACCACAAGCACCACAAACCCTTGGAAGAAAACATATTAGGAAATCTGTATCTAAGGCTTGACCTTCTGTGATGGATGTTTTTTAAATTCCTGCTGTATAGACAGTTCTGGATGAATCCTGTCATCTGGGCGTCGAGTTACCCTGTCAGTCAGGAGCTGCGTGTGACCTTCCTTCGAGAGGTTATACGAGACCTTACGAGCCTCAGAGTCATGTGGGCGGGGTTCTTGGAACCAGAGGTGTAAGTACTCAAGGGGGCCTCGGATAGGTATTTGGTGTTCTTTATTGCAGGTTTGCAGGGAGTTGGGAGGGGGCCTAAGACTGGACTGGACTGGACTGCCTAAGGGGTCGCCCTGGACTGGGTTGAGAAATTCTGTTCTACAGAAAAGCCATCTATTTGTTGCCAGGACCTGACAGTAGTTAAGGGCCACCGCAAAATGTTTGTTTTATTTACTTGCGTAAATCACTGCGGATAGCTATTACAGATTTTCAATGAGCTGTTACCTGTCCGCAGGATTCGGGTTACAGCCCTTAGGGATCGGGTTCTAAATTCTGGTCCAAGCCTGCACCTCCTGGGTAACTCGCAGCCCTAATCAAAAACCGAGAAATTCCTCCAAACGCTGGTTTTATTCATCACAATGCATATTACACAATGGAAGCATCTAACCATGAGCATTAAGGAAGCAGATTCACCCTCTTGTAAAAATAACAATGAAAAATCCCATAGCATACAAACGACACTCTGTAGTATTTCCATATAAAAACAAAATAATACAATATTAAATGATAATAAACATTTTCTGAAATTCATAATTCTTTAACACCCCAACCCTGTTCCTGATATATAAAATAAATATATTACATACTTTCAGCATAATTGCTCTAGCCAATCAACCCAGCCAGGTTTTTATTTAAAAAAAAGAAAAAAAAAACATTTTCAAAAGATCTACACTGGCTTCTGAATATTTGTAATTAGAAAAAGGAAATGCTAGTCATTGAGAATATATTTTTGACACTGACACATTCGATTTATATGAGATGATATACACAGATCTATACAGATGCATATAGACACGGATTTATAGACGGTATCTGCTCATATAATGGTGAGTGAACTTCACTGCATGTCCTGTACAGGTCAAATGCGTTTACTGTAAGCAAAATTCACTGAAACCACAAAAAAAAAAACATGGCCGATTTCCAAATATTAAGAGCGCAACACCTTCAACGAAACTAACAAAACCCCACGCAGCTTCAACAACATTTCTATAGCCATCTGCATGCGTGTGGATATCACAGAAGTGGTGACATCAGAAATAATGAAGATGTCACCATTAGAAATATGAGAAGGATGGCTGTTTAAAGTTTACAGGCTAAATACTGCAAGATGTTATGCTTCAGACTGAGTCAGGTCTGGTTGGCTGTGCTTGTACATACAATCAAATTTAGACACTCGAAATAAATCCCTACACATGATACCCTAAGTGTTATTCCTTCAGTGCAATAATATCCACATGGACACAAAGAAAAATTGTAGGGGAAATGCAGAGTCTCCTTAAAGGGCCAGTTTCTGAATATTGTCCTGCAAAAATCCCGCAGTCGATGCTCCGGAAGGTGATGACTATTCAGAGCTGAGTCGTTTTTTTACACAACTTTTATGTCTACCTCCATTCTAGGATGTTCATCTAATGGGCTTCCACATGTCCATTTTCTATTATTCAGGTAAATGTGGGAAGGAAATGGAAAAAGCACTGACATACTGGAGCTCGCTGCGACGTCATTGGTCAGCTCATTAGTGACCAGCGGCAGCCATTTGCCCAAACTCCTCTGAGCTACGAGGAGAACCAATGGGCTCCTCAGCTGATGGAGGAGTGTGCTGAAAACATCAGAGACAGACCGTAGGCACGGAGTAGAGGGTAGGTCTATGTACACGATATGTAAACCCCAATCCCGTCCGTGATGGAGGCCCGCAGCAGTCCGAACTGGCCGGGGGTGGCGTTATGCAGCCTGTCTCCCCTCTCTCTTCAGATCTCCGTGAGGGTGAGCTTGTACACCCCACCCAACTCCTCCATGTGAATCTGGAAGGTGTCCTCATTAGAGTAATGCTTGATGATGTTGTCGTCCATATTCACGAGGATCCTGATGATAAGTGTTGAGAAATCCAAGATATTAGATGGGATTGATGCCACGGGCATCTATGTAAGGTGTGGTTGGATATTTACACATGTTTTGTTATGTGTGTGATTGAAGGAATAATATTCTTACCCCTTTTTGCACTTTTTGTAGACTTTGCCTATTTTCTCCAGTGGCACCTCATATTTGTCAGATATCTGGGCAAAGACAATCATTTCACATGCTTTAGCGCGGCCATTACACAAAGGTTCCACGTACACAAACCCGGGGGAAGCTCTTGCTAGGCACTGCGGTTGTGATGGAAGGCGCTACGGTGTTGGGCGACATTTCCGAAGGCGCCTCGTGTTTGGGCAAATGGCCAATTAGTTCACCACCATGAGAGTGTCCCAGGAGACGTGCCGGCACGTCCCCGGTGAGCGAGAGCGGTGCTGAACGGCAGCTTCTAGCTACAGGATTTTACACAGCGAAGTTGTATGTGGATGTATGATTTAACACGACTGATAACATGGTGTGATATAGTGTATTGGATGCTGTAAGCAGTGTTTGATTGTATGCAATAGTCATGTGATACAATCTGTTTGTGTCCTATGCCATCTTTTTGAAAAGAACAGGAGCTTACCGCCTCAAGCAGGCCTTTCAGTGTGGGGGTGTTCAACATGAGGGCGTCAAACACCTCCTCCGTCTCCTTCCGTACGTAGAGCAGGACTGCGTGGTGGAGGGAGATCAGACAGGAAGCAGTGAGACGTGGTTTGACTGAGGGACACACACACACACACACACGCACGCAAGCGTGTAACCAGGCCACGTTTCACTCAGCCATTTACCAAAAAGCCACATCCCAGATAACCGTATCTGTGGCTTTTTGGTTTCGGCGCCCGGTGAGGGGCCAGCACACAAGTATGGAGGTGAAACACTGTGTTCCCCGTGCGATGGGAACCAGCTGAAGGAAAAGCAACGACAACCGAAATGATCCCGCTTTCTGGATCTTGACATCGCCTATTGAATATGAAAAGGCACACAAACCTCCGCCTATTACTCGGCCAAGCCTATTACTCTCAGTGCCTGGTGTGGGGGGAGGGGGGGCTTCCATGCTGCAGCATAAGAATGTGCCGGGGGGGTGGTTCTGAAAAAAGCAGGCCAGGCCCTCGTGTCCTGCTCTGGGATGCGGTGGAGGTATTCTGACCAACAGTAGCCCACACAGAAGCAATGTTATATAAGCTTTCCTTGGGTACAAAGACCGCATCCTCTTCAAACCAATGCCTGGCACGCTGTTAGGACCCGTGGGTGACCACTACTGCTATTGACCTACAGATCTTCTCAATAAGCCACCCTTGGCTTCTAAACCTAACAGGGTGCAGCTTTTGAGAAGCCAGAATGCACAAGGTGGCATCCTTCAGATCTGCCTGCTAGACAAAGTCTCATGAATCTGACTGAGAGCACAGTGAGTAAACATCTCTCAGAGGTTTCAGGAGTAGCTTGGTGTAAGAAGACAGAAATGTTCAATAGATCTTTCTCACGATGACCCCACTCCGACCAAAAGGTTAAATACCGAATCCCAAATGCAAGTGTGCGGGGGGAGCATTAAAGGTGCACCTACCTTTCTTGGGCTCTTCCATCCTCGCCATCTTGTTGGCAGGGGAGCCAAACTCTTCCTCATTGGAGTACGGTAACCTCTTAATGGCCGAGCTGGAGGCAAGGACAGAGAACAGCTAGATCAATACTTCTGCTAGGTAAGGTTGTTAGACCTTCTACTCCCCAAAAATCCCAACCAGGATCACAGTCATAAAAACAAATATGAAAAAGTGAGACTCACCCTTCCTCTCCATCTTCTGCTGGGAACTGCTAGAAGGACCAAAAAAGACATGAGAAAGTAACGTAACAGCGCAGAATTAAAGAAATTAATTGCAGGTTAAGATGAAAAGAATTTCCCAGTTTCAAAACGTTTGGGTTGCCTTTCAGCCTGGACGCACCCTGGGACCTGCACTCTCCCCTCACTCAAACCCAGCTAGGAGACCTGTGAGCTTTCTCACCTTCCTGCATGCCAGCCAAAGTCGCCATATTAGCACCCAAGGGCCAACTCAAGTTTATTATCAAATGCCCACTTGTAGAGAAGGAAAAATGGACTTCTTAAAATATCTTTTCTAGACCGTATTAGATTTCATCTAGTCCATATATAATCAAACTGATCCAGTCTTATTTAAAAAATGTGTTGATTTCAAATATTGCTGTATTTATAACCCAGTGTGATAAATTTATTCCTGTCCTAATGCGTCTGCTTATCTCAGTCATGCCAAATTAAACCATAAACCTTTAAGCATAAAGGCAGGAGGCCAGGAGGACGTTCAGTTCATGACATTTTGGCTCAGGGAGTCACGGCCACGATGACATGTCAGATAGATAAGGGCCCGACATGTAACCACCGCTGAAAAAACAGGAAGAGGCGGGTGCCGTCGGCCCCGGTAACTACGGCGAACAGTCTGTAAAACCCCAGACTCCCCTCACTGTGCCTCTGCGTGTCTCCCCAGGAGAGATCGTAGCCTTTGGTTCGATGTACAGTGCGTATCTCTGCAAACACCTGATGTTGGTCGGTGTGTATGTGTGTGGAGGGGCCTAGGTGGGTATTTATTAAATATTATAATATTAAACGTTACTTGACATAAAGAATCTGTTCATTTTCGTTTGGTTGGCTTGATGTCTGGTTCACACAGCAAAAGCCCTCATAAGCAAAACGTGGAGAAGCTGATCTGAAGCGTGTTTTTAAAAAGGTGTCAGAAATAAGAATAGGATACTGACTTCATCGATCATCCGCTGACCAAGCAGTAAGGACTGGAGTCGGGCCGTGTTACTCACGTGGCGCTGGAAGTTGGAGAAGTGGATATCGGGGATGAAGAGGACCGGCTGGGTGTCAAAGTCAGTCATCACCTTGAAGGTGGTGACGTCACTGCGCTTGTGCAGCAATGTCGGCATCTTCACGTCCACATCTGGGGGGGGGGGGTATTTTGTTTAAATTTTTGTTAAAATTTGTTTAAATTCTCCATTGTCCGTTGCATATTGCATCGGTAAACTGGATTTAGTAGACAAAAGCATCCACTAAATAGACAGATTTAAATAACCGAATTAGACCAGCGCCCGCTCCACCTGGATGTGGCCAGCAGGGGGCATGTACTCACAGCTGCTGAGGTTGGTGTTCAGGTCTACGCACTTCCCCTTCCGGCGCGTCTGCTTCCTCTCCTCGTCACGGATCTTGCGCTCAGCGCCCTTGTCGCAGAACACCTTGATCTGGCAGTAGGCTCGGTGGATGGGCCTGTTGCTGCGGTTGTTGTAGCTGTAGGTGTCAATCTGCAGGTTGAGGGGAAGACCCTTCACGCCTTTCTGGCAAGAGAAGTCTGTGCTCAGGCAGTTCACCGCGATGAAGATCTGTGGGGAGGAGGAGGCACAACACTGGATTTTAGTAATGATTCCTACATGTAGGAAGTGACACGGCAACGGGTTACCTAGAGCAGCGGCAGACAAAGGTGCAGCTGTGCAGTGTATGTGAGCATGTCTCCCCCTTTTGGAAGATTGGTGGAATTGCACATTTTATTTGCTCTTAAAGCACTTTAATTCCAAAGTCAGATTTCCACTTATAATACTTGACATCTGATATTTTTAAATCCTTTGCTGATTGTGACTAATTGATATATAATCAGTGAGTATTAATGTTTCAATACTTTGTTGTTTTATGTACAGTGTTTAATATTTCATTTTCTATTTTGCCTAAAAGATAATCATCTCATTAGTATGACAAGAAAACCTTCAATCTCTCTTAAATTACTGGACTAGATGAATATATTGAACATTAAGACGATGTTTTCTATTTATTGCCACCAGGGGGCAATATTGTGGTAGACAAAAATACTCCATTGGGATAAATGATGTACACTCATAGATATTATTAGTGCTTCGCTTCATGCATATACTGGTGACTTTCCATGTTCAGTGAGAACTTCCTGCTGGTCACGGAGACCAGCTCCTAAACTTGCGAGCTCCTCTCCCTGCTCTGCTAAACCTCTCTGGGCTCAAGCAAACAGACAACGTAGCGTGAGCAAAAGGATGGGTGTCCTGTGACCACCAAACCACGTGACCACTGCCGCCTCATATCCGGGAGCAAGGAAAACACTCTGGAAAAGACAACAAGGAGCTGCCGACGCCTGCGGTTCTGTTTGCTGTCAGCAGCAGCGCAGGGAGATTTTTTTTTTTAGATCACAATTCAGGCATTTTTAAGTCACCTATTTCAGTGGAATCAGAAAGCCTGCATGCAGAGTGGCTGGTGAATAATCTCCTGCAGTCACTGTCAAAGCGGTAAAACATTGTACCCGTTGGACGGGATTCCATTACTAGCCATCAAGCTGAAAAATTCTGTTCCTGCCCCGTTTCCTCATTCCAGGTCTCATTGTTGGGCACGTCTCGCCCGAAGGCCTTTTCCTCCATACATCACATGAGGTGACAATAGAGGTGACAGGTGTGACAGGTGAGAAAATGTCGCTGCTGAGCCATAGAAGCACATGGTCACATCGCCCGGGTGCCCCGAACGAGTGGGGAAGAGACTGATGTCACGGCCAGGGCGAACTGGGATGGCACCCTCTGTGACAAAAGCCACTTGGTGTCACCAGCCATAAAGAGAGAGCTGTATGTGCGTAGGAGGCCTTCACGGGATAAAACGGTGAAGAACAAGGAAAGTATAAAAAGCCCCTTAAGTCAGACTTCCCTATTTTTACCCTAATGAAGCTTTGTTCATTTCAACAACCACCTTTTTCATGCCTCCCAACTGCCCTGCACACCCTCTTTAAGAGGAACTGTCTTGTTCGGAATGCGCATTAACCAAACAATAACATAAACAGGTCTACTGGCTTTAGGTGACATCTGAACAAGGCTGTTTCACAACCAAAGCCAGTGTAAATATGTCCTTTCTTAAGGCAGGACTTGCAGGGTGTAATACAGGAACGGCCTGTGAGTTAGTGTCAGTGAGCATCTATTGTGAGAACACGCCACGGGCTCAGTAAACGGGATCCTACACCTTCTGCGGTGAGTGCGTTCTACTCGCTCACCTTCGCCTCCTCGTTGATGTCCCACGTGAAGGAGATGGCGTTGTAGGCGATCTCCTCGATGTTGCTGATCGTGTTGAAGCTCTCTTTGTAGTCGGCTGTAGGGGACCGGAGGACGGGTATAGAGTTAGTGGTTGGGACTTACAGCTGATGCCCCATTGACGTCCTGTGGTTTCAACAGACAGAAAACTGGCTACAAAGACATAAAAGATGGAGCGACGTCGGTTATAATCATATGCGCGGTGATGTTCTGTGACTGAGGCAGCGTGTGGCTCAGAGAGCTAAGCGCTAAGTTGAGTCCGGCTTCAGCAGAATAGTCGCATGTCTGTGGGCCCTTGAAAGGCCCTTAGCCCCCCAGCTCCAAGGGTGCTGCTGTAGGTGGCTGCCCTTCGACCCCAAGCTTGCGCTCAACTACATGTGTCAGAAGCTGATTTCCCAAAGAGGATCAGTAGAAGTGTTATTATTATTGAATCACGAATGGACAGTGGACAAGAATGACACAATAGTTGGCCTAGATCTCCAACATTGCTGCCCCAGTCTTTGACTGCATCCATGGCTGGATGAGCTCCTTTCCACCATTATCTCGAACCCATCATCCATGGTGACACTACCTGACAAGGCAAGTACCCTATTCTATGTTTTCTTTTCCAGTTTCACTTCCAGTAGTTGTCCCAGTACCGGCTGGTTCCATGGAGAACTGACCCCGGTCACACCCAAACCCCCTGAAAGCAGAGTGCTCTTCTTCTTTCGCGAAACAGAAGACATTGTCAGTCGATGCATCGACATTGACTCGCTCAACAGTGCCTGTATGAGTTGAACTATATCCTAAACAAGCAGTTTAGAAGCGCTTCCCTCCCCCCCAGACATCCACCCCTCCCTCTGGTCCACATAAACTGAAGTACAACAACATGTTTTCCCATCTCTCACATAGTTAAGCTTCTCTTTCACACGCCATACATGCTCCACAGTGCAAGATGCCATTGTCCTCTTCAGAAGCTGCCGTTGAGGGCACGTTTCCCCAGCCAGACATACGCACACATCCCACCAAAATTTGATGTGTGACATAACAGACCACTAGGGGGGGCAACCCTGCATATATTCTCTATTCTCCCTTTCCCTCCTTTTTTTTGGTCGAGGTAGTTTATGTTCAAGGGAGTCCCGAGATTCTCAAGGTTCCCGTAATACGTTGGTTTAAGGGAAGTACGAGCATGCTGGAAGACCCAGATAGAATATTCTGGAAGAGCACTACCTATGTTTGCTAACATTCACTCGATGGAACGTAGCTATGAAAAAAAGAACATGCACACATGGCAAAATGTGGGACCTGTGGACTGTGGCGATAATGTGCACACAATGAAGGAACCACTAGAATGGCTAAAATCTGAGGGTGCTCCTGCGCAGGAATTTAGGCCGACGGCTGATCGAGAGGAGCGCGTCTTACCAATGTCGATGCAGCGCTGCTTCGCTGTGTGCTGCCGGGAGTGCCAGTACTTCCAATGCTTGAGCTGGTCTTCCCGGCCTTTCTCCTCCCCGAACACCACCATCACCACACTCTGGTAAACAGCGAGTCACAAGTGTCAGCCCACAAACCACAGATGGATGGCCGCACCTGCTCAAACGCCCAACATAGTCAGTAGCCCAACAGCAAGAGTGTAACAACTAACCCTAACCAAGAACCACGTTTCCCAAGGTGCCGCGTTCTGGTGTCACCCTTACCCGGACTTTGCTGATTGGGTGGTGTAAGACCTTGCTGTTGTTGTCGGTTTCCCGAAGGCTGATGGGATAGAATTGGCCCTTGTTGAGGTATGTCATGGTGCCGTCACCAGACTTCTGCCGGAGAGACTTGGAAGCCTCCAGTGTGTATTCAAAGTTATTGCTGAGGAGGAAGAGCAGACGTATAGTTTAGGAAGACCCTCCATTTTCTTAGACTTGATGACTTGAGACGCATTGAGATGCATGCAGTGTGTTCCCAAGAATCAGAACAACTCTTAAGCAGGGAACAATGGTGAAAGTCCCACTCAGTGACAAATCTTGGAACGAAAATGATTTTGTTTTACAAGGCTCAGAGCTTTGAGGAAGTGAGAAAAGCGAGGCCTGCTTAACGGAAAAGCCTGTCGGCTGGGGAGGGGGGGACTGGATAGGCCTACCTCAAGACGGTATCGAAGCCGGTATAATCATCCTGCGCAATGGGGGGCATGCGTAACTGGAGATCCCCTGGGAAAGGGAACACCTGCAGTGGACAAAGGGTGGGGTAGCAGGGGTGGGGGTGGGGGGGTAGAGGACCAGCATTACACAAACATCGACAACATGGACTCGCTCCCAGGGAGCTGGGGGGGACTCTCTCAGCCAAGGGAAAACAAAGCGTTGCCCCCACCACTGCTCCTGTATAGGGTTTTGTTGGACTATCCTTTTAATGTAATCCCCCACCCCAACCCCCCCAGGTTAAATACAGAAAGGGAAGAGAAAAGGTTTTGCTATTGTAAGAGAAAAGTACAGCGTCTTATTGTATTCAGCGGACAATGGAATAATAACATGCTAGCCGCTATTTTGGCAAGTTCAAATAGAACCAGGTAGGGTTAAGCGTAGCCCTGGCTCCAGAGGCACAGGTGAAAGGGGTATTGTATGGAGGGACGCTGGCGTGGGGGGGGGGCAGGGGGGACCAGCAGGCTGAGGCCTCTCGTCGTACCTCCTGGGAGCTGTCCTTGAAGGTCTCCGGGAACGTGGAGTCGGGGGTGCGGGGCTGCGTGCAGGGGCTAAACTGGCTGTGGTTGCTTGAGCGCTCGAACGGCACGCCATGCCCGTCTGGCTCGGCGCAGTGGCCGCCCAGTGGCGTCGGCACTGGGAAGCCGTGCGAACTGCCCTCCGTCTTCACCGGGTAGCTGGGCACGGCAGCGATGGACACAGTGACCGTGGTGTCTGGGGAAGGGAATGGTGCCCTCTTGTCCTGCCCAAGCTGGTTCGGGAGGACGATGTTGAACGGGACGCCCTTCAGGACCTGGATTCTGCTCTCCCCCGACGCCATGGGAGCCTCCTGAATTGGCACCATGTGGTTCCTGCCGGTGAATGCAGACAGGGGACGGTCAGGTCAGCGCCGCCCACGACCACGCCTGGCGCACCGTGCCCCCAGATTCCTCCCAGTTCCTAAATTCTCTGCAGGTTTTGAATTTCACGGCTGCTTCGGAAACGTTTGTCTCCCATATCGATTTTCCAGCTCAAACATCCAAGCATTCTTTAACATTTTTGGCAGCCTCCCATGTCTTGCTCTTTTGAAATATTTCCATAAACGTAATGAAGCCTGTTTTTAACGTTTCCATTATACCAGCAATCATACCCATATGATGTGTAATGATCTCAATGATTAAAAAAAAACTGTGTGCTTGAGAAAGCATTTTGGTCGAAAAATTGATTAACATCACCAATACTGTCTACTCCGTGTCGCAAAAGAAAAAAATGGTGCTTCCGTGCCAAAGATCGACATGGGTGAAAAGAGACATTTCAAACAGTGAATGACATGAAAAACCCAGCAGAGATGCTAACACGCAAACAGAATGCCCTCGATCACAAGAAGGGAGCCTCTTTACTGAGCAGCCACGGCATCAAAGAGCCGAATTACCTTTTGTTGGGATCCACATCAGATCCCAGCACATCTGTCTTGCCCGGTGATATTGTTCTCTTTTCCCGTGGCACCTGTGGAAAGCAAACATTATCTGCATGGCTCTGACCACATCCTGCAGCCAGCAGGTCCCTCACTACACATCAAATCCCTCTGCCGTCTCTCACATCCAATTCTTCTAATCGATAACTCAACTGATTGGTCCGCTCCGAGCAGATCCGTAGAGCGACTTCACTCCACCTGTCACATCTACCTTTCCTAGCTGTTTATCAGATGTAGGTTTCACGCATAATAGAACACGGAACACCCGGAAAAAAACAGCGTCAGATGATGTTCCATAAGTGACTGACTTCAAAGAGGAAACCATAAGGGGCCCCTCGGAGGTCTTTGTGACCCATGCCCTCCCAGGCTATTAACAGTACCTTGTAGTAGTCATAGAGGAGTCCCAGAGCTGCTGCGCTGTCCTCATCTCCATTGATGCTCATCATAGCCTTGGTGGCAACTGTCAGGGGGTTCTCCAAGAAGGATTTCCAGGCCTCGTCCTCGTTCGTGAAGGATCTCCTCTGGCTGTAGCCAGGGTCATTCTGTAGCACCAGCACTGCTCTCTTGCTACAGAAACAAAGCCATGGAAGCTACTGTCAAGCAGGACAGCCGGAGAAATCTCAAATGCCCATAGGATTATAACATAGAGGAGTCTGCACAGGATTTGCAACAATCTGAGAACTTCCTCATTTTTCTGTTGGGAGGTTGGACTTCTTACAAAATGGATCCATTGTAATAAGTGAATATAAGAGACATTAATGGGAATGTGTGTATTTTAAAAATAAACCAGTCCAAGCTCAAATACTAAGGGTCTTTAACACTTTACACAGGTGTCACAGAAAATATAAAAGGAAAGTCAACAGATTTTTGGTAGGAATCCATCTTTAATGCATTGTATCCTGCACCTTAGCCTTCTCTGAGCAGGAAGTGTTAGCCATAATTAAGATGGTGCAACGCCTACTCGTTAAGCTAGGTGACTCTGGAGGGAGAGGGTATTTGTGCTGGTCTGATACAAATAATCTACCAAGAAAGATCAAATCGTGGACTTTGGAACTACCCCGTC
This sequence comes from Stomatorhinus walkeri, assembly GCA_026784285.1. Classification (NCBI taxonomy): domain Eukaryota; kingdom Metazoa; phylum Chordata; class Actinopteri; order Osteoglossiformes; family Mormyridae; genus Stomatorhinus; species Stomatorhinus walkeri. The sequence continues at coordinate 127,022 of JAODUD010000029.1, forward strand.
TTAAATTAATTATCTTCCTCATCATCACTGTCATGACTGTTCACATCCAGTGTTTTCAGAATATCTGAAAATGAAAT
>JAODUD010000029.1:127150-142371 GCA_026784285.1 Stomatorhinus walkeri
GGGGCGGTTGACAAGGGTGGGGGTTGGCCTACAGTTAAATCACGTATGGAAAGACAATGTTATCAGACAGTTGTAGTCCTGAAATACAAAACACATCGTACCTAGATAATTTAAATAAGAGAGATGAACACTTACAAAAGAAAATTACATGCAAAGTAGCAGCATCCATTTATCTTTCTTTGGACCTTCTAACAAAAAACAGGTCAGTAAAGCAAATGAGCGGGAACCTTACTAAACATTTTACATTATCGATTTACACACTATATTCATTCCAGCCAAAATAAAAGGATTTGAATTTTGTTCTTTGCGTGGTGGTTACGCAATGCGATCCGTGGCATCGCTGCACACGTGATAATTTCACTTGTTTAAGGTAAAACGTCTGTTGAAAGTGCAAATATTGACGACGCGTCTTGTGAACGCTAAACCTAAATAGTGCTCTCGAATGGCAAACAAAGCATTCTAGCTAAATTATACATTAAAAGGAGTAAGGAATATTTGTTCATTTTCCTGTGTTTAGCTGGGTGACCCAAATCCTCTCGCGCTTATTTGACCATTTTAATTTATTCATTTAAATTTGGACTACCGTCATCATCGAAACAAAAAACACAGCGTCTTTTAGTCAACTGCGTGTTTAACCCAATGTTTTATACATAGGATAGTTCCATATGATATGGTCTAATTGTTTAATGTACCTCCCCAAATGTCGTAGACATGTATCGGTTGCAGGTATGCAGATCTACTAACTGTAGATTCCTTTTTGTTTGTTTGGTATAGGGAAAGAGTCGATCCGTCGCCTAGCTAGTGATCAAAAGAAGTATATTATTAGTAATCCAATATCTAATTGTGTAATTCACAAAAGTCCCCCGGGTCGATTAATACGTTTTGGATTTGCAATCCGATAGATCCGTTATTTCGTGGGACTAAACACACAAGTGGACATGCAATCCTTCATTAAAACAAAGGACTCGGCCATGCATGGCTCGAGCGTATAATAATGCTCTAACGCGGCCACATAAAACCTCACATACGAAGTGCCAACTTATTTCAAACGAAGAGAATTGTTTCGTTGTGTTAAAAGGAAATCCCGTCCGGAGCAGATTCTACTTGCTTGAATAGCTATAAATAATAGCACACCTTTGTTTTTCGGCCTGTAATTAATGACCATGCTGCATTCTTTAAAGGTTTGGACAAATTACATCAACAATCTGCATCTAAGATAACAGTGATTTAAAAATAGTGCAGAAAATGTGCCCAAAATACAACACATATACGGCTAAAAAACGTTTTGCCAACAGAAACGTGATACCCGACAAGGCGGCGGCTTTCGCTTTTTCCATAAATAGCATAACTTATTGTCATTGCATTCGCGTGCGCTGAAGAAGCAACCCCGTAAGAAAAAAAAAACTTGTCACGAAACAAATAACGATACTCGGTGACTGTTGTCTAAAATGTCTTTGCTTTGCTGACACAATATTCCTCTAAGAGATTTTAAAGGCAAGGCAGCCAACGCCTTGTAGGTGTACTATTTCACTAGAGGTAACGTTCTTCTTGTCAGTCGCTTTAGATGCAAGGGAAACGCTAACATATAACGAATATTTTAAAACTATTTAAAATAAACAGGCCCCTACAGTAAGCCATTTACCGGAAACATGCATATAGGGTCGGTCTCAGTGAGAACACTTGGCCAAACTTCAGCCAGAAGTCTTCATGCAATAAAAAAAAAAATGAAATGGGGGAAAAAGTGAAAAACGTTTTTATTGGTTAAAACACTTTTACACGTTAACAGAAAATACTAGTTAGGAGCGATCCTGTACATCAGAAACCAAGAAGAATAGAAAATACACCACCGGCTGTTACTAACAGCAGAATCTAGCACTGGTGAAATTCTGTCGGTGTCCAGAAATTGTCTTTAGACATTGACTTACAAAAAAAGTGTTTTTCGGCTGGAAAAAAAAAGAAGCAAGACGATGGTAAATGTCAAAAACTACGCAAGAAGACAAAACAGGCAGAAATATGCTCCAACAAGTAGAGCAGGTGCACATGCACCTGCGCGAGCGGCGCAGGCTGCAACATGACAGGTGAGGCGCGCGCGCACCTATGCCCGACTCCCCAAGTCCGACAGCCAAGCCGGCAGCTCGGCAGGCAGGCAAAAAAGTCAACAGATTCTTTCCAAGTCAGAGGACCAAGAATCAAAAAAGGCAATCCTTTACCCTTTGAAAATGTCACAGTACATAAATGCAGTTATCAGTAGATTATTCCACAACTGATAAAATTGGTGAAATGTTCAGCACCAGACACATACACACCGGTTCTACTGGACTTACACCCCTGACAGAGTTCACTTACTTGTCATGTTCCTGTGTCATCTTGGTCGGTCAAACTGGACTTACTAGTTATACGGTAAATCCGATCCGGCCTCTTTACCTGAAAAACTTCTTAAAGAAGCGGGATGAGGGCAATGTTAAGGTTGTCCCTAAAAGAACGGGTTTTGTTGGCTTTTCTCGCTTTTTGAGGTATAGTCAGATTCAGAGGCCGGTTTTACCTGTGACTGAGCACCAGATTGGATTACAGGGGCACGAGGGGCGGGGCCTGGCCTTCCAACAACATTGGCTGCGCGCTCCTGATTGGGCCGTCCGTGGGCTGGGTTCCCAGGTTTCTTCCACCTTTGCATCACAATGCCCTATCTAATGCTCAAGATTACTTCATTTGCGTGAAATACGCAGTTTAACAGTGATTGGAGTTGTGATTTTTTTTACTAATTTTTTTTGGGTCTGTACTGTTCAATCCCCGCAAAATTTGCAAAAAAGTTGCACGGAAGCATGATTAATAGACTAACGCCGACGTTACTGTGACGTTGCTTTTTGGGAGGCTGTGCTTAAAATAACGCAAAAAAACACATCAGACCTCGTGCTTCAAGAAAGCTTGCTTTATAATTCCATTCACTGTACAGTGATTCAAATTAAAACATTAAATAGTAAGATGTTTATGCGCAATTCAGTTAAACCGTATTACCACACACCTGCTGGCATAAATACGGCGCTAATACCTAGTTTCTCAACCAAAGAGGCGAGTGCAGAACGTAACTATTTAGAGTTTAGACAGATCTCAGGGAAACGTCACACTGGGCCTCCCTCTGTCACCCCTAGTGCTTTAAGTCTGCGGTACTCACAGGTGTGCAGTATCGGTACCTCTCAGTAGATGGGATTACTGAATAACAAGGGCTGTACCGGCAAATCAGGTACTGATCACCGCTACTTTATGACAGTCATAGTCGCAAAAGCAACGTCCTGAAAAACGTTTGAAATTAATACAAAGTTAAGTGCAAGCCGTTATTCGATGCTGTGGCAACTAACCTTTGTTCGCCCCAAGCGATGAAGAGGAAATCCGAAATGGGTGAAAACCCCGTCCCCTAGAATTAGGCCTGTACATAAAATTAAACATAGAAAATGCTACTGGAATTTCAAAGATATATTTTTCCTTGTAATACTAACGAACTAGCCGCCTTACGGTCTTTTCTGTATGACCTGTAGTCTGTAAGGGCCATAACATTCGCTCACATTTAATTTCTCACTGCCTTATGTGGCCAGTATGAACTACGGACCTTCTAGCAAAACGATGTCCGTATAATATCCTCTGTCGGAGGCAAAGAGTCGCGCTCGATGCGCCACAGGACACGCAACAATGCCATCTTGGGTCGAGTCGCTGCCAAATTATGAAGGCCCGAAGAAACTGCAAAGATAAACTTACACGGAGGGGAATCAAATTGCCACCTTTCATTCGCACTCTTGCGGCCGGATGAATGAATCGAGGATCATTTGCGGTTTCTGTCGAAACCACGATCCACAAAGGGGGCAATTACATTTAGGGTGATAAAGCAGAACGGTGAATGTACAGCTCTCGAGCATAGCTTTCGAAGCTCATGCAAAACGGATCTCAGCGATTTTGACCTGAATAACAATCGAATGGCGCTGTTTTGTTTCACACAATTGTGTGCCAGTTTAGCCTATGTGAAAACGGTGAATTTTGCATTCGTAATAGTTACTTGTTCCGTATATGAACACATGGAGCTGAGGGCAATAGTCATCTTTAGCAGATTCATCTTTATACCCAGTTACACTGAAAAACCTTAAATGATACTCATATAGACTGTTATGTGATTTAAAAATACAAAAAGCATATCCAGTATTTCGATTAAAATATAGAACATGCTCGATCCAATTATAAATAGTAACGTGACAAAGTAGCCTACCTAAGAAATATTATAGGCCTATTTGAAAAGCCAGTAGCGGATTGCATTAGGTGAACACAGGGCTGTCAGAATTTAATCTCAGGTGTATCACTGGGGCAGCACACACCCATTTTCAGAGCCAATAACTGACCCCCACCCTGGTACAAAAGCCTCTGCAAGAAATGAATCCGCCAAATGAATCAGCATTAAACGCGATTGAAGCGATAAAACCGAGGGCGTAGGCTTGGTTTCAACATTGGTAGAGGCCAAATCAGTCCCGAACCAGCCCCCTCCCCTAAACAAACACGATACTCCCACAGTAGGGTCGTATCCCAGTGCCGTTCATACCCAGATGATAAAACACGTTAGTGTTTTGATCAGCCACGTTGTTGCACTTATAAAACGGCATATGCGCAAACCACTTCGTAAAAGGACTAATACGCATGCAACCCCCCTGCCTTGTTTATGTACGCTGTCTCTAATGTTTAAATCGAACTATTTAGTGGAAATTCCGCAAGTGATTAAAATCATCAGACTACAGAGTGGGGACTTTCTGCTTTTTCTCAGTTGTGTTCTTTACAGCGGGATACAGTTGCAACATGAATTAGTTATCCTGAAACCAAACACACATAAAAATATCAACAAGAAGTATTCATGATATCTGTGGGACATATTCTAATGCGTGCGACAGTGCAACATATTGTGAATTTGTTGTCAGCCTCGTGCTTTATGGTCGATGAAGAAACGCTCGCTTTCAACCCTTTGATGGTGGCGCGCATTAAGCGCGGAAAGCGCGCACACCTACGCATGCATTTACTCAAACCAAATCGACCTCCGATTTAAGGACATGGAAAGGATTAAGCATCCTTAATGAAAAATCCTGCAATTCAAGTATTTGATATTCTGTCAGATGTCAATTCCCGTTAAACAACAAAATACATTGTTTTAGGATTCTATGTTTTGTTATCAGTGGAAAAAAATCCTCTATAGTTTATCTATCAGTAATAATGCGCAAACTATAGGTTTACAATCAGTGTAATCATGGGCGAAAATTATTGGGGGGGGGGGGTGTTGTAACTATGGTTGTAATAATAATATACTGTGTATACTGGGGGAAATGTCATCCCCATTATTTAGATGTGTTCACAATATATCACAATGTACCACCGGTATATAATATAATTACATAACGGCCCCCCCAGTGTTGACTCCATGGCTACAGCCTTGGTTGTAACCCCCCCCCCAGTAATCAAAACCAAACCATCACCATCATCATCACCATCATGATCATCACCATCATCATCACCATCATCATCATCATCATCATCACAATCATCATCACCATCATCATCACCATCATCATCATCACTATTACCACCATCATCACCATCACCATGTGCGTGTGTGCATTTATTATAGGTGACTCCTCAAACTGTGTGTGTGTGTCTGTGTGTTTTAAGAGAACAAGGAACGGAAACAGGGGTGATCCTCTATACCAGTGTTTCGCAATCCGGTCCTGGACGTCCCTAGTTCAGTCCACATTTTTGCTCCCTCCCAGTTCTGGGTAAGGACCAGGTTCAGAAACACTGCTCTATACATCTTCATGCATTGGCCAACACCAACACGTTTGGACTAAAGCATCTGGGTACAGCAGGGAAAGTAGTTCCCAAGAAATATTTACAGTTTTGCTTTCAGTAGCAAGTCCATAGTGATCAGCGCTTTTGTGAGGGAGATGGGGACATGAAGAGATAAGCAACAGCTGATCTCTACAGCGCAGAAGTTAAGCAATATTCTCCACTGTTGGATGAAGAAAAAGAGAATCATGATGGAGGAGGTGTGTTGGGAATAGAGGGATAAAAATGTTTGGTGGTCCGACCCGGTAGGGTGTTTCCGTGTATGTGCTCTTTGTTTAGAGAATCATTGATTAAAACAATGTGAAGATTTTTGCTGGTTCACTGTAGGAGTGGATGATGTCACAATGCTGGATGCCTTGGCGTGTTATTGATGGGGCTTTGGACACTACGTTCAGTATGGGAGAGCAGGTTCATGATTCTTAATACAGGATTCATATTTACTGCAATGTCACAAAGATGCAAGATGTGGCTGTTTTATTGATGTGACATATAAAGATTTCAGCTCTTCCTGATAGTATATGAAATCTATCTTATGTGCATGCTTATGAAGATATTTAACTCTAGATGTAAATGAGGATCAGTGTTGCCTCTCTATGTCTGGTCCCGGCATTTGCAGGAGATGTAGGAGAACAAAGGCATTTGAGAGGATCCATAGTCTTAAGCAGCTTTAGAGACGATACCAGCAGGATATGAGGAAGCTTCTGGATCTGTGGACCTGCAGTCCAATTTGCTGTGCCGTGTTTACCGGACCCACAGACATCTGTTGCTTTTAGGGGGTCTGTCAGTGTTTATCGTTTATCCGTAGGATAGCAGATAATAGGAACAGGGAGATTCGAAAGCAACTTACGGCATGTTTTGCCATGAGCCGACAGGGCTGGATGCCCCTTAAACAAACATTTGGTCAATTTACAACATGTTTTTGTGAACCTGTGGGTCGAAAGGCCCTTTCTTACGGGATATCGTGGAGAGGTCCTCAAGCTTGTTGAAAGTAGACTGCAAAGACATTATTATCATTATTATTATTATTATTATTATTTTTTTTTTTATTGGTTTATCTCTCGACTTTGATTGAAAGCAGCATACATCAGAGTTCTGCTTAATTGGCTCTGGTGTAAGTTTAATTTTCACTGCTGAATGTGCAAACTGTGAGATGAAAAAAAGCAGCACCGTTATCTTGAAACTGGGGCAAACAGACCTCTTGAATGCCCATTGTAGAGAAGTCAAAAGTGTTGAGTTTCTTGAAATATTAAGAAAGTCATGGTGGAATTGGTGGTATTTTCCCAGTGTAAAATAAGATCTGCTGAAATGTCATGCGTTGTAGGACACCTGTACACAAGTAATACTTCTTGGCACACGTCTCTATCTCCAAGAAAATAAACAAGTATCCTGAACACAGTCGGGGGGGGGCGGGGAACGTTCAGCATGGTGGCGAGATCTTGTATGTCCGAAGTGAACCCCCGCAGGCTTCATATCTGCTTGGCAAAACCAGGATGTTTGCTTGGAGACCGGATGAAGGCAGCATGATGCGCAAATACACCGACACCGATGCTACTGTTGCTCCTGGCTAGAATTGGCACAGCTCAACCTGAGATGGTGGTCATTACCACAGAGGGTGGTGATAGAGGCCCGCGATCTCTGTTCCACACGTGACCCTCCTTAGACCTGTCACAGGCCCGGCTTAGACGAGGCGGCCTCTCCGTGCCCAGCTCAAAGGGACTTGCAAGGATGTCAGATATTCTTTACAAAGGTCGTAGCCGGGGCCATCGTCCTATTCGGTGATATAGGCGGCTGCCTAGGGCGTTATATTCTGAGGGGGCGCTAACTTAGCAAGTTGAATTCACTTTTTCTCAGATGGGCGCCGGGGGGGGCATGAAGCCTACATTGGGCGTCATATGGGCTCTGACCTGCATTGTTTGTAGCTGTGATATTTTCAGTGGTGTGACGAAAAAAACACCCCCCCATTAGAGATTAGATGCAGTAATTGATGAATGACAGCAGAATCTGTTTGAACCAGACTGTCTATCGGCCTAGTGAGTATGGAGATTCCTTCACGCACTCGCCTGCATAGACATCCCAACTTCCCACTAAACAGTTAACTGTTCCTCACGCTGTGTGATCTCTATCTGTTTGGATTGTCTGTTTACTTTTTGGGATCCTTCTGTTTTGTGTGGGAAAACGTCTTCTCCTGCTCCCTCTAACCCCCACTCCACCCCCCATTTTGCCTCCTTTAATACCTGACAGTTAGCATATTACCTGCCTGCATTATATACCTTAATCACACTAAACAGGACAGGGACACCATGGAAATGAGATGCAAATCCCGGACTCCTCCTGGCCCACCGGGAAGCGTGCAGGACATCGGCTCGGGCCGCCAGCAGCTATTTGTTTCTGAGAATGACAAATGAACAGCGACTGTTTTGTTTCTAACTGTTTTTTTTTTGTTGTTGCCTGAACTGGCCCGAGTTCTTCAAAGCAGGTTAGGATGCTGGAAAATTATCACCAAATTTCATTCTGCGCCTCACCTATTCTTCCCAAAGACAGGCGTTATAAATAAACATGCATATAACTCCTGTTTTGTAGGTTATATTCTTGCTGCAGGAGGAAAACAAATTTCTAGTTCCAGGCTGGATATAAGTCTCTAGAGACCTAGTGGATCATCATGAATCCATAAAACACTTCAGGGTTTCTAAGCTGCTAGATTCATAATGCAGCTGTGCAACCCTACAAGTAACGAATAACTTGATTTCTCACCGATGCCATACAATTTGATATAAATAGCAGCGATGGACTTCCCAGTTTTCCTCACTATGCGGAAAAGAATGACAAGATCCTCCCAGAACTCTGTTACCTCTTTGTTGCAATTGTTTTTTTCCACTGAACTTATGCCTACTTACTGAACCCTTTTCCTCAAAGCAATCCATTGCTGTCCTGTCACCGATTCACCCATACCTTATAAGGAGGGTGGGGTACCTGCATAGAACTGATGCAAACAAGGACACAACAAGCAAACTCCACCCAGAATGAGCTGCCCAGCTCTGCCCTGGAGTAAACTGTGAAACGTCCAAACTCTCATCTTTATGAGTGGAGACACCTCAGGGCATGTTGTCATGAAAACATGTAACTTTATTTCATCTTAATGGGACATAACTGTTGGCTAAATATCCATGGCGACACGTCGAAAACAGCTGCATGGCTGTAGATCATCAGGTCAGTAGTGCACTCTCGGGCTCTGATACCCTCGTGGAGTCAGAAGAGTCAGGAGCGCCAAGCGGAGTTCTCGAAATTTGCAGTTTTAGCAAACTGGATCAAACGTGAATGAGAAATCAAAAGTGAGGCCATATCTGTATACCTGCTCGGTAATGCACAGGTGCCGCTCATGAGGGCGAATGAGAAGGTCGTGTGTTAACGCTGTGTTTGTGAAGGGAAGGTCATTGGTTCAAGGCCCTTAACTCCCAGCTGTAACATAGACTAGCTGGTCCTCTGTCTCTCTCTCTCTCTCCCTCTCTCTCTCGTGTCACTTTGGATAAAAGTGTCTGCTAAGTTTTTTTTAAAACGGAAACCACTTTGGAAAGTCAGAAATGCTCTGTTGCTGCTGGATCAAAAGACAAGAAATACTGGAATGCAGGGATTCAATTACCATGAGCTGATTATGTCATTGCTATTAAAACACCTGCTCTTAAGAGAATGGCATTAGGTAAACAAATGAAAACCCTACATCTCACACTCAAATAGGTAGATTTGTGGCAAATTCTCATCGCCTCCATCACAAATGCACCAGGCAGCAAAAATTTGAGTCTGGATGCTGGGAGGATGTGTTTTTTGAGCTGGCTGGGAAGATGTTATCTGCCGTTTTCTCCATGCTTACAGTGCAAACAGTCGTGCTGGTGGAGAGGGCACCATGGCCCTATAACCGCACCCCCTCCCCGCGCTGTTCTGCCCTCCGCCCTCCCCACCCCCCACCGGACACACACATGCACACTCAGGAGCACTGCTTCTCAATCCCGATGAGGTCAGCGCTGCTTGTGGCCATTTCGGGATCCGCCGTGGTCTGTTGTGGTTTCATAGATCAGTGAAGACATTACCCTTCATCCCCCTGTAGGTATCAGGGCTCCGGTAGGTTCACGGCTCACTGAACCCCTATTTTGCTCAAAGTTCTGAAAAAGAAAATAGCAACAGCTTTAGATAGCAATGGCTTCTGCATGCAGAAACTAATAGAATGTAAAAATAAAATGCTTAAATAGGACAATATCCCATATTAAAGAATAAAACTCATTTGTAAAATGTAAACATCTTTAAAGAATTAAAAATCTTTTCCTGGACTCACTATCCTTTTATTAACTGACAAATTCTTGGACTTTCTGAGTACTTTGTTTGTAACTCCCGATCCTTGATACAAGGCATTTGCTCTGAGGTATTGGGGCACTTTCATTTGTATTGAGAAAGGCCCTAAACTCAAAGCAGTTATATAATAAACAATATTGGATTTCTAAGAGACTTTCATTATGAAGTTTAGATTTTTGTTTTGCATATTTCTTCACAGGAAGAACTAAATGATCGCTCATAAGCAACCGCCCTCCCCAAACCACCACCCACCTCTGGTGTGACAAGATTTTTTTGCGAGCCTGTTTCTGGTAAAAGAAAAATACCAGAAAGTTGCAGAAAAACGGCCGAGAAAACCTTGTCCAGAGCCGTCCCTGACAGCCACAGTGACATAAACAAAGTGACGAAAGAAGACATCTGTCAGCGTTGCGTGCCTGGGTTCACGCATTAAATATCAAATTTATTACCACACAGTATTTGTTCTTATATAGTACAAGCTTTACTCACTTTACTGTAATCTTGAGTAATACATTGGAAAACCTCTTCTGAGGCGTTAAGTGAAACTGAGTTAAAAACCTAAGGAGCCAAAATCGGAAAGGAAGGCCGGGATGTGATGAGGGAGGGGGGAGCCTCGCCCCTTGCTGTCCTCACACCTCTGTCCTCAGCGCTCGCATGCACTTCACCGCACACTTTACCACAGTTTACCGCCGCCTCCACCACGTTACCAAAACAACAAGTCATTCGTGTCGTCTGAACGAGAACAGCCGCTGGCACGCACACCTCACGGCTTAACCAGACATATTTTGCATGTTACTACTTCGCCGCTGTCACAATTAAATAAATCCCTGAAGCGGGGCGATTCAGGAAAGACACCTCGATTGACGCCCTGAAGTGTGTTCCAGCAACAATGACATCTAAGGCTGTGACCGTGTGACGTCCCCCGTTGCCACGCTAACCCTTGTTTAACAGATCATTTACTGCCTAAATCTCCCCGCTTTAAACTTCAGCTTAATCAAATGAGCTCTGATTTCGTCTCCTAGCCCATACAGGTTTTTGACTTTATTCATGCGAGCTGACAAGCTGGGACAGGATTTTTTTTCCATGGGGTGTTAATTGCATACTGTCCTCGCTGATCCGTGCCAAGCAGCCTGCTGAAATGAAGGGCATCGGTGAAAAGATGCCGTCGCTGACCGGTTCAACCTTACAGGGCAGCTGCGTGCAGTAGTACAGAATCAATGGAAGGCTGTCTGTCAGAAATGAAAGCTGATCACTACAGACTGTGAGCCGTGATTAAAGCAGTGGTTGTGGGGTAGGGGGCTGAGATCAAGGTATGATTTACTTTCTTATGTGTGGTTAATTTACTGCAAGTTGGAGACGTGCAAGGTGATTAAAAAAAAAAATTACTCTGCTGTGGCATTTGAGCTGAAGTCAGAATAAAGAAGGTTCTCTAGCTGGAAGTCTGCGGTGCAAGTTTAAAACAGAAATCTACAATCAGGCGACACAACCCTTTACAGTAAAAGATATTTTTATCTCAATGCTTGTCTCCAAGATGACCTGTCCCAAAGGAACTATAGCTCTGCTCCCCTCAAAACAAGCTGTCACGAGACAGACAGCGAAATATGCTGGGACGCTGCTCGCCGTACCTGCGACATGGCTGTGTAGACGGGTGGTGCGTCAGGCCAGACACGCAGTTAACAGCTGAGGGGAAATCAACCTGAACCAATCAGATCAGGCCTGCTAACCTCTAGGGCAAAGGTGATAGGTCACCACAGACATTCTGGAAAACCTTCCACTGGTCTTTCTCTTATTCTTACTAATAAAGCATATTAAAACCATAGCATGTGTACAAAATGAAACACATTCTTTATTTACTTTGTCACGACAGAGTAATATCAACAGGAAAGAATTGGACAACATGAAGACAGCCATAAAGCATGCGTTTAGCATAATTTTACGGTTTATGTATTTGCAGCACGTTGACACACACAACAGGTTGTCTGACTATTTATGTATGTAACATGTTTGCATGTCCAGGTTTTTTCAAATTGTCGTGTCAAGGAGGTTAAAGGCAAAGGACAAGTGAATAGATGCCGTGGATTCATTTCTGCTTTGACGACGGCCATTATGTTTTCCACTGGCAGAGATGACTCTTTGAAGTGCCCATATTTATGCCCTGCTAGAGGAAGGCTGCTCCTTTTCCACCAAAACAGTCCTTCTCACCGCTGATCTGGCCCAGAGATCTCACAGTGCCATCGCTGCAGTCGGTGTGAGCAGAAAACCGCCAAATGTCGGGTGATTGGAGACGAATGCTTGAACCCACCCCCCCATCCCCTCACGGTACAGTCTGGAATGCTGACGAACGAAACCTACTACATTCCAAGGCAAAAAGGACAGAGATGAACCTTCACACACACTTAAAAAAACAACAAAACAAAGGGCCCCTTTTAGTGCAGAGAAAGATGCGGAAACAATTGGCGTCGTTACAGAGCAGCGTGGGCCTGGGGCCCGCTCACCCTCTGAGGATGTACCAGAGGGTGGTGGGGTCAGACCCAGGGCTGGACCCCATGGAATCAGCCTCAGAAAGGGTCGGTACCTCTTTCTAAACTGCCACAGGATTGAGGATATCAGAAACACCGCATCTATGTGGTTAGAATCAGCTCAATGTCGGCCATATTGGCTGAGATTTGGCGTCGGTTGCTCACATAAACAAATCAATGCAGAGATCAGACCAACATTTACACAACATTTATGAACAGATCACTGTGTTCACGCGGCTCTACAGTGGCCCACAAATCCCTGATTGTGTCGTTCTACATCTCCAAAAACAATGTCGACAGGTCCAGGAACATCAGTTGATGAGAAGAAAAACTTTGGTGATTTGGGGATTATGGTTTTTCATGGTTGCTGTTGGGGTTCCATCTCCAGCAGCAACTCGTCTGAAAGCAGGAAATGGCCAAACCTGTACGACCGCGGCAGAAAAGCGACCCCATGGACGAGTCTCCTACACAAAAATCAGACACCGATTCGTCTTGTTTCACCCGGCGTGCTTGAGGGTCAAAGCGATTGTGAGAGAAAGTGAGACAGAGGGGCCTGACTGTGCAGCCTGGCTGGAAGTCACCACAATATCTGAACTGTCTGTTCCTCCCCCTTCACCCTGCCCCCCCCTCCCCCACCCTTGTCTGCAGACAAACCTTTTCTGCGCGTCTTACTTTACTCGTGTCACTAACTTTGGGGTGTGAAGCTGACTCAAGGCTATTTTTGCTCTTGGAGGTGAACCGACAGGTGTCCCCCCCCCAAACCAGACTGGGCTGACGGTGGGGGTTGGGTGATAAAATTAACCAACTAAAATCTATCTCTCTGGTTGTGAGTTTCATGTATTCAGAGTCAGATCACAATTGGGAAACCTCGATGATTGACATTTTGAGCAATAGACACTCCCTCACAGATTTGTGTATATGTTTATTCTCTACATATTTGTTCATATTGCTGTTTCTTGTGTAATATGTATGCGTGTATATATGTAATCTGCATGACTGTGGTATGTATGCATGGTAGCAGGTGTATGTATTGTCTGCTTGTTTTTCTGTGAGATGTATGACTGACTGTCAGAGCTGTGAATCATAAGCAGATGCTTTCTCTAGTTTTATGCTTCTTAAACTTATTTGTACTCCATCTCAAATTGCAGGTAGCCCTGAATGAACAATAGTTTGTGGGAGCCACGTGTTGCCTGGTCTAGATGACAGGAATCTTGAGTCTTATATCAGCAAATGAAGGATGAAGGTTAAAGGGTGAAAATCGCACTGATTTCTCCATTTTATAAAGGAGAGTCATGCAGAGCCCGGCTTCACAGCTACAGGATGGCGTGGATTCAGAGACCAGAGGGCTCAAAGTGCTGTCAGCGTTTCTTATAGAACAAACAGAACAAGGTTCTTCCTGTACAGCAGGAGTATAAAAAGCAAAATATTTTCCAGGTTTCGGGCCTAGAGAGGATATGGGAATCTGGGTGTCGTCACAAGGTTTACCAGGAAAAAGAAAAATTCTGATTGTTTTTAATATGACAGTTTTAAACATGTAGACTGTTAGTGACTTCAAGCTGTTCCTCACTGCTGTGACATGACTGATTTTATGAGTGGTGTTAAAAAGGCCTTTTTATATTATAAAAAAAACACATAAAATTATATTGGCCTTTTTTGTGGCTCACTAATCCTGAGACATAAGCGCTGGTTTACCTGACGAGCACAACGGAGGGAGGGAATATCCTATAGACATTTCAGCAGCCGTTAGACATTTATACTCTCAGCCACACGGAACTCGACGCGCTGAAAAGCACCTGTCCTTATTTCGCATTAAATCATCAAACGATGACAGTTAAATTGTATTAAATTCGAGAAACAGATTGGGGGGGTGGGGGGGTGGGCAGAGCATTTCCCAATTCGCCCGGCTTATCTGCAGAATACCAGGCAAGGCCAGTACCACCACAGTCCCTAAAATAATTCTCCAAAACCAGTGGCACACAAAATCAGGCTGAACCTGAATCGGCGTGAGGCTGCCAAGAAGGTGCGGGGTGGGAGGGCGCCGGGAGCTGTGGGGCGGGTGAGTGAGACTGGGCCGGGCGTGTAGCGGCAAGCCGTGGTTTCAGTTGCTCAACAGGCGACGTGCCGCGATCCCGCCTCACCGCCGCCCCGACGCGGCCATCAGACCTTCTGCTTCGTCGGGCAAAAAAGAAAAGTGAATTCTTCTCTTTTTTTTTGGTTGCTGTCATGCACCTTGCTGCGCGTGTGGGTGTAGTGCGCAGAAGAATGGAACTGTCAAGAGGGGCTGGAAGACCAGCCCCACCTCATAAAGGTCTATTATGAAGAAGAGCTAACCACACATCCATCAACATAATCCAGCCGTTGGTTCTGACTGTAGTTGGGGAGGCGGGGGGGGGGATTTGCTTCCCTGAAATCAGATACGGAGACACATGAAGTGCATCCATAACACTCAACGTTTGCTTCGCCTCTCTTTTGTTCTTCTGTGTCGTGGGGGGGGGGGGGGGG
>JAODUD010000029.1:167993-191667 GCA_026784285.1 Stomatorhinus walkeri
GCGTGAATGAATGGTGTGTGAGTGAATGGTGCGTGAATGAATGGTGTGTGAGTGAATGGTGTGTGAGTGAATGGTGTGTGAGTGTGCCCTGTGAAGTGTTGGTGGCCCATCCTGGGTTTTTCCCTGCCTTACGCCTGTAACTTCTGGGATAGGCTCCGGATCCCCATGACCTTGCATAGGGTATGGAAGATGGATGGATGGATGGATATTTATGTATCTAAAAGTGACCAGAATCAAACAGGGAAGGACCCATTGGATACATTATCCTTAAAATACATAAAAAGTAGCACAGAAGTATTTAGATTTATAGATAACTATAAATTCTGTTTAGGTCCAATGGAAAAGAAATGCTTTAGAGAAACATGTTTAAAGATGGTGCCACTGGCCACATGATACAGTGTGATGAAACAGAGATGACAGAGATGACAGAGATGAAATTATCCCCTGGAAATCAAGCCTGGTTGAAATTGTGTTGATTTCAGTGATTTTTGAGGTATGGCTGAAAATTTGACCGAAGCCCTGGCAATGCATGGGTCAGCCTCGGTCTGAGTGACGCAGCCATCTTGACAATTTCTGCTGATAGGGGTGAACCCCATAGGGACATGCAGAAAAACGTGAAGCAGAAAGGCCGACCATCACATATCGAGCGACCATCCCATACTGTCACATTTACCTGTGTCACATTCATTGATTTGTATGTAACAGTTACATAATTGAGGTGTGCTTAATAGACCTTTGGCAAGGATCCAGCATCATTGATCTGTGCCGCCTTCTGTCCTCACTGTACATCTCAGGTGCAGATCTGGTTGTTCCCGTTCTGGCAAATAGATTCCCTGCTGTGTTCCTATGGCAGTTGGCTTGAGTCGTGCACACGGCTAGGGTGGAGTGCTATGGAGTGCTATGGAGTGCTCTCTCTCACCCACCTCGACCTCAGAAGGGGTTGGATGTCAACCATTAATTAATCAGCTGATCTGGCAATGAAGTGGGACAAGAATGCAAATTGGCTAAGAATTGGCTACATGCTAAATGGGGCAATTATGTTGTAGTCAAGACCCTGGTATAATTGGGAAAGGTGTGTTATTTTCCATCAATCCATCTTCCAACCACTTATCCTGGTCAGAGTCATGGGGGGGTTGGGAGTGGGGCTGGAGCCAATTCCAGGCAACATTACGGACAAGGCGGTGATTTAAAGTAAAGTAGATGTCGTGATTTATGTTTCTTGATGTTAAATTAGTCATGAATTACTTTGCACTGTAGACTAAGTGGTCCCTCAATCGTTTTATAATAAGGAAAAATGGAAGTTTATTTGTCGCCGTGGAGGAAAATGTCTTTGTCCAGTAGCACAGGATACAACAAAGATAGAACAATACAGGATACAACAAATATACAACACAGCACAAAAGAGGCATAAATATGTTAAGGAAAACCTGAAATAAAACAAGTATTAAAATAATACACTGAATAATTAATAAATAAACTGCACTATGGTAAAAATAGCGTAAAGGCTTTTTGGCCCTTTTCCTGGATTTTGTTCAGCTAGGCTTGGTAGAGTGACACTTTGCTGCTGGACTTTTCTGGGTGATGAACAGTGTGTGTTACACCAGAGCAGGTAAGACCACTGTAAGATAGAGGGAGTCGGCTGTGGTGACACTGAATTGGTGGTGTTACGGTGTCACTGTGAGTGACAGCAAGTCCTTGACTTTATAACTTAACGCTGTGTTAGCTGCTCCCCCTGTCCCCAGTGGGCCTCCCCAACTCAGTCAAGAGTGAAATGGCCATCGATTTACTCCCAGATGCAATGCCGGTGGTCGCATCCTGGGGGGTCGATCCATAATGCTGTCTTTCTAGTAGCAACATGGAAAAAACAATGCAGAATTCCCCAGCTGTGCTTCCAAAACCAGCAAACAAATTCTTTACACCATTGTTAACAGCTGCCTTAACAATTCCGTGTCAAGTTTTTCGCAATACTCTGATAGTAAATCTCCATCTGGGACTTCTCAAGACCACTTTTCAGGAAGTAAACCTTGTCTGAGGAGTAATTAGCAATTTAGCCTGTGGTAATGCCAATACAGGCTTCGTCTTACGTCTTGAAAGCTGAATAGACATGAAAGTGTAATAGTGCCATAAAGCAGTGTTTCCTAATTCAGTCGTTAGGACCCGCAGCAGTCCACGTTTCTGCTCCCACCCAGCTCCTGGGAGGGAGTAAAAATGTGGACTCTGGCAGAGAGCTTGGAGAGAGTAAAAACACGGACCGACTTTAGGTCCCTGAAGACCAGATTAGAAAACAGTGTTATAAAGGATCTGAGTGTCCAGACTTCCTGTATGACTGGGGCTGGATGTCCAGGTGCCGCTCAGGGACATGGCGATGCGCCTGGATGTGGTACGAGTATCTGCACGCTCTGTGTCCACCTCTCGCCGTTGAGGCAGCAGATTTCACAAATAATCGTCTTTGGTATGATGTTTTTGTCCCTGACTTACTGGCCACACTAACATTGCTGAATTGTCTGTACTGATGTTCTACCACTTAAAGGGTTTTTCTGTGGATATAATGCTGTTTGTCCACCTTCAAGCCCTGATCGGCAGTTATCTGAACTGAAATCTCTACAGGTGAACACTGCCATACAGGTTCAGGCCAGGATCACACAGTAAGAGTTCCCTAGTATCTGACATCACCAGTCATAGCGGCAGGGGAATGAGGGGAATTTTGTTTTCAAGGTGATGATTATCAGCTGTGTGCAAAGGCAGCGCTCACATTAGCTGTGACAGTCTGCACTGCAATGGCAGAATGCATAGCAGGTCCTCTGATTCGCAATAGGAGCATGGAATAGCTTTTCTTAGAGCACAGCCAACACGATCATGTGAAGAGAATGGTGAAGAAGCTCAGGAAGGAGCAGGCACTATATTTAAGGCACCGGTCTAGCCAAATCAAGGTAGGGTGAGAGAGTTTAGGTATCAGGGTGTGGAACACAACATGGGATTCAGGGTGGTGTGTGACTCAGCAGGTTAGGGTGCTCAGCCTGTGATCGGATGATTGCTGGTTCATATCCTGGGGTCAGCAGAGTGAGTTTACTGTTGGGCCCCTAAACAATGCCTTCAACCCCCAAATGTCTGACGTTATTTTCTCAAAAATCTACAATGATTTGCAAGAGAATGACTGTTAAATAAAAAATTAAATGTATTGCGTCATGGGGGGGTGGGGAGCAACACAGATGGGTGGTTGTTAAGGTCTGAGATGTATTCCTGGGGGGGGAGCAGGAATGGAAAACCAAATTGAATATTTTATAAGTAATGAGAGCAAGAGACTGAATTGATTCATTGTCACCTGACATCATCATTTAATGGCCACACCCCCTTCCTATAACCACTTCCTGTTAGGTCACTGAATCTCTAGCTAAGAAAAATGATGCTGCGCTGCAGCAAGACACTGCTTCAGACCACTTGCCATGAAAGCTCTACACCACCGGCTGTGGGCATGGGCATGGAGAAGCAAAAAAGTGCAAAGAAAATGCTCCCAAATCCATAGTAATAGCTTGGGATGGGTTTACCATAAGAATGTGCTTCAGACTATGGTCAGTTCACCAGCCCTATCTTCGCAGCTGAGCTGATGCCAGCTGTAATCTCACTGGCGGACCTGTGGAATGTCGTACGGAGGCCAGACTGATTTTTTTGGCTACGTTACTGTAAATTCCCCCAGAGAGGGTTTTTTTTGCAGTTAGCAATTAGCATAAATATGCTCATAGCTTAAAGAGCTTCAAATCAAGGTGTGAGCTGTGGTAAATACAACAGTATTCGGTGTAACTGAGGTAAGTGACACGCCTCCCCCCCTCCCACAATTTCCCCCCACTTTCCAATGTTTAAGATGCTTCATCCTTAGCCATGGAAACGCAAATAACGAATTGATGGGCAGAATGACATATTCTTCCCAGTAAAAGCAGAATATAAATGAATGCAGTCATTCTGGGCTTTGAGTGACAGTTCCAGACTGAAACGGCAGCCATTGGAAATTTAAATAAATATGTACAGCTTCGCGTTGGTTTGAATAAAACATTCTTGTAACAAAGCAGATAATATGAATTGCAAAATGGTGTGTTTTTTTCAATTAGCCACAAGTCCCTGCCCTTTGTCCTCTCATTAATGAATAAATATACAAATATCACACATGAAACCACTGGGATTTGGTTAACAATGTAGCGTATTATGATTGTTTATTTATGGAGGCAGCTTGTCCACTTTGTTTAGGGGCTCAGATCAGTTCATTAGTCTCTATAGGAAGGTAAACTACCAATCTCAGCCAGCTTAGCTTGAAAGATGACTAAGACGATTGGTGTGACAGTTGCTAGGAGACCGAGTGATGTCAAAGACATTTGAAGGCTGACTCAGCACTTTTAAAGTTTGAGTGCAGAGAAAAGAAATATACTGAATTCAGAACATTGTGTGACTTAAAGGTCTTAATTGCTTAATTTATGATTGATGTCTGTTGTTTTAGGGTATATAAACCACACTTTTATATCTAGCAAATTGAATGTGAAGTCAGTTCTTAAGAGGGATGTGCCAATGATATTTTCTATTCCTGAAAACAGACACCTTAAAATGTTAATAAACAGTTTCCCAGCAGTTTTGTATAGTTGGTCGTATTACATATGTGAACCAGTGGGCTTCAGTGGAACTGTGAGAAACTGTAAAACAAATAAAACAACATGATGAAAATGTTGAATATTTCTTAGCTGCTCATATGAAGGTTACAAATGTGTTTATAATGAGTGAGATTCGCTCTAAGAGGGACCACATTGCTTCCTGGTAATTTAGGTTAAACAGAGAAAAGAAGAAGGAAAAAACTGTCCCAGGATTCCCTTTGACCTCACCTGAGTCATTCCCAGGAGCCCCGGAGGGCTCTGAACGCAGGAATGTGCGTGTGGGGTCTGTGTCTGCATGCCCAAGTCCACACTGTCGTCGGGCAGGTTTGGGTGGGGGCCACACCCTACGTCTCCACATCTCTGGATGGAGGGAGTTGTGAAAGGGAGGCAGTGTAGAAAAACTAAGACTCAGAGACTTGGGAAGAGCTCTGTGGCACCGAGTGTGGACTGGATTAAGTGTGTGAGACTGGGTGGAGCATGGGATTTTTATTTTGGTAAACGGAGATTTTGGTTTTTCAGGCCTGTACACTACTAACAGGATGCCGTCTTGATCACCTTCAATTGTGTAGAAACCAGCATATGTGTCCCTTTTTATTAAAGATTTTATTAGATTTTTTAAATTTCAGCTACATAAGTGGGATGTTTCTCTCTTTTTGAGGGAAACTGGGGTGGGGGCGTCACTAGGGTTATTTTAGGGGCAGGTGTCTACATTGTGAAATGTAGGGGGGTTTGAATCTGACCCCGGCGAAATACTTTGCTCCCCTGTCATTTTTTGAGAGTTTGGCATCTGAGATTGGCTGGAATTCTCCAGCACACGGTCCTCCTCAGGCGGCACAGGGTCCTCCTCAGGCGACACAGGGTCCTCCTCAGGCGACACAGGGTCCTCCTCAGGCGGCACACGGTCCTCCTCAGGCGACACAGGGTCCTCCATAGGCGGCACACTGTCCTCCTCAGGCGGCACACGGTCCTCCTCAGGCGACACAAGGTCCTCCTCAGGCGGCACAGGGTCCTCCTCAGGCGGCACAGGGTCCTCCTCAGGCGGCACACGGTCCTCCTCAGGCGACACACGGTCCTCCTCAGGCGGCACAGGGTCCTCCTCAGGCGGCACACGGTCCTCCTCAGGCGGCACACGGTCCTCCTCAGGCGACACACGGTCCTCCTCAGGCGACACACGGTCCTCCTCAGGCGGCACACGGTCCTCCTCAGGCGGCACACTAGTAATTCACTTGTTAAGTCACACGGCAGACTGAAGACGATGCATTTGACGGCTGAGGAAGTCACTGATATCGTGGAAACCATCGCTGGGTTACTCTTCCTCTTTTGTACACTTTTTAAAGTCTAATTCTAAGTTTAATTCATGCCATTTTCGTTACCGCTTGACAGTGTGTCCCATCCACTCTCTAGAGAATGATCTCTGAAACATATAACTTATTGCTGTGTGTTTTCATGGACCGTATTTGCAATTCAAATGAAAACACCCCATCATGTCTTTTAGTGACAAACTAAATAACACAACATTTCACTGTATATTATTTTAAATGTACGACACGTTCCCTTTCCTTTCTTCACAAGCTCACATATACGCATTAACACTGGACAGCCCAGCCAATCACACTCTAATTGCAGCTTGAAAGGCCTCTGACCTTTGCCCTTTGGCCCCAATCCTTTCCCCATGTGACACAATAACCACTGGGAATCTAAGGAATGGGGTGTTGTCCCACCACACCTTGAATACAAAGCTGCAGCGAGCCTTTGCCATTTCCAACTGCTAAAGTGAGTAGAACTCATGCAAACTAAGATCTCAGCTTCCCAGGACATCAGGAATGCTGCCATCTGCACCATGCTGATAAAACGAAACATTGAAATATAAGGAGTAATTTCTCGACCAGATGCCATTTAAGAGCCCTTAGGTGGAACCAAACCCACATGTGCTTCAAGTTAATCATCAGGGATAAGAAACCTTCAGAGGTCCTAAGAGAAGTTATCTTGCTTCTTTATTTTATCCCATGTCGCTTCTGTTGTGTCTTTATTTGCCCCAAAGACACTTTAAGGACACTAAGGCGTGACCCTGTCTAGATATTGCTGTGTACTCAGTACCCAGTCCACCTCATCTAAACGCAAACAAGGGCGGGGCAATATTATTTTTCAACAGGAAATGGGATTTCGGCCAGAACTTGGTGAAATTAAGACATCACAGGGTTCCGCAGAAAGGCCGCGGCACTGAGGCGGAATCTCCACCTATTCTAATTTAAATTGACGTATTTTATTTGCTTGTTCATATTTATTTATTGTCACACCTGGCTAATCGACCTTCGCCAGCAGTCTGGCATTTAACAATCCATTCCCCAGCTGCGTTTTGGATGCACTAGTGTGTTTTCAATATTTGTCATGGGAAATATGACTAGATGCTTTTGTTTTCTTCTTCTGTTATTATGGCATGAGTCAGAACGTGTACCTTCTGTAAAGGCGAGATTGTGAATCATAAACGTCGCTAGCTGCGTGACCCACGGATTAAAGTCATAACTATGCTCTCCTAAAACCTGGGAACTGATTAAATTGCTCTACGGAATACTGTCCAGAAATAGGCTCCCGTGAACCGAACACAAGTCCGGATGGCTTTAGCTTATTCTAAAATATTGATTGTATATCGATCACCTGGCAGTGCACTCTATCTAAGGAAGTTCATTTTCATTGGTTGACGGCGGGCACAGCTGAGGCAGCGGAACGGCAGAGGCCCAGGATCACAGAGCCCCGCTGCTGATTGGAGGTGCCTGGCAGACGAGATCCGCCCATGTTGTCACTGTGACATTGTTCAGTGACAAACACGCTGCCCTCCCCACACTTGCTTGCTGTATAATTATCCCTAATGATGGGGCACGGTGACTATTGGATCCAGGAGCTTCCATATAAAATGAAATTGTCATAGTCACTGGGAAAAGTGAGCATATTAGCTTCTTCTCATCCTGCACATGCATGGAAGTAGGTCAGCACTTGTGCTCCCCCAGGCCTGGGGGTGTCAGGTAAGAGTACTCCTCAGTTAATCCCCATTCTACTCTGTAGTTAAACCAATTTTTGCATTACTGGATGTTTCTTACAGCATCAAATAAGCATGGAATGGTGACTCAGAGTGTACAAATTGTGGGTTCAAACCCCACATTAGCCCTGCATGTACTGTATATGGAGTTTCCATATTTTTTGCGTGAAATTCCTCCTGGTGTTTTGGTTCCCTCCCTTAGTCCAAAATGTAGGGGAAACCGCCATATCTACATAGCAGAGTGTGTGTGTGTGCGTGTGTGTGTGTGTGTGTGTGTGTCCTGCTCTGGGCTGGCTTCCAGTACTGGTTGATCCCCTACCTTGTGCCCTGTGTTGCCTGGGACTGGCTCCAATCTCACCATAACCCTGCATTAGATAAACAGGAAAAGCAAGACTTCCCCCCAAAAGAAGTGCTGTTAAAAACAGAGAGACTCCAGTCATTTTATCAATACTGGGATTCTAAATTAAATGTGGTTTCCCCTAATTTTAGCTGCCCTTTCATTTTTGTTGCCAACACGTACAGTGGCCTAAAAAAACCCACGTTGGTCTATTACCCCAATATGGCAGATAAACTATTCCCTCCACGTCAGAGCAAGCGCTTTGCCTGCTGCGATCTAATGTGTACCATTCCACATGTAAGTAAAAATGCAGAAAAAATGCTCACTATAAATATAACCAAATCACAGTAGTGATAGGACATTTTTAAATTTGATTACTACATTTAATTTTCATTGACTGTCATTTATGGCTATTTAAATCAGGTCTTTCTTTTAAAAGTATGATACAGCATAAACAGAAAAAATGGGATCAATATTTTCATATTATGTATGTTTATAATAATTATACATATTTTGGTAAATGTGATGTAATGCATCATTGTATTTATATTTTCTATAGTAGAGTGGTTCACTATCTCTCTATCTTAAAGTCACGACTAGAAGGGGCAATTTTCAGCAATCATAACCGAATCAGCTCAATCTTGCGCTGCCACGCCCGCCATGGGTTTCACAGATGCCACTAGTCGGTGTGGCGGTGCTGGCCGAGAGAGGGAGGGGGTGCACGATAACCATAGCAATGGTGACGTATTCTCCCGTGCTCTAATTGGAGGAAACCCCGTGGCCCCAGCCGCAGCCTACAGGCCAGTCGAACTTGCCCCTCAGAACCCGCCTCCATTCCCCGCGCTAATCGCCTACTGGTCCGTTTTCGGCACAATAGCGTTCGATCGGCGGACAGATCCGCTTCTCATTGGGGATCAAGGTAACGTAGCAACGCCCCATCTATCAATTTGGGTTGAGGGGGGGAACGACTGCTGCTTTTTTTCTATCTTTACCCTGAAATCTGTTCGAGTCGAAGGTGCGGTGCTGAACATTAGAAGGTTAGGAATCGGTTTTTATTTGACTATACTGTCCTTCCGAGGCGCTCTGGGGCACGGCGGCGTTCGTGGAGTGGGGCGCGGCTTGAGCATGTCCGTGCGGCGGCTCGGCTAATGCCCCCATTGTTCTGGCGGAGCCGCTCGGAGAGAAGGGGGTACTGCCGCCGCTCGCTTGTCTCTCCGCGCATCCATTTTGTCGTGCAGAAACCGTCTCTTTCTTTCTTTTTTGGGTACCTGTCACGCGTTTCGTTTGCACGTGTGTCGGCGCCACATTTCTCCGCCGTGAAATGTCGCGAATGGTGTCCTGGATGGAGGGCGGCTTGGATGGAGCCGCCGCCGGCGGCGTGCCGTGCGCTCGGCTCCCCGACACAATAGGCTTTTCCCGGGGAGCGCAGCCGTCCCCCGGTTCGCTCCTCCACCTCGGCCGAGTAACGGTCAAGCAGCCGTTATTAAGTCACCTTTTTATGCGGCGTGTGAGAATCGCGTAGCGAGACGGACGCCCGTATGAGTGTGTGTCAGGTGGGGAGATGGTTCGCATATTATTTGTGTGTTTTTTGGGGTGTATAAGTATGGATGATGGCTCGCCTGCCCTGGTTTGTCGGTGTGTCGCACCACGTTGCACCCTGTCTTTCCGGCACTGCCTCTGGTCCAAAAAACTGGGACGATTTAAGTCTCTTCGGGTGAGGATGGTGGAGAGAAGGGTGGGGGAGGAGAAGCTGTCTCCTGTCTCTTCGGTGTAACGCTGCCAAGTATAAAGGGTGGCGGTGTAGGAGAAGCGAAATCGGGGCACTGGTTGTAGCGTGAGGTCTCTGTTTGACAGCACTTGTTACGCTCAACTAGTACTTTATATCCGTGAGCTGCCCTGAGTGGGTCGGTAATGACTGATCGGGAAGAGTAGCTGATTATGCCTCAAATGTGAATAAAAAAAAAAAATCTGCATCGAATGTCAACTTAATCTGCTGCCCTGATTTATCTCCATGTCTGCAGGTTTTCTTAAGGATAACTTGTGATCACTCCTCCTCGCCTCCTCGCCTGATTATATATATTTTTACATCCCCCTTTTTTCCGTCCGCCGTATTCTGAAACTGCTGTAAGGAGTCGTTGAGGTGTATTAAGCCTCGTTGAGATTTATCTAAAAGGATTAAATAAAAAGAGATCATGGATAAAACGGAGCTGATTCAGAAAGCCAAGCTGGCCGAGCAGGCCGAGCGCTACGACGACATGGCGGCTTCCATGAAGGAGGTGACGGAGCAGGGAGCAGAGCTGTCCAACGAGGAACGCAACCTGCTCTCGGTCGCCTACAAGAACGTGGTGGGGGCGCGGCGATCGGCCTGGAGGGTCATCTCCAGCATCGAGCAGAAGACCGAGGGCGACGACAAGAAGCTGCAGATGGTGAAGGAGTACCGGGAGAAGGTGGAGACCGAGCTGCGAGACATCTGCAATGACGTGCTGGTGCGTTACCGCGCTTCCGTGTGTGTGGTGGTGTGTGTGTGTGTGTGGGGGGGGGTGTTTTAATACATTTCGTTTTAGGTGCCTATCCGATCTTAAGCTTGCATGGGTGGAATATCGGTCAGTTTGAGCAGAACATGTGCGGTAGCTGTCATGCATATAGATGCATAAATCGCGTTTACCTACGCCCAAGGTGCTGCAAGTGTGCGTGCCCTGAAGGAGCTCTGATGCATGTGTGAGCACCCTATCTAATCCCAATGGATGCTACCTGACCACAAACTTGTCCCTCCTGCCCCCTCGCTCTAAAACGATGCACCCTTTGATGAGGGTGGGGTGTATGTGTGTGAGGGGTGGGTTTAAACTGCATTCTTGTCTTTGCTTTGATGTCCATGCAGTGATTCAGACCAGGTTGTGGTAGCGGATGTGAATGCAGCCTGTCAGCCCTGCTAAATGTGACTAGCACCGTTTGATGCGTTTGATGGTGTATTTGGTCGTGGAATAAGCAGCATACTTCTTTGATAGGGACTTTAATGGATTTTTTGCATCATCCGTTTTCACATACACAACTTCAGCGTTTGAGCACCGGCCAGTGTTTAGGCATGTGAGGCCTCTTTCTCATTTCGAAGGTCTGTATTATTTTTCTCCTTGCAGTGGTCTACATCTGCATTTATCACTTATTATGTGACAGGTGTTTGTTGGTTTGGAGGTCGGTGGCTTGCACTGAAATTCACGCCATGTGCGATTTTTGCTCTGTTGTGGGCAGGTCTTGTGGTCCCCCCTCCCCCACCGGGGATGTTCGAGTTCATCCAGATGCCATTTTTTTAGGCCTGTGTGAGCGACGGGCGTGAAGAACTCATGTGGAGGATGTTGCGGTCGGGCACTGTTTGAGTGGGCGTACAAGACACCCGGATCTTGCTGTTGAGGCACTTGTACACTTAAGGATGCACAAATGGTTTTTTAAGGGACCTGGGTGTTGTATGTATTGCTCAACAAGAATGTGTGGTACATAACACGTTTTAATGTACATTATAGCCTTGCATGTGCTATTCCTGATATTAATCCCTCCCTACCTTTAGAAGTCAATTCAGAATTTGAGCGTCTGCTACTGTGAGAGAATCTGGTTATGTAGGTTTAAAGTCTCCTTTGTATGCATTTTTTTGCCTTGAAAGAATTCTCCAGATTGAAATTCTGCCATAGTCCCTTATTTGTGCAAGCCTACAATCAGGACTGACATTTCTTTTTTAAAGCTTCTTGGTTGGTTATGGAGGATTCCCTGTGTGTAGCTTGCAGGTGCATGTACACGAACTGCCGTGTCTTGGCCTGTTTTTTTTTTTTTTTTTTTTTTTTTTGCCCGCCTGCTTTCTGAGGAATGGGGGCAGACCTCACTGGTGCTGTCACAGTTTGGGTTGTAGCGTCCCCGTCGTGACCCTGCCAGGCCGCATCCAGCGATGCAGTGGAGGGGTAGATTATGCCCAAAGCCTTGATGTATAGCTTTGCGTCTTCCTCCACACAATGTTCTTTATGGATTAAAAGCGCCGCAGAGAGAATCTTCAAACATCGTGAGTGATTCCTGTGACTTAATGGGACCTTCCTGTGTTTCTGGGTGCTACTTCTGAGCTTGGTGGTTTGGGAATTGATACCAAGGATGAGGAGGACGATAAAAACGGCAACAGAATGTCACGTGGTTTGCAAAAGGAGAGGAGCTTCTGGGAGCGGTGGTGGTTTTGCCATGGCTTTTAAGCTGAAACTGGTGATGTTCTGCAAGGGCTTTGAGATGCTGACATCAGCAATGACTGAAGACAGCTGTGTGTTGCATGTGACATTTACCTTGATTTGAACGAGACTTATAGGGCGTGTGCATTGCATTCTCTAGCATTTATTCCATGACCCTAAGCAGCTCTTAAGCCGGAGGTGGTATTGGGCACTACTGCTTCGTGTAAATTTCAGCATGTGCCGGTACGCTTACATCATTTCCTAGCCGCGTCAGCGTGATGGATTTCCCGCCCGCATGGAAAAGCCGTCCGGCGCGGTCTCAGTTGACTGATGGGCGGCATCGCTGAGCCATGTGGGCTTCCTGCTGCCCCCCCCTACTCCTCAAGCCGCCGCTTGTTCCCCGCAGGACGCGACTCCCGTCAGAGCTCCGGTACCAGGAGACATTTTTTCTCACACTGACTTCAGCATTACATCACCTGTTTGCCTCGTCAGTGACCTAGAGCCTAAAATTTTCCTCCCACTGTACTGTGGTTTTTGTGGTTTTGTATTTTTAGAATTTTTAATTTTTTAAAGTAGAATTTTTGAAGTAAGCTGAAATGTTTCACCTTATGTCTGAATTACCCCCATGACCTTCAGGATGGGCGTTTAACCTTTGTGGTATCTGAGTGTGGTGTGCTTCCCGTCCATTTTCTGTACTTTATGAAGCCTATTTCCTTGACCCCTTTTGAAAGCTGCTTGCCTCTCATCTTTTTGCGAACAGCCTACATGCCGTTCTGGCTGTCTCTCTCGGGGCTGGGATGAGCACTGCTCTGACTCACTGAATGCTGGATCTGTGTTCCCACAGTCGCAGCCTTCCACTTTAAAGGATGCTGTCTTATACCCTATTAATGGACCTCATTGAATGACGGCAGGAAAGAAGGCCGTTTGTTTATTTTTTTAAAAAGTGGTGCCACGGAAAACAACTTGTACTTTTCTTATGGGATGTTGGGTACATCCTTGATGCACAGGAGTGGCGACAGATTTACTGGAGTCCCGGTAAATCAGGATGCGAAATCTGGGTTGGTACTGTAGCCCAATCCCTGTGCTGCAAATTGAGGCAGCGCTGCAGTGACCCCTGCAGGGGAATCGGGT
This sequence comes from Stomatorhinus walkeri, assembly GCA_026784285.1. Taxonomy (NCBI): domain Eukaryota; kingdom Metazoa; phylum Chordata; class Actinopteri; order Osteoglossiformes; family Mormyridae; genus Stomatorhinus; species Stomatorhinus walkeri. Next base: position 181,326 of record JAODUD010000029.1, read on the forward strand.
TAAATCCCATAGGTGTGCCAGAGACTGAGATTTCCCGTAGGATGGTTCCCGTGGCGATACCCAGCAGTCCCATTTTTATTGAACCGGACCATAGATAGAAAAAACTCTTTGACAAGATCCAGAACTAGATTGCTGTTTTTGATCCAGAATGAGCCTGTCGGTTAACAAAATGCATCATTAAGTTATCTAATGTATAGAGTTTCTTTTGATACCATGGAAGGTGAAATTGATAACTAGATATGATGCTAATTTGTAATGTTAGCGGTCTGTGGGGTGTGGTATGGTATTCTTTTCTGTTTTGACTTGAATTGTCAGATGTTAAGATTCCAAAAGTTCCATCCTTATTCCCTCCAACTGTTCTGTAGCATCTCAGACATGCACACGTGCACAGGCAGCACACAAGCATCCATGTCGTGAAGAATATGGGTCGGGGCTTGATGGACGCACAGAGACTGTAAGCGAGGGCTAGATAGTCACCTTCCAGCTATAAATATCAACCCAGAGTAACCCTGAGACCATCTTTATACAGTGTTGGGTGTCCGTGGGGGAGGGGATACAGTGGCCCATTTTAATCTGTGTCTGAACAGTTTCGCTTCCTTGGCCTGGTTTTCTGAAGGGCCCTCTTGCTGCTGTTAGTTGTGCTTTCGTGGAGTGTGTGGTTTTACTTGAGATGAATTTGTTTCCTAAAATCAAAAGGAATAGTAATTTAGATCCTGTCTCAGGAAACATGAGGTGCAGATGGCGTACCTCATTACGTTTCTCTAAGGTTGATTCTTGGAGGGAATCTTTGTGGACATGGGATTTGTAGTACCTTCTCTTAAACAAGCCCTCCAGACTCCAGTGCAGTCAGAGATGAGTTGAGGCTGTTTCAGAAAGGCCTATGGAGTATATTTTACTTTAGCAGGTTTGGGGTTGGCTTTGGACCAAAGTTTCTCAACCTGATCCTTGCGGTCCCCCAGGCAGTCCAAATTTCTACTCCCTCCAAGGTCCCGATAGTCAGCAAAATCATGGATTGCCTGGGGGTCCCCGAGGACCAGTTTAAGAAATGCTACTCTAGATCTTCCTGCAACCCTCTCCAGAAGAAGCAGTGGTAAGATGGATGGACAGATGAATGTATCAGTGAAATTTGTGATGGAGAAATTTTGCTTAAAATTTTATCAAATTTTCAAAAACCTGTTATATAGGTTATATAGAACCAAAACCTTATATAGTTGAAATAGTCTGCCTTGTATCTGGTTCTGGCTCTTGGGATATTTCTTTATTTTTATGTCCTGTGATGAAAATGCCATGTGCTACCAGCAGGGGGTGCTGGATTGTTACATATCTATGAGAAGTGTCTTTATAACGAAGTACACTTTTAAACTTGGGGTTTTGAGGAAGTTGTTGTTAAGCCCCCCTCTTTTTTTACAACTACAGGAACTGCTGAACAAATATTTGATCGCCAACTCCACAAATGCCGAAAGCAAAGTCTTCTACTTGAAAATGAAGGGAGATTATTATAGATACCTGGCTGAAGTTGCCTCTGGAGCAGACAAGAAAAGTAAGTGCCTTTTCCTTCAGCTTTTGTGTGTGGAGCTGTGAAATTCAGTGATTCCTCTCCCCCCACCCCCAATGTGGTGCATGGACTTTTCTCTACTCAGAAATGTCACATTGTAGCTTTTTTTTTATATATATATCTTCAACCTATACACTCTGTTTTCTCTTACTCGCCAAATTGAATTTTAGCAGAATCGCACAAATAGCGCTGAAAATGAAAATATACTACTGGCATCCAGTAAAATACACTTGCTATGTAGCTGTAGGATGGATTACCCCCCCGCAAGCTGCAGTTCTAAAGTTTTCTTCCATGAATTAATGTTTATGGATGTTGACAGAAGAGCTTTAACCAACTCTTAATGTTGTGTATGATCATTCTAATACTGAAGAATATATTTTTTAAGGGGGGTCCAGGTAACCCATGCTGATCCAAGCTCTGTCTGGATGTAGGGTTAGCAGTATCTAGGTTTTGGGTAGGTCCTAAAGGTCTTGGGACAATGACTGTAAAACAGACAGACTGGATTGCATTGGTCAAGGTGAATTTTGTATGAAGAAAAGTGTTTTGAAATGCGCATCTAGACCCTGGTTACTGGTTTACGTTCTGTCGAGGCATTCGGACATGTCGTCATCGTCTAGACTCTGTAAACCCGAAATGTAAACAGAGGTTTTATCTTCCCAGTGTTGCTGTGTCTTGTTAGTCGTGCTGCTTCATCTTAACTGACTTGTGTTCGGCATGATTCCATCTCCCCCCGCTGGGATGAGCTCTGGATGATCTCCTTTCCCTGGTAGGGGTTGGAGGGGAAATAATGCACATAATTTGAACAGCTGACAATGGGGTGGATAAGCAAAAAAAAAAAAAAGCTGGCCTGTTCAGATCCTATTTGAGGAGATATTGGCTCAGAGCTTCTGCTGGTTGCTTTGAGTTCCGTGTTCTGCTGAGGAATCACTATATGACAAAAATCCATCTCCTGTCCTCCTCGACAGGCACTATAGACAACTCTCAGGAGGCCTACCAGGCTGCCTTCGACATCAGTAAGAATGAGATGCAGCCCACGCACCCTATTCGTCTAGGCCTGGCCCTCAACTTCTCCGTCTTCTTCTACGAGATCCTCAATTCCCCCGAGCAGGCGTGTAACTTGGCAAAGCAGGTAGGGCAAGCGCTCAGTGCTCTGAACCCTTCTGGATCCCTTTGGGGAATGTGGTTGTCGGTGTTAATCGCAAATGGCTTGTCCTTTCTGTCCATGTGATTTCGCTGCTCCGGAAATCGCTGTGATGGATCCCTACTAATTCTGGGCCAGCAGGTTCTTTTAGGAAATGGTGCCGTTTATGATTTCATGGTTCGAGTGATGGGTAACTGTTCTGTTTGCCATTTCATAGGCTTTCGACGAGGCCATCGCAGAGCTTGACACCTTGAATGAAGATTCATACAAAGACAGCACCCTTATCATGCAGCTGCTTAGAGACAACCTGACAGTGAGTACTCGTAAATCATGAGTACTCGAGTACTCGTACATCTCCTTAACTGTATCTCAGACTGTTTGGTTTAGTAATAAGTTTTTCAGTTAGTCCCTGTGATTGCTGTTGTCATTAATATAAACTGGAAAAATTGCTTCTGTAATGCAAGATGGGTAGATACCAGCGATATGGGCTCTTGTTTTTAATTTATCAGCTTTTGTACCTGGGAAAGGTGTGATTGACCTGCTTTGAGATTTCATAACACTCCAATATAATTTAAGGGTTGGAGTGTTTGAATATTTGCCACGATGTATAGTTAATGTTGTCCGAATTATACCTGTGAATAAAGCTCTTTGATGGACTTAGCTCTCTAATCCCGTGGGTCTCAACCAGTTTAGTCTAAGAACCCACGTTTTTCCTTGGTCATCAAATCATGATCCAAGTTCTTAAAAAGAAGCAAGATGCATTATGGGAAATAACGCCATACAGTGCAATTCTAACCGGCTGTGTACAATGCGTCTCCTCCTAGTTATGGACTTCTGACAACACGGCAGACGAAGGTGACGGCGGTGAAGCCGGTGACAACTAACCGTGCATGTGAGGGTGTCTCCAGACCGAAATGAAAAAGAATAAACCTTTTTACACATCTCCATTCCTTATTGCTCTGCATTAAATTGTTCTAGCAGTGAGAACCCATCATTACTGAAGAGCTATATATGGAAATTCAGATCGTATAGTCTTTTCACACTGCAGCTTTTGGGAGGGGGTAAATAAAATTAAAAAGTTTAAAAAAACAAACACTCCATTTGTTGGTTTGTGTTTCGTCATGGCCTTCGTGTGTGCAGTCTGCCATAGGAAAGTATTAATAGCTTTACTTTGTGTTTAACGTCAAACTTCAGGTTTAAACTGGAAAACAAATTAGCAGTGCTTGGGTGTCTTGATAATTATTTAAGTAAAATTCTAAGAATTACAATCAGAAATCACGTAGCATAGCAATCGGGGGTGCTGTTTTTAAAATGGCTTGATGTTTTTCTACTGACCCCATGCATCCGCATTGGTTTCCGCATTTATGAGGCTATTTGATAGTTACAGCTATTTAAGAACCTTAGTGACCAACACCCCCCCCCCCCCAAGTGAGCAATGTTTCCTTCATTCCCTGAAATCACACTCTTGTTCCATTTACCGTGTTTCTCTAGTATGTCAGACTTCTTAAGGTGGGACTCTGTAAAAGACCAAAAATAATTTTTTTATGACTACAGTAGCGTTGTCATTTTCCCACAGCACCTGAACGGGAATTGGTTCAGTACACACAAAGTTAAGTGTTTTGATTTTAGTACTTTTCGATGCGGGTCCGTGCACATGTTAGAAGGTGCTTGGTTAGTTTGGTGATTGTCATTAGAGATTTGGACCACTATTGTGTTTTTGCTAATCATGATCGTAGTCCCCAAAAGCCTTGTGAAACTGTTCAATGCCCTATGTAACAGCTATGTACCATGAATAAAAAACAACATTTTGTAAACCAAAATGTGGATGTGTCCGTCATGTCCTGGGCTTTGCCTTTAAAGCATGTTAGTGACAAAAACAGTGACAGTCATTTTTGTGTGTTTTGTCGTTCCTGTTTTCACATCTGAGCTAGGATTTTAAAGTGACACATCAAATGAGGAGGAAAGACTTGCATCGTCCTACATATGTGGTGTGTTTTTTTTTTTTTGTTTGTTTTCAACACCTGATCTCTCTGAAATGGAGAAAAATGCACCTGCCGCTTGTGCCGTTTTACCACTTGTGCTGAATGGTTCTCTCACAACCTATCAGATTGTAGATGAGTTGGATTAAGGCCGGACCAACCAGCCAACCTCTTCTACAATCTGATCTTTCTGAACCAATCATTTTTCTTTCTGTTCTCAATACATTTTTGCGCAGGCCTGAAATGATATGGAAAACAAGGATAATGGATGGGTGTATTACTAGAAAGTTTAAGTTTCTAATTCTATTAGGCTAAAATAAATCTCTGCAAGTCAGGTAGGTACCAGCGATATGGGCTTTTGTTTTGGATTTCTGTTTTTGTACCTGGGAAGGGTGTGACTCACCTGCTCTGTGATTTCAAAACTCTCCATTAGAATTTAACATCTGCACTATGAGTGTTTGAATATTTGCTACGATGTAAAGTGAATGCTGACCGAATTGTACATGTGAATAAATTTTTGATGGGCGTGGCTCACTAATCCAGTGGTTAACTGGTATATCCTCAGAACCCACATGGTAAGCCTCCTTTGAGCTTCACACTGTAACTTTCCCAAATGTGGGAAAGACTGTGCAGGTGGACTCATCAAAGAACAAACCGTTTCTCGTTGTCCCCAGCCCAATGTTAACACTGTTGCTACCATTGAAACCGACGTCTGGCATTAACATGAGTGACCAAGGGTTTGGCTGTAGCAGCCTGACCATGAATGTTGACCCTGTGCAGCTCTAATACAATGGAGAGGTTTGGTGGAAACCCAGAATACCGCCTGGGTTAGTACCCAGAAATCCTCTTGTGTCCACACTTACTCCTGTTGGATGTGGTTTGCTGACTTTACCCTGGATACCGCTAGCCTTACAAGCTGCTGATTACATCTGTTCCAAGAATACGTAACAAACACGGATATTTTTGCAGAACCTTTGCAGTCAATTCTGTCTTTTTTCCTTCATATCTGCAGTGGACCTTAATTTTTTTCTATTTAAAGGAAACAATGAATGACAGCTATCGTGTCTCAGCAATATATTTTGAAAAGTGTTTTATTTTATACAGACTCCAGATCCCCGCAACCCTGCATTGGACCAGTGGGTTTGGAAGATGGATGCTTGGAGTTTGCCTGAAACAAATTCATAGAATAACATTTCAACAATGTCACATTGTTTCTCCACATATTGCACGTCTTGTGTTTGGCAGCCGGAGATCCGAAAGGAGCTGATGGGCCAGAAAACTAAACTCGGAGGTTTTCGGATCTGATGCAGGAGGACGGTTGAGAATGTTTGCAAGCCAGTGGCAGCTGCAGCCGGTTTGAGGTCGTTCACCATGTTTCAGTACCATGTTGGCGAGACTCCAAAGCCAGCCTTGTGAGGGGCACCTAGGCCAGCGTATGGCAGGCGGCAGGCGATACTGATTCAGTCATCCCAGCATGATGCTCCCGGTGTCACTGGTTTTTAAGTTTCCACTGAAATACTTTCCCCCCCCCATAAATGTCAGCAGGCTGGTTTTAGCTAAAGTACGCATGCAGCCCAGCAGTCGTTCACACCTCAGTATGATCTCATCCTTCACTTGATTCATTGGGCAGATTTTCTTGGAAGGATTTGACAAAAAAAAATTTGTAACATTTGAAGAAGGACTGAATGAGTGTTGCATTTATATGGTACCCAAAGCGCCACTTCACCTGGATTCACCTGGATGATGGGATGGTAGCCTTTCTGCACCCGAACTCTCACCACACAGTAGCTAAGGTGAAGGGGCAGGAGAGAATTCACCAGTTAGATATAGGGGATGATTAGGAGGCCAGATATGAAAGCCACAGTGGGTAGTTATAGGAGATCAGGGCACCTCCACTGCTCTTTCAAAATATGCCCAAGGATCTTTGGTGACTTCAGTAGTCATCTAAACGACGGCACTACTTTTACAGCACAGTGTCACCATGGCTGCACTGGGTTCCCCACTGACCACAGCACAGGCTAACCTGTTAGCCACACCAACATCTCACCCAGCAGAAACCTGACTTTCTCAGTTGGCCTCCCATCTAAGTAATGGCCAGGACCAAACCTGCTTAGCTTCAGATGGGTTACCGAATCTGACCAACAGAAGCAGAAGCTGTCTGAAAAGGCCCTTGATTCTGCTTCCATTTCACATTCTATCACACTTCATGCACAAATATGCTGCCTTCTAAGTTGCCGGCAAATTGTTTCCTCACTCCTGCTGCTCCTGAAGCCATGGATCTAGATCAATTCTGAAAGGCCCATTCTTGGTCCTCCCTCCAGCAGCACAGAGCACATCATTGTATCATTAGGTCATATGCCCATTTCTTATCTCTGCTATTGAAATTATTGTTCACTTCACATTCACATCTTTTACTAAATTAACTGGTTTGACCCTGTACTGGATCATGGAAGATTCATGTCTAATGCAAGTATTTAATCTTCATTTGTCAATCACAAAAACGGTTTTCATATTATGTTTCAAATATTGAAATATATTTCCTGATATTCCTTTATAGACAGTAAGTCAATTTGGGTGAATGGCTGTACTGTTTTAAGTCCCATTACTAGGTATAATAATCAGGCATATTTGGCCAGGCATGGTCACACATGCTCAGAATTTCTCTGGTTATTGATTACTCTCAAATATATAGCACATAGATACACAGTTGCCACAAGACAGTTGCCATACAGTTTGGTTGTTATATATGATGCACGTGTTGGTAAGTGTTTAAAAAGATAAACAGTGCGTGTCAGATGCAATAGATACAATATGTACAATGAGTTATTCAAAACCCTGAGGCATCGCTTGTTAAGAGAGCTGGAACAACACGTTAAAAGCCAGAAAATCAGAATCGGCTTCATTGGCCAAATATTCTCAGACACGTGTGGAATTTGACCCTGGCTGTTAATGGCTCTGCAGTGTATGCATATGACATATATATACTTGACACAAATACACAGTTAAGACAGGACAATGATATATGCAGTCCAGCTGATATATACAGTTACCGCTCACTGAATACTGAGATTTTCCCTTTGACGAGGAGCCATTTCCTCACGTCTGCTGTGGTTATATGATCTGGGACCAACCCTTTGCCCTGAAGGCCTGCAGACTCTTCCAGGAGCTGTTCCTACGTAGCAGGACACGCCCATGAAGACGGCCAGCACACTGGGGATTCTGACGTACCGGTGCCCTACGTTAGCACGGATCCTGCTACTTCAAAATGGAAAATTTTGTCTGAAGCCTAATTTTTTAGACTAATATTTTCCACATTGAGTTGTATCAAGCATTTCGTTTTTAAGCACAATTTTATATATAAAAAATAAAACCTATCACTGGAAATAATAGACTTAGACAGGCTCCAGAACCTAGGATGATCTCACCTGTCTGTTATGACAGTCTGGAAAGGAAACTTTGTATGTACTTGGTTATCCTTTTGCATGTGAAATGCATGTGAAAGTGCTAGGACAGACATAACAAGCAGGTAAAACGTTAGAAACGTTTACAACTCAAGAAATCAAGCACCTATGAATATCCGTCTTGAAAATTAAAGAAATAATCTCCTGTTCCATTATACACATGCAATCACACTTTATTGACAGCAAAACCTCAGTTAAAATATTAGGCTTAAAGTGGGCTGAACCAGGACAACAGCTAAAAACTCAGGCCCCAGTTAGAAGACAGCATTTGCTGGGGAATTTTCGGGGTCCTATAAAGGGCTGGGCTCCCTGAATCTGCGGGTACTTCCGATGGCCCTGGGCCTATAATTATAAATCATATTGAAAGACGCCACTATAAATAATCAGAGAAAACGGGTAAAACACGCTCAAGTTAAATAAGTTATACATAAATAAGTAAAATAAGTAATACGATAAACATGAAAAACCCAATTAAAACCATTTCAAATGCAAATTAATACAGATTAGGTACACACGTGTTAGCTGTAGTCAGTTTCTGGCAGACAAGATAATGCCAACTGACTATTGCGAAATGTTGCCACGCGAAAGCCGAGGAACCCAACATGAAAGTTTATTATATTCATTAATTTGGTTGGTCGATCGATCGACTGAGAAGGCACAAAATAAATACAAAATGTAACTTATTTGTCCTTTCCGAGTGGTGTCAGAAACTACACCGCCCGCTTTGCTCTCTAAACAGGGGTCCAAAGCAAAATGCGAGGTGGGGATATTTCCTTATACTGTATTTGGAAAGCGGCACATTCACTTTCCAGATGAACATACACCTCCCAGAAATCCATTCCTCCCAGTAACAATTATTAGTAACCGATACATGAACACAGACAGGTCTACACGATAACCGATACATATTAATGCACCGTCGGCGTTACTTTGTTTCAAAGCCGCGCTAGACAAGTGACCAGCGCGTTGCGGTGAATTTCGGGGCGGAGGCGGCCCTCTTTCCTCTCGGGGATGTGTTTCCGGGTGCGGGACGCCGCGTCTGGAAGCAGCGGAGCGTCGGCTTGGCGGGTCTACTTTCGGTGTGTGGGGGGGGGGTGACAGCTTTATATTACTGGGGGAGACTGCAGTCGGGGAGGGCCGCTCTTAATATTACGGAAGGCCGATTTTGGGATACGGTGGGAAGGCGATGGCTCCATTCTAGCTGTCCGTCTAGCGCCATATCCGCTTTAGCTTAGCCGCCGGCCGGGCTAGGCAGCCGCTCGCCCGTGTCTGTAGGCGGCGCGATCCACGCTGCTGTAGCGCGGAGGGAGCCGGTCCATTGCCATGGGAGCCTCCGCGGCCGCTTTCCTGCTGGTATACCTGTTTCTGTCTCCGGCAGACTGCGCGATAAAAGCCTCGGCAGCGGAAGAGGAGCGGCGCGAAGCGGGGCTCGGTGAGTATCGGGCCGGCGCGATAAAAGACTCGGCGGCGGAAGTGGAGCGAAGCGGGGCTCGGTGAGTTATCGGGCCAGCGAATTCGACACTCGCTCCCCGACAATACTCCTCTGCTATCCCCCGTGCATTGAGCACCGGAGCTCGTCGTATTAACCAGCGACACTTATGAATCATTATTAGATAATGAGGTAAGAGACCCTCGGTTAGCTGCGCAGATTGTCCAATATTTACGGTTGATAACTCGCTATCGTGAATGGAATTAGTTCTACTTATGTTATCCGAAGTTTTTGAATGGAAATGAAAATTTGGCTTGAAAATTACACAAAAATCTTTATATTGCACCCATATGCCGTAGGGGTGTGTTGTATGTTTTGAATTTCGTTCTTTCATTTGGGTCTTATTTTTGTCCAGGTATAACCTTTTAGTATGATATGAATCATGAAAAATGAAACTGGTCCCTCTCGGCGCTGCACTGTAATGTGGAGAATATGACGCTCCCTTTCATTGCCACCTCGGCTTCTGCGTGATACACCCAGTATCTGTATTCAGGCTGGAAGAATTAAGACGCTATTTGCTCTGTTTGCGGTGTCTTACGGTTGGGCTGGCGATAAGACTGCATTGTTTATATTGTAAACAGCATTAGTGATTATTTATCTCATTATATATATAATAACAAGTTACATGATTTGGTTACAGATTTTATGTAGCTCATGGATGTGAACAGATTTACACTGTTACACATGTAGATCGAAGAGATAAAAATTATTTTGCAC
>JAODUD010000029.1:238585-249995 GCA_026784285.1 Stomatorhinus walkeri
ACACAGAGAGCGACACAGGGACACAGAGATAGACCGTGAAAGACACAGGGACACAGAGACAGACAGTGAAAGACAGAGAGAGAGAGAGACACAGGGACACAGAGATAGATGTCCATAATTTTTATGCCCGTCACACTGACTCTTGATTTAATGCACCATGCTTCCATAAAAAGTTCTGATGCTTCTAGTTTAAAATAAAGACGACACATTCCTTCAAAAATGCACCACACACACCCACGTGCCAAGAACAGCTCTGTGACAGCAGACGGCCCAAAAATACTGACACACTTCATCCAAGTCCAGCAGCAGACAAACAAGGGAGAACCAGGCTTAAAAACAGACAGGGTGGAGGTAGGTCTCCTCACCGGAAGGCACTGGCAAGGCAGTTCGCGGAGAGGTTTCATCAAGCACTGTAATGAGGAGAGGGCCTGTATACACATCCACCCTCTACTATTACCATTACCATTACCCATCCATCTCATTACCATTACCCATCCATCTCATTCCCATTACCCGTCCATCTCATTACCATTACCCATCCATCCCATTACCATTACCCATCCATCTCATTACCATTACCCATCCATCCCATTACCATTACCCGTCCAATCCATTACCATTACCCGCCCATCTCATTACCATTACCTGCCCATCTCATTCTCATTACCTGCCCATCTCATTCTCATTACCTGTCCATCTCATTACCATTACCATTACCCATCAATCTCATTACCACTGCCACTAAGTATCCCTCTAATTACTAAGCATGCACCAATCAATGGGCTAGTGAGAGTTTATACTGACAACCCAAGGCAGGTGACTGCCCCCCACCCCTGCAATCTATCCCCAGAGTCATGGCAAGATACAGACCCTGACGTCAGGAAAAAGGACCCAAAAAGAAGACAGCGGTAGCTGGATCTGGAATCAGGTGCCGTGTGGGATGAAGGGCGCGATGGACCGGGCTGTCAGGCTCACCTTGGCGTTTCCATCTGAGGAAAAGCTCGGCAGGATTTTCCTGCTTATAGACGGGGCGGTACTTGCTGAGCCAGGTTTAAACTGGATATTTACAGAAGCAATTCAGACATAGCCCCAGTCAAAAGGCACATTACATTACACTTATTTAGCAGACTTTTCCATCCAAAGTGATATATGTGTCTGACAAAGCAACTGGGAGTCGTAATGAAGGGCCTCGATCAAGGGCACAGCAGCGCTTTACATTTACCTGCTGCTTTTATCCAAAGCCACTTATAACTGAGGGTATAGCAATGCTCTACTTCTTGAGCTACTAAATGTTCCCTGAAATCACTCTGTCGACCATAGGGTTTGAACTGACAACCTTTGAGTCACAGACCTCTTAAGCCACTGAGCCACAAACAGGTACCACAGTGAGACCTCTCATATCCAGGCTGAAACCCTAACCACCTGGACACAACTCAAACTCAGTCATTGAGATTGACTGGTTCTCAATTTTTGTAAATCTCTTCAGCTCACCCTCCAAATGTTTAGCAGCTGGCAAACTTTATCCATCTGCTACCCAGAAAGATCAGAGTGTCAGGAGGCTTCTGGGTCGATTCCGGACACTGAAAGCGACGTGTGCCAAGATCCCTGGGCATCATGACAATTCTAGCTCTCACCTCCAGAATGCCATACATCACCACTGAAATTTGGAAAAAATAAATAGTTCATGACAGCCCTGCCCCCACCTCCATGACGCCCCCATCCCACCGAATCCAGGCCCTGACAAGGCGTCGTTGATCCAAGAGGACACTGGGGAGGATTACGTCAGGGGTCCTCAAGTACGGGGGTCATTCCACATTACGTAGTCCATCTGCATTTGGAGGGCATGCTGGGAATATGAACGGTTGTCAAACCGGAAGCTGTTAACTCAACACAAGACAAAACAACTCAACACAAGACAAAACAAGACAACATAACCCAACCCAATGCAATGCAAGGGAACACAATGCAACCCAACCCAAGGCAACCAGTGAAGGACAAGCACCTACCATCAGCACATGAGCTGCATCAGTAGCAGCCCTCAGCGACTTCTTGTCTTGATGTCACACAATGAGCACTTTTATCAGGAACAAAAGGTTAGAAAAAAGCCTAATGGAAAAAACTGCAGTACTGAGGTAGGAGAAGAAGGTCAAAGAGTTCAAGCAACTTCATTGCTCGAAATAACCACATTCCCACCGGCAGGCCATCAGCCCACGGTGCGACACGGGGGCCAACCAGAGCCTGACCGTGTTATGACTGGGTGGGGTCAAAGAGCAACCATGAAAATCATCTCCTGGCTTTGTTTCCCAGTCTAGACATCACCCTGTGGGTTTAGGCTGACCTCAACCAGACACAGGGGCAGCTAATGTCAACCAGACCTCTTCACCCCAACATTACGGCAGGATCTCAGAGCATGACCCAGTGAAATGTACCTTCAGTCTAAAAGTGTTTCAGAAAATCTACAGTTCCCCCAGTGAAGGAGCTTTCGCACCACTATGTGGGCTTTTCAACCTCATGTGCTCTGTTCTGGAGTTCCAGCACCGTGAGCCTGGATATCGACATCTTCCTGTTTTCCCTGCACTGGTTCCTGACGTAGGTTGGGAGGCTGGCCAAGTCAAACAAAGCGCTAGCGTTTAGCTGCATGACTTGCATCGTAATTCCATTGACCAAGCGCCAAAGAGTCCATTTGGAAACAAAGTCTGTCCCCACTTGGCGTAGGGGGTAGTGGGTGGTTGGGGGTCTGCTGCATGACTCAATGGATGGATGCTGCGTCTGTGATCGTAGGGTCCCCGGTTCAAATCCCAGGGTCGGCAGACTGATTTCACCATTGGGACTCTAAACCCAATTGCACCCAAGTGTTAAATATATGAAATGTAAATGCACAGATTTGCCACCACAGGGAAGGAATCATCTGATTTGTGACAGGGCAGGGTCATATAAAGGGGTGGAGCCACAGGGCTCCAGACACTTAACCAAAACATATAATCACCTAATGGTAAGGTTGGACCCTCGAAGAATTACACGCCCCTGCCCCACCAACTAGAATCCTACAGTCTTCAGTGTGGCAGGGTAAAGTTCACCAAGTGCCCCTTCATGGGATGATTCATCCCTCTCATCAAGATGTACAAACGTCAGCTAGGTCTGCCAGCTAGCTGGGCTGGTGTAGATCGGGGGCATTGGTGGAGGCTGCCCCAGGTGCAGTACACTCTCCAGGCATCTGCTTTGCTGAAGTTTGGGCAAAAGCTGTTGGGGAAGTGGACCGCGGATCATCACGGCACCCCAAACTGCAAGCTTCTGTAAACAGCCTCCAAAAACTGGATCCCCTTTTCTAAAATCCACTCAGCGGTAGCTATGAATGTCAAACTATTCCTGTTCACCCCCCCCCCCCCCCCAATTTAAAGGGGACATTCCATTATAAACAAACCAGTTATAGGTATGGTTATCACCCATATCGAGTCCGTGACCAACAGCTGGACAAAATGGAGGAAGAGACCCAACAATTCCGTCTTTGAAGCTTCATGGATGGGCAAACTGAGAGAAAATAAACTATGGAAATAGCAGAAACGGGCACTAACATATTTTCAGGAAGAGAAGCTGGGATTAGCATGGCTGAGGAAGTCATCCGGTTTAACGTGGCTTGACTTGCTAAGATCCGCAGCTCAGCTGCAGCTCATTCGGAGCTCAGTGGGAAATCAGGAGCAGCGTAAGCTGACGGCTGCCCCTCCCAGGTCTGACATCTGCCGCCTTTTAAATGGTGACAGTCCTCCTCCTCACCCCTACCCACTAGAGTCGGTGCCACCAGAGGGGTTCTGGGCCGAGTGACCCTCTTCACAGAAGTGTGCCAGACACTAGGGACGAGCTTCAGTCCCCAAACGCGGTCCAGATGGGTTAACACTCTCAGATGTCCCCCGCTGGCGCAGAACAGCTGCTGACTTTAAACAAAAGTCACACTGTTCCCAAAAGAAGCGATGGACCTCTCCCCCGAACACACTCACTCTTTTCATTGGACACGACAGCATTGAGGACGCTACAACATTCCACGCGTGTTGGTTGTGTGGGCAGGCACGTGTGCGTGAAGCCAGAGAATGGGGGACGGGCGTGACCCCCAAGCCACAGGCGACATGCTGGGGATGTGGATGGTATATCTGTTCATCTCCCACCAATCAGCCCCAGCCTCCATCTCCAACCAATCAGCCGCAGTCCCCATATCCAACCAATCAGTTGCACTTGACATCCTCCATCTCCCACCAATCAGGTGCACCCCCCATCGAACTACAGAATCAAGAACGGTACAGCCCAACAATTAACTACAGGTCGTCAAACACCTCATTTAATGACTAATTAAGAAGCTGACCAATCAAATATCTAGCTTTGTAGCTCTGGAGCACACTTTTGGAGGAAGCACCTGTCAGTTAGCTGGGCTGCAGGGTCGATGCTGGAATGCAGGCACAGTTTGAGGGCTACAGCAACAGGACTGACTCAGAGGTTCCGTGAGTATACAGCTCAGCCAGCAGAGGTTCAATGTGCCCTGAGGTCCTTGACCCAAAAGCAGAACCATTGGCGTGGAAAATAGGCCAGCCCGATCTCCTCCGTCGTCCTACTTTCCGTCTCCCCTCCCCGATCCCACTCTCACCTGTGAAATCAGCACCACCACCCTAATCCTAGTCAAGTCCACAGCGGGTCGAGTACAATGTCCACCTGACATATTAGTATCCAACCCCGACCTCTGACCTCTATAGCACCCAATCCTGGGATCCCATTATGCTCAGATGGGTTGCAGACCATCCGTAATCCCTCCCACGTTGGCCAAAGGAGTCTCTGCATAGGGCGACTGCCACTCACCCAGGCCAGAAGCGTAGATGGCCTTCACGGACTTCTTCATCTTGTACAGTACGCTGCGGTCCATATCCAGGGCCTGGGTCAGACACACAAACACAAATCGGTCACCGGAGGCCGGGCGGAATTCTTCTCAGACCAGCCGGATTAACGGGTCGAGTCGCACAACTAAATCCAGGGTTTGTTTCTCAGGATCACTGTAACCCATTATTATGATTCTGGATTATAATCCAGTTTAAAGGTATTAATACATTCACCATCCGAAGAGCATTCTAAGAACAGTCATGATTCTGTGGAGAAGAAGATAAAGAACACCACATACGTATACAATGACAACAACAAAGTACTGACATATGCTATTCAGATGGTTAAAAGTAGCCACACCTCCAGATAAAGAATGTTTGTGACAGCAGGTTCCAGTACACTGCCCACTTCAGCAAAAACCTAATTGATGACTAACCCATGAGGCAAGCACATCCAATAGGTGGTCACCTTGCACACCAGCAGACACACCCCACTAGCTCCAGGGGCAAACTTCTGTTTTACCTGAGAGCCACCTCTAAGTCGGCCCAGCTGACCCAACTTACATCTTAATCGGGAGAGCGTGACTGGGTCAGCGGGGTTTTATTGCGGGGGTCCTCTGAGGGACGGTGATGGATCCCTACCCCTTGGCTGTCTCATGCAGACCCCCGCTGGCTCATTACGTCACACCGTCCTGCCGACATGTTTAAGGGCAGCCATTTCTCTATCCCCCGCCTGCACTCGGCTGGTACGTTTTAGGGAGGTTACTGGGGTCCTGCTCCGTCAGCCCGGTCTGGGGCAGAACCCACTTACCCCGTGTGAACCATGACACCACGATGGTTCCGCTGCATCTGGAGGTGATGCATTATTCAGGGCCTGTCTAAAAATAGACACAAACAATTCCCATCCCACTGGAGGGCGGGCAGGCGGGAGGTGCCGGTGCGGAACGGTTTGGGGATGCGGGCAGCCAGTGCAGCCAGGATGCAGAGAGGGGGAGAGCCCCCTGTCTCACACACACACAGATCACAGATACCCAAATATAGACAGATACAGACACGCACAAAGACAGACAGATAGACAGACAGACAGGTAGACTATATTGTCCTATAAGGATATTTGTCTTCACAGTCTGTTCCAAAAAACACAAGTACATTACAGGCCTCCAAAACGTTAGACACAGATACATAAAACGGCACACATAAACATATACACACAATATACACACAATTAGTAGCGGAGATTTGATGGGTACAAGATCAATGTGGCAGTGCAGCTGAGCCCGCTTCCCAAGTCCTGTACCTGTGACATGATGGCAGCAGAGTGACTGCGTGTTAAGAGGGAGACTAGAGTCATTAGTTATGGTTCTTGCGAGGCGAATGACAGCTCTGTGGCTTTCGACAGATAGATTTGGAATGGAAAGACTTCTTCCTGCGTACGTTCTTTCATTGATGTATCCATAAAACCAGCCACATCTAATTTTTCCTACATCTCAGCCTTACACAATCTGTACTCATCCCCTTAAACCACACCAGGACCATCTCAGCCTTACACAATCTGTACTCATCCCCTTAAACCACACCAGGACCTCATGGTCATTCAGACCAATTTGTGTCAGCCGTGATGACGCCATTTACAAGGGAAAAGGAATTAAATCAGCCAGCAAGTATCTATTTAAAACCCTAACCCTTACATCCCTGCTGGGTAAACGCACAGATGTGTCAGCAGTCACATGGGTAAGAGGGAGGGGCTTAACTGGACCCGCCTCAAAACTTTGTCCACATCCAGCACAGCTGACAGCTGCCAGCTGCCCTGAGTTACCGCTCCAACATCGCCTCGCGTGCGGAATTTTCACAGTTTACACCACGCTAGGAGTGTCACATTAAACACACCATTACAAACTGTGTGGGGGTGGGGACACACACACACACACACACACACATTTGGCATCAGCAAGAGGACCACCTACCACTTCAAAGCCCACTTTGTAGTCGGTTTGAGTCCGTTTTTAGCGACTGGGTTACTTGGGTCGAGACTCTCCTTTGAACAGAATCAGATCTGACCCTCCTGAGGGAAGAGAGCGTGGAGCGTGCTTTAATCCCGGCAGGGGGGGGGGGGGTTTCAATGTGCTGCAGCTCTGTGGACACCGCCAGTGACAATGACAGGAAGCGCTGCTGTATTTCACGTGTGTCTGCCTTACAACTCAATCCGATATACGGTTAATGACCAGGGCGACTCTTCTGTCCCCATCTGAACAATCACACGATAACAGGGAGGCCCGCAGGAGGTGACCAAAGTCCCCCCCCCCGCCCCCAACAAAAACAATACTTGCCTTTGTTGAGACGGTAGAGCGTGGGGTCAGAACTGCACATAGCAGCCGAAGAATGATTTACAGAAGACGAAAGACAGATTCCAGACGTCCACCACAGCCGGGATAAAATGAAATAACTAAAAGAAGGAATTCATTCATAACATCTACACGATTCTGGAGCTTAAGACGAAAAAAGGAAAAGCAGCAAGCACTAGTGAATACACACTGTTCACCAGAGGCTCCAGCTCTCTGGCAGGTGAATGCTCGTGAAATGCCCATCTGCTTG
The DNA here is from genome assembly GCA_026784285.1 of Stomatorhinus walkeri. Lineage (NCBI taxonomy): Eukaryota > Metazoa > Chordata > Actinopteri > Osteoglossiformes > Mormyridae > Stomatorhinus > Stomatorhinus walkeri. The sequence continues at coordinate 246,034 of JAODUD010000029.1, forward strand.
TGCGATCACAATTTGCTCTGAACCTGAAGTATCTCCAGTTTCATCCTATTCAGCTGGATTGTCTCTTCATCTCCATGGGCGCCGTCATTTTCCAGGCAGAGGTCACGGAAATCCGGGCCCTACGCTTTCTCGCCTGACGGATCACCGCTCTGCGTCTGGCGAGACGAGTCATGGCGGGCAGCCTGGCATCCCTTTAACGAATTTTGTTCTAATGCCGCATGCCTCGTCCATTGTGTTAGAGGGGGGCTTATTGTGTATTTGAGTGGGTTGAGGATGGCATGCTAGGAGACTGTTGAACGGTGAAAACCACGGCAACTACAACCAAACATAACCGAATCACAACTAAAGATAGCCCCCACCCACCCAAAAATACCCAACAAAACAACAAAAATTAAACTCATAACCAGCATCATAAACCTGATGTTTTTATCATCATCATCCTTGGGGACTGTACTTAATTCAAGTGCAGTTTGTACTAATATAACACAACATTAATAAGCTGGTTATAATTAATTTTAAAGTCAGTCACAGTTAGTGAGCAGTCCATTTGTCCCCCATTAATGTATCTGAATAGCAAAATGTGGAGAACAGCAGGACGCGAAGAACAGCGGGAGGATATGGACCGCGAGATCGCCGAGGGGCGCCGCGGGAATGTCATCGGCGCGCCGCAGTGTTAGGGGACCTCACCGGAAACCCATCTGGCAAGACCAAAAGACAGGACATCGGGAAAACTGACTCACATCAAGAGCACCTCGATTTCTCTGACAGGATTGGCCTCCACCTGGGGATACGGTCCCCATCGGGGTGGGCATGTGGGTCCGGGGGGGGGGGAATGTCGCTGCAGCAACCGCACAAGCTTGGCGGGGCAGACGTCCACTTGTTCATCGAATTAATGGAGACCTTCGGGCCAACTGGTAATTCACCATGACAGGGAGGCCGTATTATAAAAGTGCAATATCCAAGTAAATCACTTAGTACATTAGCACAGGAGTGCTATACACAAATACCAATGGGTGATAAAACAAACAAGGCTTTACGGCGGGTGTGAAATTATATTTGGTGTGAAGCACAATGCTTTTAATAATTTACTGAACAAAAGTGTGATTTTCTTCAGTAAACATCACACTGAGTCAAATAACGTTCTGAGCAGCTCCTTGTGTTCCCAGGATTGGGGGCCGACAAACAAGGGGGTTAACTAGCGTCACCATCTGCTGCTTCGCAATCTGGGCATCAAGCAGCACAAGGCCATCGTCAGGGTGACGGCGTCGCTGTATCCTCCCCTGGACAGAGTGGGGGGGGCACCATGGGAGACAAACACCAGACGGTCGAGGGGATCTGCACAGGAAATCTCAATTTTTATTTTTTATTTTGGAAGTCGGACGTGTGAGAAATTGTGGGGTATCTTTCTGCCTCATTCGCTCTGCAGAAGTGAAAGGGAAACACGATGGGGGAAGGGAACTCATCACTGGTGTTTTAATCAGACATTAATGAGGAGATTGGTGTGGGGGTGCGGGAATAAAGACCACTGAATGGCAGGCCGGGGGTCGGGACCTATCTGCCGTCAACAAGCTGCCCCTTTTACGAATGCGAACCCTCCCCCTCAGATATACAAACACAAACATGATGAACTGCACGATTAGTCACAAGCGCTATCAGAACAACTAATATGAGGGTCTTTGTGCCACTATCGCTGGCCCACGTTAGCAGTTAGCATGATGACGAACACAGGATATGGTGTGTAAGTTTGTAAACAGACTGCAATGGAAATCAGCTGCCACAGGGAGTTTCCTGCTGGCCGCCGGCACGCTCCCCACTTCCTGGAGGATCAGGGGCCGCCATTAGGCCCCCAACTGCTCTTCCCCGCCCCCATCCGTCCCGCCACGGTGACACTGAAACATCTGCCGTCTGGGACCGTCTTAGCGCTGCCGTGGCCGGTTGCCATGCCTGGGCGCACTGGACCTATATAGTCCCGCAGACCTGAAGGAGAGGCACTGGCGGTGGAGAGGAGGTGCTGGCGGAGAGGCGGTGCCAGCGAAGAGGAGGTGCTGGTGGAGAGGAGGTGCCGGCGGAGAGGCGTTGCTGGTGGAGAGGAGGTGCCGGCGGAGAGGAGGTGCCGGCGGAGAGGCATTGCTGGTGGAGAGGAGGTGCCGGCGGAGAGGCATTGCTGGTGGAGAGGAGGTGCCGGCGGAGAGGCGTTGCTGGTGGAGAGGAGGTGCTGGTGGAGAAAGCTCTTCCAGATTCAGAAGCTCCGCAAAGGTCCAGAACCTAACCTGCCTGGGATTCACGGCATCTCAGACGGCAACGAGAGCAGCTCCGAGGACACACACCAGTTCATAGTTTTTAAAAACAGAAAATTATTGTGTTCTGAAGCAGAACCAAAGGAGGCGAGAGGGAGGATTAGAGGGATGTTGCGTAATGCTGCAGGAAACCAGGGTGACGATCTGGCTGCTGAAGCACACCACGGTCTATGTTATCAAAGATACGGGCCAGTGTGCCCATCAATGGTGACCCCCACCCCTGTGACTCTAGGTGCAAATTTACCACCCTGCAATCCCACCCCTACCACTGCCACTCCCTATGACACGCCCATGTCGAGAAACTCACAGAATCCTTGAAGCACCCCCACAGAGTCCTGAATACGCCAGACACACCCGTCTGGTCTCCTTTATCTCTAAACACCACCCCCCCCAATGGATCCCCGAAACGACGATGCTATAATTTGGGCCAGAGCCACCCCATTCTTTCCTGGAGGGAGAAGAAGAAAAAAAAAACCCACAGGGCTGATTACAAGCCCGACGCATGTTTCAATGCGACGCCAGATGTTGCGCCAGATTGAAGCTGAAAGAAAAGTAGATTTAAAAAATCAAATAAAATAACCCAACAGAAGCAAAAATGCCAGTGTGGTTGGGATGGCATGTCTGCCACACATCTTGTAGCTTTAAAGGAGACAAGACCACCCTGGGAGGGGGCCGACTGCCCATCCTAAACCCACCGGCGGGATGTAATTGGAAAGCATTGCAGTGAGGGTGACCCTAAGGCTGGCCCGCTCCTCTCAAGCCTCAAGGCCGCAAGCTGGCAGTCGTCTGTGGCTGTAGACCATATGTCCCGCAAATCAAGACGGGAGAATAAGTTAATATTTAAAACATCCCCAAATTCACAGCAGGCGCCCCTGCAAAGGATCGCGGCTGGCAGTACGATCAGTGACGTGCGCGGTGGTAGCCCTGGTCGACAAGACCACATTTTTTTTTATTTGTTTGTTTATTTTTGGCTGCTGTTAAAAAAAAAAAAAAAAGAGTCGGTAACAGCACTGTGGTTTGTTTAGAAACACAAGAGGACTGGATCCCCAAATAACAGGCAGGGTTTACTTTACAGCGAGGTTCTAGGTTATGGCAGGAAGCACCTTAAATAGCAATTAAACTCCTGTTAAGTAGGTGCTGGAAGCAGAGGCGATTCTAAGCAGGAGGACATAAGACCATAATTCATATAGAGGGGTCAACCTTATCAGGAGCCAATGATTTGTTTTGAATCAGTGAGTGACAGGGAAATGGGCAGTCTAGGGGCCAATCAGCTTTCAGCTGTGGTCAGTACCCTTGTGACCCCTCCCCTGTACACACCCCTGACGGGAAGAGTTAGCCGCTCACACACACGGCGCCCGACTGCCGACCACACCCCACAGCACCCCGGTTCCGGATGCCCTCCCTAACTACCCACCAAAAGGAATGTTCTGAACGGACCCTCTGACGTCAGCCATTGCGCAGAGAAACCCCCCAGCAGGGTTGGGGAGGCACCAAGACCTGGCGTCTCTTAATCAGTACAACCCATAAACTGAGGATGACTGTATAGCACCCAGGGATAGGAACAGGCCGTGCGGCTCCCACAGCATTTCCCCTGCTCCCAAAAATCACTTATGAAAATGAGCTTACAATTCAGATCTGCATATTTCGCCTCTAGCAACTGGACAT
>JAODUD010000029.1:282257-301262 GCA_026784285.1 Stomatorhinus walkeri
GCCACATAACACAATGGAGGAGGCGGGGCTTCTGCCACATAACACAATGGAGGAGGCGGGGCTTCTGCCACATAACATAATGGAGGAGGCGGGGCTTCTGCCACATAGCACAAGGGACGAGGCAGGGCTTCTGCCACATAACACAAGGGAGGAGGAGGAGCTTCTGCCACAAAACACAAACAGCCTTCTTTCTCAGGGGAGGAAGGGGGGGTGCCAAGCCAGTCGGCCCAGCAGTCTAATTGATGTTCCCCGAGGAAGCTCGTTTGGCAGATTGATTCTGTTTGCCAGTGTGGGGAAGGCGCAGGGCCTGGCATAGTAGGGACGCTTACCCACGGGGCTCTAGTGTTGGGCGGTTAAGGGTTAAAGTTCAGCACCAGGCAGAAAGGACTACTCTGTTAGCGGCCAAAGGATGCAGTGAGACGTGAGATTCTGCCGCTGTTACAGGGCTGCTGGCTTTGGAGAAATCTGATGGCTTGTTGGGAGGAATTGATGATCACAGAGTTTAGATTCAGAGATGAAAGGAAGCCCTCAATTCAGGCTGGTGGCCATGAAGCCTGTGATTTATTTGTGAGGATTGCAGGCCCCCTCCTTGGTTCCCCTTTATTTCCAAAGCTTCCTGGAGCTTGCCTCTACAGCACGGCCAGCCCCCACAGCGAGGCCAGCTCCCGCAGACCGACCTGCCCCCACAACCTGGTCAGCCCATACAGAGCGGCCTGCCCCAGCAGAGCGGCCTGCCCCCGCAGAGCGGCCTGCCTATCGACTTACTACTGTCCGCGATGCCTGTGGAGGGAAGAGAATGGGATTGAATCGTCATGCTGAGTTGTAATCTCCATCATTCCAGTCCTCAAACTCAGGTGAAATGGAGGGAAAACTCTGAAATGGGGTATTTTCATTTACTTTCTTTTGTGTATTTTCCCCTTGGGTTTTTTTTTTTGGGGGGGTGGTTGTCACTTTCAATCTGAAGAAATACAGGATGTCACCCTCTTGGTTTCCCACGGGAAGTATTTGTTCAGAAAGGGATGGACATGGCATTTTATTTTATGATACCGGATGATCCCATAAAATAGCGGACCGATGGCAGCTCTAAGGAACTGTGACAGAAATTTGTTTCCTAGTCGTTACACAGGGACGCGAACCCCCCACTCGCCATAACCCCCCCTAGTGCACTGCGTACCAGCCGCTGATGAGTCGTCACCTCCTGCTGCCTCTGGACTCTCCTGTGTGCAGAGTAGGTGGGGATCGCATGGTAACCACTTATCTCACAACTGCAGACCCGCATGGAAAGTAATGCTCCGCACTGCCGGCGTTGGTGCCTTCTGGAATATTCTGAACCGGTCAGTGCAAAGTTGTGTGACCTAGAGCTGGAGATGAGGGTCATAGTGCTGAGTTGAACACGGGTCATGTTCAGAGACACTCACACACACATACACACACACACAAACTACCATATACCTCAGACCAATCCTGGATTATCATTACTGAAAATGGATTAACTGTCCTAATAATTAGAGCCGTGTGTTTCTCTGTTCTTGTGATCAGAAGGTTGCTAGTTCAAATCCCATTGTCAATATAGTGATGTCACCTTTGGGCCCCTGAGCAAGGCCCCTAACCCCAGTTGCTTCAGGGACTTTCTGCACATAAAAGCATCTGTAAAATTAATTGTAAAATGATAATTGTAGTGGTTTTGGTTTGCAGTACACAATGGCCCATCTTTGACACCACTAAACTTAGTGAAGCCTGAATACACACCTTCTCAAACCACATTCTCCGCACTGTTACCCCAGGCCATTCCACGCCCTGGACATTGTTGATCTATGTATAAATATAATCTTAATTTGGCAAGACGAGTCAGGCACCTGGGGTCAGCCTCGAGGCAGTCCATACTAGAGGCAGAGGTTTTGCTCGATTCTTAGCCTCTGAGGACCACGTCTCGATGGATGCTGGCAGATCCGGGAGAACAGAGGCCTTGTGAGTTAGCCAAGATGCCACGTCTCAGCCCATTACCTAAAACTTTGCGTAAAAAACATGCTGTGTGATCCTTTATCAGTGACTGCAGAATAGGCACCCCACCCGCCATTCTGGCTGTCGATCCGTACAGATGCGATGACCAAAATAAATAATAATGTATAAACGCAGATAGTGGTTTGAAACTTTGCTCTTTTGGTGCCATGTTTTTAATTTTTGCTGTTACCATACAGTTGAATTTGGATTCAGGTCGTTTAGCTGTTTGGTTGTTCCTGTCCTCTGGGGTTTTTAAACACAACCAACCACAGTGTTTCTCAGGTTTTGAACTTGTGACCATCCGTCTCCCGCTTGGGCAGCGCAGGGGCCTGGAGCCTGTTCCAAGCGGCACAGAGCACCTGACTGTGACACAAACTAGATGAGATGCCAGTCTTTCAGAGGAAACGTATAGGAAACGTACTTTTAACTTTGAAGTGGTGTCTAATGATCCTTGTAGTTTTAGGTTCTTGTTCTCATATTTTCCCTCCAAATTTTGAAGCTGCTTCACCTTAAGGCAGAAACCAGCAAGATGGGGGGGATCTCAAGGCGATACTGTTTGCAGGGCGGGGAGACATAATTCTCCAGCGCTTGCTTTGGACCAGACCCAGGTACCCTCCCCCCGCGGGACGGGCCAGAATCCAAGGCCTCACCCTCTACCCATCTGCCCCGGCATGTGTCCCGTTAACCATTCGAGTGGCGCGAGTCTCAAAGTCAAGCAGGCCATCGTTTCCATATTAATTCTGCTTAATCAGTCTGGCTATCGTGAACCGAATACATTGTTATACATTTTTATGAGCCTGAAATGGGTTATTATTCATTTCCGTTTAGTGGCTTGATGATCTCACTCACATTTGCTGTATAACTGCAGGCAGAGTGTAATCCAAGGATAGTTTTTTGGGTTGATTCTCCTGTAACGTCAGGAGTTGAGTTATGGCTGAATAGCGCTGTATTTAAGCGGACAGCATTGCTCGTTGGTGATGTGTGGAGGGGGTGAGTTCACTGGCGTGTAAACACGGCCTGTATTGTCTCATGTTTCTTGTGAGGAATATTGGGGGTGGGAACAAACATTTGCTCCTCTTGGCTGCCGATGATCCTCCCGATTCCTGCTTCTTTATTTTTTTGCTGTTCTTCAGAAGAGACAGAGACGCTGTTTATACCTCCCAGAGTCAGTATATACTCCACATGCTTCCACAGCAGCAAGGCTACAGTAAAGCTATACAAGTTCAAATAGAAGCTGTTCCTATGCAGATAAACTGTTAGCTTAGTTTGACACAATATGTAAATTTGGCAACTTGCAGCAGGCTGACAGCGGCCGTCACACTTTGTCGCAGTGATACCTGCAGCATGCAGGGGTGAGTCTAAAGCGGAGCATGGGGTGCACTCAGCTAGATCTATTTCAACTGTTTAGTAATATTATTTTGCAGATTTAGATGAATATGAATAATATTAAATAATTATAATAATATAAATAATATAATATAAATATAAAAATTAGCCACCCCCAACAGCCTTGGGCCAGTAAAACTCTGAGACACTAAATAATTACTATTTTCTCTCTTTTTCAGTAAATCACAGTGTCTTTTGGACAGCTTTGTTCAGGCAGCTGCACCATGTTCAGTTCAGCAAGCTGCTGAGTTGCCCGACAGCCTTTTGAACATGATTGTCACACGCATATCCAACCCTGGCAAAGCTAGCAAAGTGCTTTCTGTGTGTCCCGGCAACGTCTACACCATCAGAACGTCTATTTTCTGCTGCAGGAAACATTGCGCCAAAGCGGAGAGCAGGCCTCAGTTCTGAGCAGGTTGATATTCTCACTTTTCTTCCTTGCAACCACCACATGCTCCTTTAAAGGTTTACACACACACACACACACACACTCATTCTCTAACACACTTAAACACACGCACTCTCACTCACATTCACTTACACACACATGAACATGCACACACCATTTCTACTTCATCTGAGAGATACAATCCCGTCAGAGCTTTTTTATACGCTTTCTATAAATCTACAAGTGAGAGTAAAGGCCATTTTAACTTATGCCTTTGATTAAGATTGCGAACCACCGGTATAAAGCAGAGGGCGGTTCTGAGGAGAGGGGGTCAGGCAAGGCACTGAGGGAAGCGAATTGTTTCGAGGCGAACGCCTCGGTCAGAATTTATTCCAGTGGGTTCTCCGTAAACCGCGATCGGTATGCGGGGCCTGTTGCCCACTGCTTTGATGAATTGCCTTGTCGACTTGCATTTCTCAGTTTACGAGCCATTTCCTTCAAACCTTTGGCCCAGATCCGAGCGGCAGTCCACAGTGAGGATCACAGGCTGCTCGCGTTTTTAAATGTGCTTCCGCGCTCTAGAGACTGACGAGGGGAATGTCTGAGAAAAGTCTGGACCTTAACTCCGGCTTTGCTTGGAGGCATTTTCTGAACATGGTATGATTTGGACTCTAAGAACTGCATAAACAGAGGTTCTGTCTGTCTGCCTATCTACCTGCCTATCTGCCTGTCTGTCTCTGTCTGCCTATCTACCTGTCTGTCTGCCTGCCTATCTGTCTGCCTGTCTGTCTCTGTCTGCCTATCTACCTGTCTGTCTGCCTGCCAATCTGTCTGCATGTCTGTCTCTGCCTATCTGTCTGTCTGTCTTTGCCTGTCTCCCTGCCTTCCTGTGCTTATCAATCTGTCTGACCCACCAGTCTTTTCTGCCATCCCACTCTGTACTGTTTGCACAGGTGTATTGACATAGCTTCTCTGTGGGCAGGACCTGCTTTCTCTGTTTCCGTGCTGTGCTCCATGCGTGTGATTAGTGACCTTCTCAGAGGTAATGGGATGAAAGCACCGCTGCTCCCATCCACACCCGTCACGCTCGCCTGCACCCTGACCACCCACCACCCCTTTCTTGGCCTGTTCCCTTGTACCTCTCGTATACTTCTAAGTATGATGTCACCATGTTTGTCATGGTGCTCTCAGAAGCGGTGAAACAGCTTAGAAGTATCTGGATTCTTTTTGAAGAATTAAGCTCCAAATTGTTACTCTGTTTTATGGAGGTTTTTTTTGGTCCTTTTGAATTTCAGCTTTCAGTTTTTGTGCAGCTGAATGTTTTCCCAGACCCGTTAACCCTTTCATTCAGGTATGAAACAGCAGGCTTCTCCTTTTCATCATTATTTTTCTTACTGTGGTCCTTTACTGCTGCGGCTCCTGCTGCTCTATTCCTGTTATTGTTCAAAGCTATTGCAGCTTCATCGCGAGCAAATCTAACACCTGAATTCCCCATTTCCAGTGCGGGGGGGGCGGATAAAGTCCGGATAATTGCCAGGTTTAGTAGTTGTGTTGCAGACTGGCCCTCCAGAACTGGAACAGGGGAACCCTGCCTGAGATTGATTAACCTGGAATAAAAAATAATACTGTCTATATGCATTGGGTCTGGTGTCCAGTGAGGAAGGAGGAGAGGGGTTTGCTGGGAACCTTCCAGCGTGCGGTGTGATACAATGCACGTGCAGATTCTGGAGGGAAATCGAGGGACAGGTTGGACGAGTTGGGAGAGCCCTTGGTTCTGTAGGGACAATGGGAACCGCTGGAGCATGCTTAGAACGTCGCTGGAAGCAGCACCATCTGCCTGTTCCCAGCCTCTGCCTTCCCAGCATCCCTCCTCGGGTCACAGAGGATCTCCATGGCGATGACACTGGAGCTTGTGTAGGCCGGGTTCCTTGGTTTTGTTGAGGAGGCAGCAGATTAGGCGCCAGGGGCTCGGACTTGCTTTAGACTGGTGTGAGAGGTCAGACCGGGTCTTCTATGCTTTCTGTAACTGCTGAGGTTTTAAAATATAAATATCAGAGTAGATGTTTGTTTTATATTTTCTCGTTGATCTGATTCATGAATTGTCTTTCTAAACTGAGGTTAAGAGAACCAAACTATTTTTTGTTTTGATTTATTGGGCTGTCCGAAATACCCTGTGACATTTTTTCTTTTTTTCTTCCGGATGCTTCCGGCATCTGAGGCAGCAGTCGAGCCGTACCTCATGGTGGTGAATCCTTGTTCTTTTCCCTGCCAAGCTCAGGTCTAAAATGTACCAGACTCTTCTGGTACCTGCAGAGCCATGCAGACTCACGGCTGAGGCTTAGAAAAATTCTCGTGGCCGATCCAAACCTGTGCCGAGCTGTGGGTGGGGGATGCCGGCCCCCCCTCAGTGCATCGGCCGCTGAAAGTCTTCCCCATTCTCTCCATTTGACTTAAAGGTGTTTGCAGTCCATTTCTGTGGGGAAAATAGCCCCCATTTCTGTAGGGAAAATAGCCCCCCATTGTAGATCTGCTGTCTGCGGCCCCTGTCCGCTATGTCATCACTTCTTGCCTGGCTTCACCCTCCCAGCATCCTTCTCCAGCGGGGCGACCACATACGCCTCCTGTTGCTCCTGGCGGTTGCCACGGCAACTTACCTACTCTCGCATGCTTTGCGTCCACCCCCCCCCCCCCCGAATCCAAGCAGGAGCATGTCATCTGCCTGCTCATTGTGCTCTGAATCGGCCTCGCTTGTCACCTGTCGGTGTCACACTCCCCTCTCCGCCAGCTCCATTCGCTTTCGTTAAGCGTGTTAGGATTGGCCCAGGAGAGGGGGGAGGGAGGTGGAGAGTGGGGCGGCGATTAGGCCTGTGGGGGTAGAGGCTTAATTTAGGGATGGGTGGAGGAATGAGGATTTGGAACATTAAAAGTCTATTATTATTATTATTATTGTTGTTGTTATTACCATTACATTTTATTGCTCTATCTATCTATCTATCTATCTATCTATCTATCTGTCTATCTGTCTATCTGTCTATCTGTCTATCTGTCTATCTGTCTGTCTGTCTGTCTGTCTGTCTGTCTAATATATCTAATCTATCTATGATAAAATTCTGCTTTCAGGATATTCAGTTTGTACTTATCCGGAAGTACCGTGTGCTTCTTAATGTGTTAGTGCTATGTTTACGTGTCTGCACTATGTGTACCCTCTTTGTCACGTTATCTGTTTCACACTACATGCTTGTTTGTGTGCACTTTGCGTGCCTCGCTGTTTAAGCACAAGAATTTCCCCCTGGTGGGGATAATGGAAGTGGATGAGGAATGGGTGACGTGGATGAGGAATGGGTGACGTGGATGAGGAATGGGTGACGTGGATGAGGAATGGGTGACGTGGATGAGGGTACGTGTGATATGTTGCCGGTCATGCACTGTTGGGGATGCATTTTGAGGAAGCGCCGCTGTCAGGCCTGGCATCAGTACATCACTGTTTATGACAGTTATGAGGATGCTTTTGCTTAGAGGATCAGAGCTCCATTTAGCCCTGTGAGCCCAATCTCCTTAGTGTGACGGCTGTTAGGAGCTGCTGTTGTCCCCGGTAACCGGCAGGGTGTTATGCTGAGGGGTGTAGACACTTTCTCCGAAGTGATGTACATTTTTGCTAAAGCAGGCTCAGCTAATCCCTGGAGCAGCTGTTGGTTAAGGGCATTGCTTGGGAGCCCGATGGTAAAAGCAGTCTGCTTCTGGGATTCAAACCAGCAACTATCTGATCATAGGCACAGTGTCCTAGTCTACTGAGCCAAACAATACCCCCGGCTCTGGTTCCCATTACACCCACCACCTTGTTGTGCGAACACGGTGGTCCTGGGTGGAGACTTTACGATGGGAGGAGCCTCCTGTGACTATTATCTTGACATGGGCCGACACCCTATAAGCACTCAGGTCCGTTTTGTCATTGCGCTCATTAAAAATACATTTAGCGAATGTCAGGACGTGCTTCACAACCATTCATAATAAATACGCATTTCCATTATTGGGTTGCATAATTCATTCGCCTCATTCGGAAGATCTGAACCTTTAGCTTTTATATATACGTGATTCGCTGGGGATAACTGCATTAGCCTGCTAGCTGGTCCATCCCTGTCACTCTTAACCATCTGTTGTATCATGTGGGTATATTGGTTATGGTTTTTTTACAGGCTTGTTCCTGCTAGCTGGTACGAGTGGGGGGGGGGGGGTGGGAGGGAGGCCACTGGTGTAATTAGTTTATAGTGGCTGGGGGGAGGAAGGTGTGGTTCCTGAGACCCGTCAGTTAGCTGCAAACAGGTACGTGAGGGGAGACTCTGGATATGAGCAAATGCCCTGCAAACAGGAAGGCCTACCCAGGAAGGAATGCGAAGGATGCTGACCTGGCGGGCCAGAGCTGCTCGGCCTGGGGCAAAGGCTCAACATCCCTTATCTCGCCCGGGTTTCGCAAGCAGGCTAGCTCGTTCCGCGAGATAGGTCACTCCCGAAACAGGAACAGCCACGGGCTGGTATGCAAAGCTTCCTCTGAACCCCTTAACCGTCTCAGCACTGGTCCAAGCCCACCTGGGCTTCTTTCTTGAAGTCCTGAAGCCGTCTGTCATGGTCCTGGCTCAGTTTTCCCAGCGTTGCATCGGGCGCTAACATTAGCTTACGCAGCCACTCCTTGCTTCGGGGCTTCAGTATAAGCATAAGCAGTTTTACACCCTCTTCGCTTCTACTGTTCTAGACCCTATTTCTAAAACCATTTATTGATTTGTCCTGTACTTTGTATTTTTTTTGTCTTCCCTGCTCAGCAAATTTTGTCATGGGCGACCTGGCGGTGTTGTCCCAAATGACTATAAAGGGTTGAGGCCCCTCTAAGTCTGAATTCCTAGAATCATCCCTGAGTGTAAGATTGGGTATAATGAGTAACCCCATGTTTTTGGGAGATGTGCCCTTGAGAAGCTCCTCCATTGTTTTCTGGGTGGAATAATGATCTACCTCTGCTGTGCCGCTCTCCTGTGCTGCATGAGGCCAGCCAGTTAGCATCGCATTCACAGATTTTCATACAATTGGATTACCTCTCATGAGAACTGAAAAATGGTCCCCACAAGGTTTGAAAAGGTTCAAATTGTTGGGACATTTGGTCCCCACAGTATAATATATACATGACCCACACACACACACACACACACAGACAACAGTCCTTCTCAACCACATGCAGGATGGGACTGAAGCACAATGAGGAGACAGAAACAGACTACACACACACTGAGCCTACAGTAATAAATCGAACCCGGAGCCTCTGGGCAGCCCGTCTGTGGTAAACATGTAGTAACGCAAAGGCTACTCTGTGCTCCTCAACCCAGCCGTTTTCTCACTTCCTTCTCTCCATTCTGCTGTTGCTATGATTAAATGTTCCCAACCTTGACTTAATTAAATTAGCCTAAAGCATACTGATTACAAATATTTAATATCCAGGGTGATCGTATTCTACAAGACTTCTTTTGTCCTGGTATTATGAATGTGTTTTTGTAAATCCTACATTTGGGGGTGGTGTTATCTTACTGGGAATGCAAATTTCAGTCTTGCAGGCCTTATATGTTTTTCGCCGAATAATCGGCAATATAAATTTACCCTTAACAGCTGTTTAAGGCAGAAATGACGGCTGAAGATTTTTAAATGGAGGCTCGTGTTGGATGAGACAGTGCATATGTTTGTTTGGGTGTCTGGTGGGGGGTGGTTTGTCATGCATGCGGTTTGAGGGTGGGGAATGTCTATCTATAGCACAACTGCTTTGGAGTTGGGGGGGGGGTGGGGGCAGGGTATGCTTTTAATTAACGGTTTTGGAAAAACTAACGCTCTCTTCCCAAGCTTAGCTTACTTAAGCCAGGCAGGATCTTTGGCTGGGCCAAGCGGTGCTGTCTGTTTGCCAAAACATAGATTGTTGGGCGGGTCGGGGGGGGGTTAGGTTAAGGGGGCTAAATATGTAGCCACCCCCGACAGAGGTGTTGGATTAGGCTCAGATCACGGTTTTATTTCTCGGAGTGCATGCCAATAGACAGACGCAGTTGGACCGGTTCTGGTGTAGTGCCAGCTTAGGGGATTGTGGCAAGCGGGTTGGGCGGGCCGCCCCTCTCCGTGTAACGCAGGTGCCCGCAGGTCTGCAGGGACACCCCCCCTCCCCCCCAAACCTGGGGCGGGTGCGGCATGCCTTAGCCATACCTGCTAACGGTCGTAACCCCTTCGTTAAACATTCATACTGTAATTAGTGCCAGTGGGCTGCTTCCTTTGGCAGTTAACCGGCAGTTGGATTAGGACCCACGGCTTGACGTCTGCCCCCCCCCCTCACCGTTTTCAAGTGAGGATAAATGTGCGGTGGCGGGAGCCGGCGGCGGCACACGGAGGACTAAAGGGCTTTGTCATGTGACACGACTGAGGGCCCAGGACGCAGTGGCGACTCGCTCAGGTGCCGACATTCTGTAATTTACTGTTTTTGGCGGATCTACAGAAGCCTGGGCTTGTCGATTCGGGAGCGGGGTTCCTGCTCTGCCGTGTGGAGGCTTCACATGGCCTTCAGAGCATGGAGACCCGCTAGCTCACAGGTTGCCTGTGCAGTGCTGATGTCTGGCTTGAATTTGGCAGCTGTTATCAGTTCCATCAGTCTCTCCTGATCTCTCCTCCAGCAGACCGGGCAGTCTGAAAGACGCCCTGCCTTTCTGCTCCCTTGTTCCTTTGTACTTTTTGTCCAGCTTTACTACCAGGGTGAGACGATCGATAAAACACAACTGTGAACTGAAAGCTCTGGTTTCTTGGGTCAGACAATGCCTTCCCATCGTCCAAGCTGAATGTGACCCCCCCATCACAAACAGCAGGCTCCTTTGTTGTTCAGCTATCATGAATGCGGGGATCAGCTATGGCTGGCATGCAGATGCTGTTATCCTTGCAGGAACTGTGGTGGGGACACTATGCTGGCGGTAACCCAAAGTCTTGACATCTTTCTGGGGTCCCTCTCACCGGATTCTGTCTGGGAATAACCTTCCCTGCCGTGGTTCTATCTTGGTTTCTTCCAGCCTGATTCCATTTTGCCAGGTTCCGTCCTGGAAACAGTCTGACTTGGCTCCTTGGTTCCTTGTTCATTTCTTGGTTCCTGACTCCATACCTCCAGGTTCCATTCCACCGAGGTCTGTCCTGCCATAGTTGGTTCCTTCCTAGCGGATTCCATCCTGCTCAAGTTCCATACTTACTGATACTGTCCAATTAGGTTCCGTCCTACCATATTTTGTCCCTCCAGGTTCCATTCCACTAGGTTCTGTCCTTGCCAGATTGTGTCCCATCAATTCCTTCTCATCGGGTTCCGTCCCGCTATGTTCTTTTCTGCCAACTTCTGTCCTGCCAAGTTCCGTCCCACCAGGGTTTGTCCTGCCAGATTCTGCCCTGCCAGGTGCCATCCTGCCATCCGGGTGTGGAGACCGCTCTGTGTGAGGAAGTGGACTGTTGTATGTGAAGCAGAGTACTTCCCTCGATCATCCAAAACTACGATGGGAACTGTTGGCTTTCTGCCATGGAATAGCTATGGCTCTGTTTTTCCAACATCAGTCCCTTTGTGGAGATCCTTCGCCTCTTTGATTGGATTTTGGGGATTTCTAAAAATTGTTTGGGATTAATTGTTTGTGGGAAGCCCCAAAATTCTGTGGTTAATTATGCATGTCCAGGTGCTGTCAATTCCAGACTCCCCCGACACTGAGCTACCATGCCCCTGTCAGTGATGTGCAGTCTGGACCCTCAGCATTCCTACACAGAATTAGTTGACATTAACTCACAGCGACTGGAGAGCGATGGGCACTTCTGTCAGAATGTGTCAGGGTCCCTTCTTTTTCCTTCAGGGGTCCTGCATTTTTTCCTGCGTGTTCGATCCAAGGCCCGTGACATGAAGGCTCGGTTTGCACCAGTCTGGGAATCGTGCTCTCAGGCTGAGAAAGCCCCACCCAGGGACTGTAATGACTCGGCCATCTTGGAATGTTGCTGCTTCTCCCTAATCTCTGATTATGGGTTGGTTTTGCTGCGATATACAGCAGCTTTTCCTTTATGGCGTGCTTGTAATCCGACGATTAGCTTGTCCGGCACGGTTGAGCCACCACCCACTGTTGTAACTCCGCATTTCATTGCAGATCACGTGTCCTCTTATCAGATGAATCTGTCTGTGTCTGCGTGTTTGTTGTGAGTCTCTATCTGGCCCAGGCGGCCACACTGGCAGATGTAGAAGGTAAACAGAGATGGTGAAACCCTGAATCGTCTTTCTCTATCTCTCTCTCACACACACACACGCACGCTTCCCCGCCTATCATCCTGTGACCATGCCATCCCTTACATGGGGTGGAAGTGCTGCTGTGAGCCTGCAAGCGTGAATCTCAGCGAGAAACAAAGAGAACGATTGTTTGATCGGCTTCCAAGTTTGGTGACTCACCTCAGGTAACGACGATGACGAAGCCTAGCGGCTGCAGGAGGAAATGGGAAGGCTCTTTGCAAATCCTGATTGGTTGCTGAGAGTCAGTACTCGGGACAGTTGAGTAGCTTTCAGTGACTGGGACCTTTGACATCTGGGTCCCCGAATTGATGCAGTGACCATCCCCCGTGTCTGTGCTTCCTCTCAGGTGAACTTCGTGGTCTGCCAGCTGTTCGCCCTCCTGATGGCCTTCTGGTTCCGGCTCTATCTGCACCCCAGCAAGACCAGCACCTTCGTCCGGCACATGGTGGCCACGTTGTTGGGCCTGTACCTGGCCGTGTTCTGCTTCGGGTGGTAAGGGTCTCCATTGCCTCGGTCCTTAGCCAGTTTGCTGGATGTTTGTCATGGTCCCAGATCTTAACGTCTATAACCAACTCTAGGTTCTTCTTAGATGCTGGAACCTGAACACTTCCTGCCCCACTGACCCACTCCTGCCTAACACCACAAGTTCCCCAGCCCATCTCGTACCCAGTCCTCTACCTGTCATTGACATATCTAACAGGCATTATCACTTTTGCAAATTTATGTTTTCTCACTGAAATATTACGAGTCACTGTGAAAATATGTTTTTTTGTAGAAGCCCCAATACTGCCAAAGATTACTAACCTAATCTTCTTTGAACTGAATCAATGTTTGATTTCTCAAACATTACCGAGTTTTTGGACTCAATAATGGATACCATTTAAAATGTCAAATGAATCGATAAACGTGGTTTGGGCTCTGCCTGCCTGCCGGTTGGAGCCTTTAATCGGCACAGTAAAGTCTTTGGGGTAACGGGATGGGCATGGTAACAGTTTTGCCATTTCTCATGCCCTACAAGGTTGTAGGTGTAAACACCTGTCGTTCTACACTTTCTCTAAGGAAGGCGTCTTTGTTGCGTCGCTCAAACACCGTGTCGTTAGCAGACCCTGTGAATATTTGAGCGGACCAGCTGCCGGCGTGTGACGGTGGCGGACTGTTGCGCAATGAAAGCTTATGTGTGGCATTCCTGTTCCTGCTGTTCAAGCTTCTATGCTGATTCACCGAAGACCCCCCCACTCCTTGATTCAACAGGCCTCCAACGTTACCTAACCCTAACCCTAAAGTTTTTTTCCTGGCACCGCCGATAAGAGTGACTGCAGCAATGTGCTTAAGCGACGTGAGCAGCACCCTGGATGACATAATCATCCTGATCTTGGCAGATTCCTTACCGGAGAATGAGCTCCCATAACGAGTTGCGTTCTACATCTTCTCTGACTTTGTTGTTTCTTGGTATATCAGGATTGGGAGGCTCCTGTCTTTGGTTCTCTTCTGCAACTTTGACTGGAGGTGGATGTTTCTAGCTTTAACACTCGTGGAATGACCCCTTGTCGATGTGATCCATGTTCCCAGACATAGCTGAGTACCCACTGTTGAACTTTTTTTGGGTAGCACTCAAGTTTTATTTCAGAATTCCCGGCCATCTGTCACTTAGTGTTTTGTTTTGTGGTCAACAGTTTGCCGGTTAACAGTTTGCTTGAATCCCATTTACATTTTGATTCATTTAGCGGATGTTTTTGTCCAAAGCTTTGTACAGATGGGGATCATTGTGCAGCGTCAGCCAGCATCCCTGGATTAATTGTGGTTATTAGCTTTGCTGAAGGACCCAGCAAGTTGGCCGACTAGCTCTTTGGAGAGAGAGAACTTTGCATGTGTTTTCACTTACCCAGGAATTACATGTGAAGTGTCCAGCAGGGACGGAGAATATTCAAAACAGAGCCGTGAAATGCAGGCTCCCTTGCCAGCTTTGGCAACCAAAGGGGAGCGACGGCTTGTCTCCATATCTTCTACCATCTACCCCTGGCTCTCAGGCCATCACATGTCTTCTCCTAGCTCTGACTGCTGGTGGCATTATTGGATTTTGCCTGGGAATTGTGTCTGTCTACCCGCCCCCACTTAGGCAGGCCCTTTATCTATGGTCTTCGTACTGGAGCCAGGGAGTCAGATGGCCTTGGTGTGAGTACGTTGTATGAGATAGGCAAAGAACATGATGAGCAAGTAGCAAGGACAGAAAGAAATATAAAAATAAGATGTATGAAAGATATAAATTAATGAACTAAATGAACATAATTAAATAACTATAAATTAGCTAGGAAAATCCCTCATGGCAATATGCAAAAACTCTTCAATTTTGTACTTTTTCCTCTGCAAATTTTTTTATGGTTATTTATAGTTGTGAGGCAGACATCTGGTGTCTGTTGTTGCTTTTGGTTATTATTGATGATATTAATCTAAATGTGGTGGCTCACTATGTACGCTGAACCGTCATTGGTCAGATTGATGTTTCCCCTGGTGCTGAAATGCATTGTGGGCCTGATTTCTCTCTGCCTCTCTGACCTGTTGCAGGTACTCTTTGCACTTCCTCTTCCAGAGTAGCCTCACCTACTGCATCATGCTCTTCGCTGGAGCTGAGCACATGCACAAGTAAGTACCCCCCCCCCCCATCATGCAGCCCCCTCCGTTTTAACTCCTGTCTACTTTGTCAAGAGTAGTCAATTATTTTATTTTTCCCTGAAGTCTGGATTCCATCAGGCACTCACAGCCAAGGTTGGCGGGGGGGGGGGTTCCCCCTCAGTATATTTCACTGATGGGGCAGGAGGGGGTGACGATGGGGGAATTGGTCATCTGATTATATTGTGTTTCAGTCCAGATGCGAACCATCATTTACTGGAGGAGTGCTCCAGGAGCCTGTATCGTGAAATGGGATTTGTTGGTTAGCAAGATGACTCGGATTTAAGATAGTCTGGGCTAAATGTAAGCCAATGAAGATTAAGTCCTTTTAACCTGGGGTACCTTAAATCTAGGTAACCAACAAACCTTGTTTTATGATACCTTATCCCAGGTCTATGGTGTCATAGTTGGGGTTGGGATCTGTCGATGCACTGCACCGTAAACGGACGAAGAATCCAAACGTTCTAGACCATGTGGTCATTCTTTTTTTTTGGCAGACCTTATCCTCTGGCTAATTTGGGGAAGTCGCAGTGCGCGCCTTGGTGGCAGTGAACGGCCCCCTCCCTGCCGCAGTGGCTGAGCTGCAGTGGATCATGTTCCTTGGGTTCACAGAAAGATCCAGTGCTGAGTCAAAAATGAGAGTTTGGCAGTGATTAAGACCAACACAAACACTGGATGAAGGCGAGCTGTAAACTATAAATAGTGGCACTATTGGCAAGCTTTCCCAGCTGATGGGTAACATTTATAAAAATATTTGTGACCACAATGCTGTCACGTTCCGAGTCAGGGTGTCGGCGGCGTGAAGCGGGGAGATTGACACTCAGGCAGGAAATCGGGGAAAACGGGGTTTATTCTTCCAAGACGCAGGACAGGCAAAGCTACTACGTATCACACCACGGAACACCACAATGACGCATCTGGGGAGACTAACTTGGACACGGACTAAATACAAGATACAATCAGGCACGGATATACAACAGCTGGTTTCCATCAGGACTGAACATGGGGTAACAAGGGGGGCGTGGCACACACGAGGCTCGGACGGGCGGATCATGACAATGCTGTACATTGTAAGAAGTTATGAAAGGATGGATGCATATCTCTTACTAATTAAGATATGCGAGTTTGTCCTTAGGTAATTATTTTATTTTAACGTCTCTTGTTAATTCTGGGTATTTGTTTGGTAGTGTTTTGCCCAGATTCTGTTGTATAACTTCCTGATGTTACACGGGATCAATATGGCTGTCTTTCCTCAGGTGAGACTCGTTTTTAAATCCCTGTTCTTCCTTTCTTAACTGGAACTTGGTGCTCTCATCAATGTAGACATTATACAGCAACTCTGTAAACACCTCACAAGTGCTCACTGTGTTATACTGGGTAAACGGGAATTGTGTCTGTCACAGGCTGAATTGGTCAGAATTTTGAGCTTTCCAAAGCATTGGTCTGTAAGTGTTATCTGTGCTAGAGGGAAGTCCAGTCTGCCCCCGGGTTTACCAGAGGCTTGTGTCAGGGCTGTTGATAAGGCTAGGTGTTCGGAAAAGCTGCGATTCATCACCTGCGGGTTCACTTCTGCTGGATATAGTAATAGAGTAGAAAGAGGTGCTATTGTGATTGAAGGTTCACAGAGTAGCATTGTGCCTTTAAGCATGAGCTAACAAGTTCATACGAGTGTATGTATGATATACTATATAAAATCGGTACTGTATATTATATATACATGTATATTTATAGTTTGGATCCACCTGCTTCTAATGCATTTCTCTCTATTTCAGCTGTTATTCACTTTATAGTAAATGCTTCGAGGTAAAGTATTACTTATAAAATATTGCCATGAACAAGAATGTTCAACATCTCTGAATTTTCTCAAATTTTAGACTCTTCAAAATAGCCCCCTTTACTTTGATGACATCATTGCAGACACTTGCTCTCCTTTCAACCCGCTTCCAGATGTAGCCACCTGGATGCTTCTCCAACAGTCCTGAAGGAGTTTCCACAAGTTCAGGACACAGGTTGGCTAGCTTGCTCTTACTCTTCGATCCAACTCATCCCAGAGCAGCTCTATAGCGTTTAGGTCGGGGATTGTGGGGGGCAGGTCATCTGTCACAGCACTCCATCTCTATCCTTGTTCACAGGATAATACTTACTACATAACCTGAAAAACTAATGATTTTCCCGACCTTTCACTGGTAACTTGTGGGTGCCCTGCTGCATGGTAAAAATTGTTCAGGAGTGTATTGAGGAACATGAGGAATTGGTTTTTGTCAGTCACGTGTCTGCACTGTCTGACACGCCCCCATTTGCCATTTTAAGTGTATCACGGATGTAAACACATTTGGTTTAACATAAGAAATTTACAAATGAGAGGAGGCCATTCGGCCCATCAAGCTCGTTTGGGGAGAACTTAACTAATAGCTCGACTAACTTAATATTTCATGTTCAGTGTTTTTCTCCACAAAAATTTAACGTTTTATGTAATGAGCAATAAGCAATTTTTATTACCAAAACACACTAGTAATTTAGGTGTTTAAGACAGGAAGAACACTACAAAAATGTCATTGGGCATAACTTTATTGGCCATATTTAAAATTAAATTTAAGTGGCAAGCAGAATACAGGCTCAGTATATAATGAGTTCATACAGATCCTTTCAGGCATTGTGAAACATTAGAAACCGTACTTGCAAATGTTTCTTAAACTTAAACTATAGTTGGGCGTTGGTTTTTCAGGGCACAGCACACAGTGACAGCCTTATCCAGCATTGTGACTTATAATTCACGCACGCCCAATACACACATACATGCGCTGATAAACGTGTCACTACAGTCTTGCTGTTTACTTTTGTCTTTTAAAAGCATTCACTCTGTAACGCTAGTTTAACACGAACAGATAAACCCATTTCTGCTACCCTCCATAGTAAGGCTAGCTTGCTTGCGTAGGTAAACCAATGTGAAAATACCAACTTTAGAAGAAAAAAACGCATATTCAGTAATACTACTTAAACAAAAACAATTGCTTTCCTTTATGAAAATGCTGAGAGCAAACACACATGAAGGGAGATATCGTGTTGAATGTGATCTCCTTCCGTCTCATTGCTGCGACCCAGGCCACCCGACGCCTCTTTGTTATCTCCTCTACCTGTTGTCCATATCCCCTTTTCCAAGTGGGTAACCGTAAAAACCTCACGTTGTGGTCCACCGTTCTGCCATTTCTACCATGTGATTCAGTTTGACAGCCTTTCACGCAGCACGAGTGTCCCAGCTCACCAAGGATAATGCTGCACGCAAATGCTGCCACGAGATGTATACACACACAATGGCAATTCGACCCACAATACACTGCGGCTATAGCGAGTGTGACGTCAGCTGTCCAAGACCGATAGTTTAAGGTGTTGATTCTAAATTCCAAAGATATAAATCTGATCGAGCATCACAAACGTGTCCAATCCGTAGAGGCCTCACCTCACAAGTTAGAGGAGTTAAAGGATCTGCTGCTGACATCTTGGTGCCAGATACCACAGGACACCTTCACAGGTGATGTGGAGTTCATGCCTCGATGGGTCAGAGCTGTTTTGGCAGCATGAGGGAGACCTACACAATATTCGGCAGATGGTTTAAATGTTAAGGCTGATCGGTGTGTGTTTATATATATATATCTATTTATATATATTGTGTTTATTATTAGATGTTTTAAAAGTTCTGGGTTTTTTCATAAGTCTGCACGTATGGCTGTCAGTGTGATACACGGATATGTAGGTGTCACGTGGACAGTGTGTCGCACTGGCGTGCCGAGACGGCAACCGGTCCTGCTCGTAACCCATGTGGACCTCTGGGGGGGCTGTCCTGCCCCGGTTCGCAAGGCTGCTAATACCGGCCAGGGGGGCGGGGTGAGGAAGATGAAGGAGCTGCTGATTGGACAGCAGTATTTGGGTTTCCCTGCTTGGGGGGCAGGTGTACAGGGTCGGGGCATCTTTTTGTAATACAATGCTATGCACTTTGAGATACTAAACATTATATCCTCCCAAGGACGATCGTAATTTAGGCAAATCATTGTCCCACTCAAGAGAATGGATCAAACGATCAGGTACCTCCCTGATGAGGGGACTTCCTTAGTATTAACTGGTGTAGATTTATTCTTTATAATGTGGGAATCAAGAAGCTCTGCTGATAAAACCAATTAGAATTGAATTGAGAGAGAGAGAGAGAGAGAGAGAGAGAGAGAGAGAGAGAGAGAGAGAGAGAGGAAAAATAAAAGTGTGT
>JAODUD010000029.1:322353-335653 GCA_026784285.1 Stomatorhinus walkeri
CTTGGGGTCTGGGGAATCAGGGGGTCGGGGGTATCACAGGGTCTGGGGTATCACGGGGTCGGGGTATCATGGGGTCGGGGGTCTCACGGGGTCGGGGGCATCACGGGGTCTGGGTCTTACATTGTCGGGGTTTTGTGTCTGCTCTGGAGACGACCCCCCAGAAGGTCGTAATTAAAGGAAAGGTGAGCACCACCCTGGAGCTTAGACTCTGTTTAGTAAAGATATTTGCTATTTTTAACCCTTACAAAGACGTTGGAAAAAAACTACTTACAGTTTTTGGCAAGAGTACAATGTTACATAAACAAAATAGACCCCGCAGTATATTTGTGCTTTGAGAATAAGACCTTATTCTTCTCCATGTGTCTGTACGTAGCTCTCTGTCTGTATGAACTACGCTTATAAATAGTAATTCAGTTTTGTCCATATCTGTTCAAGGTCATGCTCACTTGTGTGCATTGTCTTGTAGAAACGCCTGTGGTCACACCAGGAATGACCTCTCTGATGTGTAGCGTGTGTTTCAACCAGGTCTCTGCTACCTGTGCTTGGAATTTGCCATATTATCTGGCTAAACGCCTTACCCTTGACCTGAAAACGGATCCGTCCCACAGAGCCAGTTTTTGTGAGGAACCTCTGTGGTCGGGACTCTGCACCGCGCCGCTGAATTCTTTTGTAGCCTCCCATTTCTGGATTCTTCGCCATGTTGCAATGCGCACACCCTCCATTAGAGGGCGCCACACCACCCACTGTCGCAAACACGTGCCGCATGTTTGCTGGGGAGTTCAAAGTTTTGCCACGGCGATTAACTCATTTCTTTCTGCCAGTCTCCCCCATTTCAATGGGAGACAGCAAAGACACCCCCACACCTAAGCATGCAGTTACCAAGGTCCACCCCCCCCCCCCCAAAGCAATTCGTTGACAGCCTCCATTCTGTTTCTGCTCATTTTTCTAAATCAAAAAGCAGTTTTTCTGATAATCGATTATTCTAAATGGTGATGCTTGATTGATGGGTGGAGGGCTGGTTCTGTAATAATCTGTGGAGGCAGTCAGTGGTCATGTGCACACTGGAAATGCTATTGAAACCCTTAGCTATTGCACAATGGTGGCCTGCATCTCTACACGACCTCACTGAGGAAAGGGTCCTAATTTACATTTGTTTATGAGTCTGGCAACGCAACTAAGAAAAACCAAATTTGCCTTCCCCGGAGTCACATGACTGTTTTTTTTTTTTTTTTAACTGTTCCTTCTTTTGGTTGTTTTTGGAATACATTTATTATTTTTTTTAATCAAGTGACAAGTTTAAATTACAGTTTAATTGAACCGGTTGTGCTGATGGTGTGCGTGCTCCGGAAATTGTCACTTTTGTGAACACTGTGATGCATTAAATCACGTTTTATACTTTTTAAGATAATAAGGCTTTGTTTCTAACATTCTAGTGGCTGTTTTAGAAGCATTTCTACCTTTTTTGTCTAAATGTCTCATTTGTATCCTGGATGACATTTTTTTGGTGTGTGTTTTTCTTGCCAGTACTGATTAAAACCAGCTGATTAAAAATATATAATACGTTTGCGCGTCAGGGTCTTTTTTTGCAATGTTCAAACATGCATTTAAAACACGGGGTGTACGTCTCAGATACACAAATGACAATATTACAAATGAACCAGTTTAACGGGTTGTTGTTTTATTGTCTTGTTGACTGCCTGAAATTGCTTAAACATTTATCTGCATTTCCAGATATTAGCTCAGGCCTGGAAAACTGGATCAGATTACCTCCATGTCCAGGAGGTCCCGTGTACAGACACGCGCACCCTAGCGATCGTGATGTCATAGCTGAGCGCTTTACAGACGCGCGCACCCTAGCGATCGTGATGTCATAGCTGAACGCTTTACTAATGGTGATGCTGGTTTAAACAAACCTACTGTGCTGGCTGTTTTATGAAATTATAGCACGTACGATTATCTACAGTACATAATACGCATTTTAATCGTTTTTTAGGCTACGCTATAGCCAAGGTGTGTAGTAGGCGGTACCATCTAGGGCTGTGTATTTGCACTCATTCTATGATACTCTCGCAACGACGAAATCGCCGAACGATGAGTTTCTCATAATGTATCCATCGTTACGCGACGTCTTACTGTATTGGTTCAAGTAAAATTACGCTGTACTTACGTTATTTTAATTTTATATAAGTTGTGCATTTACCATATAATTGCAGTTTTTAGTATATGATGTACATTTCAGGTTATATGTATTATTTCGTATGATTTTTTCATTTTTTTTGGGTGTGGGAACGCTAAAAAAAAATCCCATATAAATTTATAGTGGGCTAATACTGGCCATACGCCATTTCGTCTTAAGAATGATTTCATAATAACGCTTTACTTTCGGATAGTGGGGGAAACCTGTATATGAAACGCTGAAGCGTCTTGAGTTTCAAGAACAAATATTGTATTGCAGGATACGGGTTGTACACGGGGTGTCCCTGTAGATGGCGTTGGCACTGTCCTGAATATATAGCGCCACACTTGGATGACATAGTTGTGACATCCGGTAAAGTTCACATTTGATCCAGGGTGACTGAGCAAAGCTTGTTACCCATCATTACGTTCATTTAAGCTGCCTCTGTGTCCGCTTCTGTGCCATTTTGGAAATGGTGCTTGGTGTTTTTCGGAGGTGATGTCAACCTGAATCACAACGACTACTTTTTAAAATAGTAACACTGAGTATGATGCTTATTTACTCATCGCAACTGGATTATCATCATTTATTTATTCATCTATCTATCTATCTATCTATCTATCTATCTATCTATCTATCTATCTATCTATCTATCTATCATTATTATTACTATTATGAATTTAACTTTGGCGAAGGTAAAAGTGAAATTCAACACAGCAATTTGAAGCCAGATGTGGCCCATTTTCTGGCGTACCAACACGTTAAGGTTTTATTGACGTATTTTTTTTTCGGTTATTATTGCCAGTATGGGTGGTGCAGTGGGTAGCCTTACACCTCCAAGGTTATAGGTTCAAATCTCACCTGTACTGTGTATGTGGAGTTTACATTTTCTCCTCCTGTAGTCCATGTGTGAGATGATGTGAGAGGGTGGGGCCCAGTCACCCCCCTGTGATTCCGTACTGGGAAAGCCATTCCACGATGGACCTATGGATGGATTGATCGATTGATTGATTGAATGATTGATTGATTGATTGATTGATATCGTATGGATACTTTGTCTGGAAATATGGTATACCGTGGTTATCACGTGCTAATGTCAGACAAACTACCTCTCCATAAATCTTACGCTACAGTATAGAAAATTTGATCTAATTAAGTAATCATTAGAAGTCATTAGAAGACTGTTTAAATTGGTATGCTTCATCAAACTGAGTCAAACGAACAAGCAGTTACCACCATATGGAGTACCGGTGTTCTGACAAAACTTTCTACCTATCGAGACGTGCTATCGAGCCTTTCTGCATATGTGCAGTTACACCATTTTGGGGTTAGGGTTAGGTTTTAGGGGTTAAGGTTAAGGTAAGGGTTTTAGGGGTTTTGGGGGGGTTAGGGTAAGAGTTTGGGTTAGGGCTACCGATGAGCATTACGGTAGGATGTTTTGATAAAGTTTTGTCAGAACGCCGGTGTCACTGCTGTATACTGTATAATTAAGTGCTTTAATGAAAGTCATGTAAGAATCATTGCACGGATACGCTCATGTTACACTTATTCGCATATTAAACAACTATTAACAACAACAACAATAATAATAAGTGCATTAAGCATCCTTAATATTATCCGTATTTCTTAAACCATCAGAAATGTGAAGGAGAAAACGCTATTTTTTATTTAAATGAAAATGTTCGACTTTCAAAGGACATTTCATACGTAAATTGACGAAGCTAGAGAAGAAATTATTAATAAACTGCATGTAAGAAAACAAACGCGCAAAAGTATTTCACGTCACACAGGCTGTAGGGGGCGGGTGCTGAGACGGTGAGATGTATCCGTAACGGGGGCGGGGAGGTAGGACACCAGTTCAAGAAAAACGCTGAAAGAACGGAATCGGAGACTAAATGTACCCTGTGCAAAAATGGTCCTCGTCGGGTGAACCGGACAGTCATTGCAGTGCCGACTGCCCGAATAGGAATCAAAGCAACAGTAGGCAAAAAAACCTTAACAACTCATTTCAGCTGACTGAATTTCTATAAAGGTATGTTTGCGAGTCATTTAAAACTTGTTATACATGCTTCTGTGTATCTGCATTGAAAAACATGCTTTTATGGCAAATTACCCGATGACCACTCTAAATAAATCCAACATTAACTCTGTCCAGTTAAACGCCAGTGTCCTTGTTGGGTTGTATATTATAACTTAAATAGAAAGTTATCTGCATGCAAGCGCAGCTGTTTGTGCTTTAGGAATCAGATCATGGATCGTCGCTATTTATCTTATATCACTCAGCAAACATGTTGTTTAAAATGACTGTTACTGGTATGTCACCATGCCGTGAATAGTTGCCGGCAGTTAACTATTATCTTGCTCATGCAACGAGAAATTAAAGTTGGGTGATCATTGACAACAGCTCAATTAAAGATTCAGCAGAGAGTCACACGTGGAGTGTAATCTTATTTACTTTGAGATTAACACCGATCACATGATGCTCTTTACAGATTAAATGTCAGTCTGGAATTTCATATTTCATTTTTTAAATTTTTAATGCGTTTCAGAAGTATTACCGTGCACTCCTCCAAGGCAAAATAATAATAATACGCGCAGGAGTGAAATGAGAAACCAGCGTTATCACTTTTATCGGCATTAAAAGTGGATTTTTGGGATTTTTTTTAATCCCGTGTTTTTGTGTCTATATCTCTCGCCTTTTGCTGTGGCCAGACTCCGTTTGTGGAAAACCAGTTTCACACCTCATGACTTAGTCTAATTGAGCCGACTTGTGTATATTTAGACGCCACGTCTGTTCTAAAATGGTCAGGGTCATCATCTTTCCATTTGGAAGACGTGTAAGGCCTTTTTAATGTGTGGTATTTCCAGATATGAAGTCTGGGCCGCTCCAAATAATATCGTGTCGTCATGTTCGGGGACAAACGTTATGTTTATATCATAAGCAAGGACTGAGACAGCAAAAAGTACATGTATTAATAAATGTTATCCGAGCTGTGAATAAAGCGTGGTCTCTTGATGATCATAGGAATGTCTTGTTTTAATTATGGGATCCCGAATACCGCTTTGAGTGCTTCGGCTTGTCTGAACAGACTCCCATGCCTGTTCAATTCAGTCCCCGCTACAGATCATATTGATCGAACAGAAAGCACAGGGCAAGGTGCGTTTGCTGTGGGGCTGAACTGTTTTTTCCATGCAGTTACATCATTTGTAGGATCGGGGCATATTTGGCGGATTTGTTAAATACTCAACCCGCGTGAACCCCACGGAAGGTAAGCCAGCCATGCGAGGGTCTGTATTTGCCCAGTACTATTGGGAACTTAATTAGACTGATGGATACTTAATTAGAGATTTATACATTGCTTCAGACGTATGCCGTATTATTTGTAAGCGTTTTTTGTTTGCCAGTTTATGTGTATAGCCTACTGTTTGGTGTAGAATCTTATATTATTGTTTTTGCGCGTAGAGGTATTCCTGTAATTTTCCAAACACTCAGATCTCGGACTTCTCCTTTATTGGTTTTGTAATCCATCTTGCGGCCCCGTGGATCGGGGCTGGAGGTTGCCCTGCCTCTCTTACCACATCGCTGGCATTTGTCCCCGTCGTGGTTTCGGTGTCCTCCCACCGTTTGAAACATGCGGTTCAGGTGTGTCTGAACGCCTCCTCGCATATGAATGAATAACGCGTGTGTTTCGTATGACACGATGCGCCTATGGAATCTGCCTTGTGCCATCTGCTTTTTTGTAATGTCCTCGGCATCACTGT
Source organism: Stomatorhinus walkeri (assembly GCA_026784285.1). NCBI lineage: Eukaryota > Metazoa > Chordata > Actinopteri > Osteoglossiformes > Mormyridae > Stomatorhinus > Stomatorhinus walkeri. The sequence goes on from JAODUD010000029.1 coordinate 328,292, forward strand.
TACCCTGAATAGATGGGAATGCATAGGCCTACACTTATTTCCTACTTTATAACCCTGAAATTGTCTTGTGGCTGGCACGAAATACAACAGGGAGCTCTAGAAATTCAGGAAGGACAGCACTTACTTAATTTTAAGTTGATTTTTTTTCAGCAGATGAAATTAATTCAATTTTAAACTTTGAGACACTGATAACTTTAATACACAGGTGCAGGAGAATAAACAATAAACAATATTCCTTCATACTGCTATAGAGTTGAATAGGTTTTCAAAGGATGTATTGGGTAGTTGTCTTTCCTGGAGGTGTGTGGACTCCTCAGCATCGAGGAATGTGTTGCGTGTATCTCCCTGACATGCACGCCTGTACCCCACTTCCGAGGAGGCGCAGTCCTGTCATCTTCCTGACAGCTTGCAGCTGTGATCTGATGTTTTGATTTCACATCTCAGCCTTACGCCCTGGTGCTGTTCTGGTCCCTGTCTGGTGCTTTGCACGCTTCCCTCTATCATGGATGGGATGGGGGTTAGGTCACAGATAAAGGGAGTCTTTAAAAGGATTTCCTTGAATTTCATTCGCCCGTGTCCCTTTGTACTTCCCTCTACGTCTAACCCGAGTCGTCTCAGCATAACGGTCCAGTTGGCTGCATTCGGCACAACTGAGCACATGGACGGAATGCAGCAGAACATTGGCAGTGGGCGATGTGCATCTTGGGTCCTTGTAAGCGTAATTAAATTACTTCTGCCTGGGTGGGTAGCTGGGATCTCCTCGCACAAAATGCCAGGGCTAATCCACCTTGATTTATTTATGCCCCGTCTAGCAAAAGTCCCTGAAATCAGCTTTTCCTTCTTACTTGCTTTGGGGCCTGTGAGGTTAATCTTTTTGTACATGAAATATTTTTTGATTTTGGGTGATTAGCTTGTAGTGTCCCGTGTGAATTGTCTCATATGAGGGTGGTCCAGGTGTTTGTGTCTGAGCTGAAAATTTGTTGATGTCCCCCCCCTCGTGACATCAAGGAGTGACCATGGATGCCACCTCGTCCTTGAAGATGACCACGACGGCCATCCAGAACTACTTCAGCTATGTAGAGGAGGAGAATTTGCTGGCCATCGTGACCCACCTGGAGAAGTTCAAGGAAGTAGACAGCAGAAGTGATGTAGGTGCCTCAATTGGGTTGTTGGTGGAATGAAATTTTCAAAGTTCATCGGACTAATCTTTCTTCGCGTACTGACCCATTGAACTGGTTGCCCTAGATCCAGCTCCCCAACAACATTTTCTGCTTTTTAACTGAAATGTAGATTCTGGGAAGCTGCATACTGTCATGCTTATGTTTGTCCTGGTGAATTACTGTCCTGAGAATGTGCCTGTAGGGTTTTTTTACTTTCTTTTTAATTTCCCTGTCCATCCACAGAGTGGACAGACGGCGTTGATGTTGGCATCAGAGCAGGGCAGCCTGCAGATTGTACAGGAGCTCATCAGGAGAGGAGCCAACGTCAACCTGGATGATGTTGTATGTGAACCTCCTCACTGACGAATGACATTTAGATGCTGATCTGTCGCTGTGAACATCTCAGTCGAGATTCTTGTGATTATTCTGCCCTGTATATCTGGTGTTCCTCAGCAAGTAGGGTGCTGTTCCTGCAATCAGAAGGTCGTTGGTTTAAACCCCACAATTGGGAGAGTGATGTCACCATTGGGTCATAGAGCAAGGCCCTTAACTCTTCTGGATCTAGGCCTGTCTGACTTTGCTTTATCTTATTTGAATAAAAGCATCTGTTAAATAAATAAAATGAAATGAAATATAATGATGCTTTTATTGATCCCTATGAGGAAGTTTTATTTTTTGTCATTACCCCATCTTGCTCCATGACACACGTGTGGGTGAGAACGAGCTTGGCAGTGAAGGGCGGCCACCTGCAGCGGCACCCGTGGAGCTGGGGGCGGGGAGTCCAAACCAGCGACCTTCTGATCACAGGCACAGAGGCCAAATGTGTGTATCTAGATGTAACAGTTGATCTGTTAGTTGGTTTGAACAAGTCTTGCACCATTGGTCATTCATCCCACATCAGCAAGGCACGGTCAGCCACTCCAAAAACCTTAGAGGAGTCCGTCTGAGGTCATGCACCTGATGATGAATAGCACACCTTCTAATGAGTACCTAGAGGCGAGACCATACCTGTGTTTAAGAAAATTACTGTGAGTCTGTAAAACAGCAACATACAGTCACCCTGTCAAAACACCAGCTTGAGTCAAGCAGAGCAGACCTTGGCACGTTCTCACTTAGTTTTTGGGCTCTCCCTGTTTTACATGAGCACTTGGTACGACCAGCTGGTACGTGAATTCTTGGGCTGTACCTCCAATACAGCCGGAGGGGGGGGATTGTAATCGGAGTAACCACTATGTGCTCTCGTCCACATGGACGCCCTCTCCCGGACAGGACGGGTGGACGGCGCTGATCTCCGCTGCCAAGGAGGGCCACGTGGAGGTGGTGAGGGAGCTTCTGGACCACAATGCCAACCTGGAGCAGAGAGACATGGTGAGCTGGGGTGGGGTGATGTGTTGGCAGTTGGGCTAAGCTTGGTGGTTCTCTGGTTGGTGTGTTGGCAATCAGTGGTTTCCCAAGCCCGTTCAGGTACACAATCTGGACCTCTTTGTGGGTTTTTTTTCTCTGTAGCTGAAAAATAGCTAATTACAGCATTCATTCTGCTTTATAGCTACATGTCGCTCACACATTTTTAGTCATTAAGACGTCAGAACGTTTTCCCTGCTTTGTGTGGTGAGCGGCATCCATGTCAACATGACGTTCTGCGTTTGATAACGTCTTCCGGCTCATTCTGGGCTCGGACAGGAGCGAACGCTCCGAATTGTTTAATCTCTTCGACCTGCTCATGTATGCTAACTAGCCCCCATAAGGTTTACCGTGCCGCGCTGTGCGTGAGCCTCCCCAGTGCCAGGCTGTCTGCGGGATTCGCGGGGGGTCATGGCAGGTCGGAAAGCGCACTGCCTATATGTCAGTAACCAGGTTGCATTTAAAGGCTTTTTCCTGGTCTCTGAAACGGGCCAATCAGGATACCTAGCAATGTCCCGATCTGGTCGTTTTGACGATAACAGATTAGCAGATTGACTAAGAAGTAATGCGACATCAGTGTGCAAAATGAAAGATAGATCTGCAGCTATATATAATAATGAACTGTATAATATAATAACGAGTCCCTCAACATGTCACAGACCGTGTAAAACCGTCTCGCAGGCCAAAAATGGAAAATGACTCCAATCCCCCGTCCTTCGGTAAGGAAGATGGTGACCCATATAATACAATCACCTCCATTATTTAGGCAGTTGCGTCTTTAGCTTTGGTGCTGCTAACTTTGAATGTTGACGTAAGTCTAAATATCAGGCAGCAATAATGACTAAGGCTGACACATTAGACCAAAACCCATACATTGTTTTTTTTTTAGCAAATATTAGTTTACTGACACGTAAACGATGAATCCTGCATCTCTACTCATAGCTCTCCACTGCGCGTCGGCTCGAAACTCTCTACTTCTGAATAGTGACTGGACAGCAGTCGCTAACATACAGGTCACACTATTATGGGATGTTCAAAAGAGTCTTGTTTTCAGTGTTTGGTCTTCTAACATGCATCTATACCACTTTTTCTTGGATTATCCAGTTTTCAAAATGTTAATCACAAGACCGCAGGGGAATCTTAATCTTTTTTTTTTTGTAATGTCCAGGGGGGTTGGAGCGCCCTCATGTGGGCAGCTTATAAAGGACGCGTAGAGGTTTCCCGCCTGCTACTGGAGAAAGGGGCCAGCCCCAACATCACCGGACAGGTTGAATCGCACCCCCTGCACAAATTCAGTTAGCATGAAGTGGTCTGTGAGTCTGAGGGATGAACTCGGGTGTGACTTGCGTTCTGCATTCAGCAGTACAGCGTCTACCCCATCATTTGGGCTGCTGGACGGGGTCATCACGAAATCGTCCATCTCCTGCTCCGGCACGAAGCCAAAGTCAACTGCTCTGACAAGGTGGGCGTGGCCAGGAGGCCGGCTGGGGGTGGGGGGTAGGGGGTGTTGTGGTTGGCGATAGGGCTAGCGTCGGTGACTGGTGCCTTAAGCTACTGGGTAAGCATTTCTCATTGGTATTTAGTACATATGATACCGCAGAAGCCATGGTGAACGGGATTTGACCATGAGCTGGCATCTTACGTTTACAAATTTTGCAAATTTCAGCCAGTGAATCCCAGACATGAAGGCTGTGGTCTGAAGAAGAACCTTTTAGTTGCTGAAGAAATGCCACATGATGGGTCCAGGGGCACTTGAAGCAGGGGGAGGGATCACTTATGAAAAGGGTTTTTCATGTTTGATCAACACTGACCTGCTTCCTGTCCTTCCTGCTTGTCCCAGTATGGCACCACACCGCTTATCTGGGCCGCCAGAAAGGGCCATTTTGACTGCGTCATGCACCTGCTGGAGAATGGAGCTGATGTCGACCAGGAGGGGGCGGTATGTGGCCTGCTAAACCTCACCTCCTTTCTGATCTCTCTGATTCAGCCATGCTGTGGATAAGTCTATAGCACAGGCAGTGTTAGACCCAATTTAGGGGTGTATCAACCCCACTCATAAATAATATTATGAAAACTATTTAGCGATTTCTCTGGTATTTGTGGTACCCTCAGTCAACAAATTTTAACGTGAGGGACACCCCCTCTAGCATTATTTGTTTTCCACCCCCTTCCTAGAATCAGACAGACCAGCATTTAATAATTCCAAGGAGGGCTCAGCTCTTGTCCCCTTGGGTAAGGTGGTACTTGACTCAATGCCCAGAGTTCTTCTGTGACGGTGGTCTGGTCCATGTTGCCCTCAGAACTCCATGACGGCGCTGATCGTGGCGGTTCGGGGCGGCTACACGGACGTGGTGAAGGAGCTTCTGAAGAGGAATCCCAACGTCAACATGAAGGACAAGGACGGCAACACGGCGCTCATGATCAGCTCCAAGGACGGCCACACCGAGATCGTGCGGGACCTGCTGGAGGCCGGCGCTTACGTCAACGTTCCCGACAGGGTGGGCCATTCAGACCTCAGCATTGTCAGGCGCAACCTATAGCTGGAAGAGGGAAGAACTCTCTGTAATGGGGCGAGGTCACTGCCCCCAGCTGAAAGCTGATTGGTCCCCACAGTCCCCTCCCCTGTCATTCACCAATTTAAAGCCTATAATTGGCTAATGATAATATTGGCCAATGTGTATGAATTATGGCTCCTTTTATGTGCCCCCCACCCCCCTCCTCAAAAAAAGCTATCTCCCCTGCTTTACGATAAAGGAAACCCTCACTTCTGGCTGGTCACCTGGACAACAAGGCCAAGTTCAGAAACTCCACTATCTTCAGAAACCGGTCTCCTCTGGCTGTCCCGCTTCAGTGATATCGCATCAGCTGACAAAGTCTAAAAATCATCTGCATTTTTGTGGTGGCAATGTACATGTTTGGGTTAGTGTTGGCCGTGAGGCTCCGTAACGGGTAGTCAGTGCCCCCCCCCCCCGAACACACTCTGTGTTTCTCTGCACATTCCAGAGCGGCGACACGGTACTTATTGGGGCCGTCAGGGGTGGCCATGTGGAGATCGTCCGGGCCCTTCTGCACAAATACGCCGACATCGACATCCAGGGGCAGGTAGGGGGCGCTGTTCACCTCGTCATTGTTCATTGCGGACACACAGGACCCTGCCTTCCACTTCATTATACGTCTTCAGTTTGTCTTGTGTCCCATTTTAACAGCCAAATAGAAACTTGATTATAGGTTATACAGTAGATTAGTGAACATTACTGTAAGCTGCCTTATCCTTCCACCCAACTTGTGGCCTCGGATTTAGGACAACAAGACGGCTCTTTACTGGGCTGTGGAAAAGGGTAACGCTACCATGGTACGGGACATTCTGCAGTGCAACCCCGACACGGAGACCTGCACTAAGGTAGGCTCTGGACTCTTGCCCTTTTATAGACCTCTGCTTGATGCCAGCTAGCCCCACGCTAACGCTTCAAACGCTAACGCCTTCAAAATCCAGCCCCTTAGCTTTGAACCCCACGTGCTACATGCCTGGGGTTCGGATCTAGGGTTGGCTGTTGGCGGCCATCTTTGGGTCACGTGACCCACGTGACCTGTTGGTCCGCTCCCTTCAGGATGCGGAGACGCCGCTGATCAAAGGCACCAAGATGAGGAACATCGAGATCGTGGAGCTGCTGCTGGATAAGGGGGCCAAGGTCTCGGCGATGGATAAGGTGGGGGGGGTGGGGCCGTCTCGTAATTTATGCACGTGAACCGCCGTCGCTGGCCGCTTAGCCTTTGCTTGACGCTGCAGAAGGGGGACACGCCCCTTCACATCGCCATCCGGGGGCGAAGCCGCAAGCTGGCCGAGCTGCTCATGAGGAACCCCAAAGATGGCCGACTGCTGTACCGGCCTAACAAGGCTGGCGAGACGCCTTACAACATCGACTGCAGCCACCAGAAGAGCATCCTAACTCAGATCTTCGGAGCCAGTAAGCACTTCGTGCTTGGAAACCCTCTTTGGCGATGATGCTTTGGGTGAGGTGGAGGTGTTTTGTGGAAGACCAGGGCTAGACCGCCGGTCCTGAAGACAAGCCTGACTCTGCCCATCATATTTAATGAAATCATGTTGTATTTTCTATCCACTTCATATGCCTATTAACTAGGACTTTCTTAGACTGTGTATATGGGTCCGTGACTGTTGAAACATCTCAAAACAAGTTTCAATGAGTCCCTAAACTAAAAGAACAAACCACCACTTGGGACCTTAAGCATTCAGATGATAGCCGGTGATGATTACCTGCCTATCTTTCCTCTGTATATAAGGGGCAGAGTGTAGATCAGGGGGTAAGGAGGCTGTGTCTGTCACCAGAAAGTTGCTGGTTCAAGTCCCAGAGTGGTGTCAGCATTGGGCACCTGAGCGAGGCCCTTAACCCCTATTTGCTCAAGGGTCCGGCTGATCCTGCTTCCTCAAAAATACATGCTTTAGATAAGTGTCTGCTAAAGGAATATCAATGCTGGGGGGCAGTATGGTTATGTGGAACCTCCCCTCAGAAGGCCAGCGCGTGTTTTGGTTTTGGTGGCGGGGCTGGTGTTCCGCTTACTGAGCCCCTGTTCCCACCCCTCCCTCCGCAGAGCATCTGTCCCCCACAGAGTCAGACGGAGACATGTTGGGCTACGACCTGTACAGCAGCGCGCTGGCGGACATCCTGAGCGAGCCGACCATGCAGCCGCCCATCTGCGTCGGCCTTTACGCCCAGTGGGGCAGCGGCAAGTCCTTCCTGCTCAAGAAATTAGAAGGTACAGCTCCCACGGGGGGGGGGGGGGG
>JAODUD010000029.1:358309-374788 GCA_026784285.1 Stomatorhinus walkeri
CCTACCCGGAAGCAACGGGCACGAGGCAGGGAACAACCCTGGACAGGGGGCCAGCCCATCGCAGGGCACACACACACACCATTCACACACACAGGCACACCTACGGGCAATTTAGTAACTCCAATCAGCCTCAGAATGTCTTTGGACTGTGGGGGGAAACCAGAGTACCCAGAGGAAACCCCACGACGACACAGGGAGAACATGCAGACTCCACACACATGGAACCCAGGTGGAGACTCAAACCGAGGTCCCAGAGGTGTGAGGCAACAGTGCTAACCATTGCACCACCATGCCACCTACATTTTTTTCCTTTGTAATTTATTAATTTTTTTCACCAAATTAATCGAGGTCACCACCACTAAATGGGAGCGAGGAGTTTCGACTACTCTCACATCGTCACTCATCCTCACCCAAGATAATGGCTGCTGTCAAATGACATCGAAATGGAGAAATTATGAGCCCATTATTAATTGACACCAAGTGGTAGGCAGACTTTTGTCTGGGTTGAGGTTAGCTGGGAGGACGGGAGGTGTCAGGTTAGCTGCTAGCACCTTGGTTAGCAGGCATTAGCTACCGCTATCAGCTTACCCCGAGTCAACATTGTTAGTGTGTAGCATTTGGTATGTAGCAGTTAGCATGTAGCAGTTAGCGTGTAGCTATTAGCTTGGTGAGATGTCGGGCAAAGCAGTCTGCCTTGTATCACGCCGCACAATCGCAAAGAAAATCATCAAATTTTGGTCCGGCCTAGGAGAGCGTGCTGTGCTTAATGTGATGTGAAATCTAACCTCTCTTCCAGGGAAATCTTTCCTGGTTTTAATTTAGTGTTCAAGCTCCAACAAGCAGGTATTTTGGGGACCCCCCACGACCCACTGACTATGCAATCCTGTTTTCCGGTCCCGGCTCCGTCGGATAGGATTCCACCATGGCCCCTCCTGGCCCATCCTCCATCCCACTCAGCTCCATGACGACGGACTGTGTGTGTGAGCGACTCCAGCAGATCGAGGGCATCGACCCCACCACGTTGATGCAGTACTTGACCACCGTAAAGAAGGTATGACCTGATACGACCGAGGAGGCCGAATCAACATCCTTTTACCGTTTCACCTGCAGCCGGTGGGCTGGGGAGGGATTTAATTCCTCCATCATGAATTTGGTGTGAGTTTGTCACGTGACGGGTTTTGTGTGAGTTTGTCACGTGACGGGTTTTGTGTGAGTTTGTCACGTGACGGGTTTGGTGGGAGTTTGTCACGTGACGGGTTTTGTGTGTGTTTGTCACGTGACAGTCAGTTTCCTGTAATTTAATGTCATTCTGCAACAGTCTGGTTTGCCTCCGGTTCCACCCGTGACCTAGGGATGTCCTTGGCATGTGCAGTGGTGTCACACTCTGCTGCCAAGGGTCATCGTGAACAGTGTCATCCAACCGTGTCATCATCTGAAATATATAATGACCCACTTTTCCATCCCAGGCCAACATCAATGGCAGAGTGTTGTCCCAGTGCAATCTGGACGAACTTAAGAAGGAGATGGACATGAATTTCGGAGACTGGCATCTCTTCAAGGAAATGGTGAGCTGAGAGACACGGATGGGAACAAACGACAGCTCATCCTTAAAGATGCATCTCGACTACAAACATTGTGCAACGTGAAATGTGTGTGTGTGTGAGACTCGTCTGCGTGTGTATGCATGCCGTTTCCCCGGTATTTTGGATTTTATAACCCGTGTCTCTTTGAGAGCGCAGCCTGTTCTAGGTTGAAATCAGTAACACATGTAGCCGCACTGATCACATTTCCATTCAGGCTTATACAAACGAAGGCCGAGCTGCCAAACGCGGCTGGCCATCTGCTCCAGAGCGCCTGACACTCGGATGAAGGAAAGTTATTGTCTCTGTGCTTGCCGTCGATGCTCAGTGTGGGCCCAATTCTCCTCGCGAATGCAGGGAATCCGACTGGTTGGAAAGCAAGTCTTTATCAAGGACGTGTTTGGTTGGCTTGGTCTTAACTTATCTGTGTCCTTCCTGAATGGGGATTGTTTTGAAGATTCTCTGGGTGTAATTTGATCCAAATAGCGCTGCAAATACCTGGGACAACGCCGTTGTATATCTGTTTCCAAGGCCTTTTTTAAGGTTGGGCTGAAGCACCAAAATCTTATTTATATTTTCCACGGTGTGTGTAAACTTAGAGTGATGGAAAAGCCATTCATGGAAGGCGACCTTAGGGACAAAATATTGTTTTCTCTGTGCCATGAATGGCACTGTTAGCTTGTGATAATATTCACATTTATAATTTTGGTCCAGACGATGTACGAGCAATGGGGGTTTTAAATACTTAACACAGCGTTGAGTATGGAAACCAGGATTGGGGTGACTGGACTGACAACCGGTGGTTTTGCTGTTTCTAATCAGAAAATGGCTGGAAATGATCTAGACGTGCATGAAAGTTTCCACCATGTCCATCGTGGTTCCTTACAGACCTCTGTGCTGTGTCCTCGAACCCTCTGCAGGTGACAGAGCTCCGTCATGCAGAGAGCCAGGTGCTTCATGAGGGCCCGGAGGCCGCCGGTGAGCAAGACAGCGGCACGTTCGCCCCTGGAAAAACCACCACTGACCATGAGGCGTCCAACAGATGCAGCCTAAGCTTTGAGCACCTGAGCATCCTAGCCCTGGATGAGCCTCATAAACTCAGCGATTCCCATTGGTCGGTAAGTGAGGAGGCCCTGACTCTGTCGTAATGCCGGTTCCTGATCCTGCCCATGACCCCAAAGCTGTTTGTACATTAGTGTCCCACCCCCAGGAAGGAAGATGGTAACGAATTTAAAGTCATTAGTATTAATTAATTAATTAAAGCTTTACGCTTCTAAGGATGCACTGTAGAGTAGGTTTGGAGATACTTTCAGCATGTGTGCAACATGGAGGGGTCAGGCAGGTTTGGCCCACTGTGGCTAAGGCAGGTAATGGACCCCCAACTGGCCAAGCCGACCTGACGACCGCAAGCAAAAATGTGTGAGGGTGGAGCTGTGGGGCCTGCAGTAACATGGAGGGGGGGATATTTCTGTCTTCAGTTCTCACTCACCACAGCCTTATCAAATACACAGAGCAGTATTGACATTTCACCTTAACCCAAAGCCCCCCCCCCCCCCCGCCACTGCCTTCCGCTTTGGCCCGCATGTGTCGAGAACCCAAACGACGGATCCAAATTTCGTGGGGCCACGTGTCAGTGGGCGCTAATGACATGTAATGCACATTGACCCCCCCCCCACCCAGGAAATAGTGCATAGGACCCCCAGCATGTCCAGTCTCAACTCCCAGGAGTCGTCGAGTGACATCTGCAAGCTGACAGACAAGCAGCAGGAGGAGTACCGAGACGCCTACAGGGAATACATTGCGCAGATGGGCCAGCTGGAGGGGCAGGAGCCCACGGCTCCGGACTCCCAGGACAGGGTAGGCGAGGCGGATCGGGAGGCCCATGAACCCACCGACGTCAGCGGCCCATCGCTCGAACCCATCGCCGAGGAGGACGAGAAATCACAGTCCCACACGACCGGGCTGTTCCCAGAGCTCAACAGCGAGGAGGAGGAGTCTGGGACAGAGTACACAGACCACACTCCGCTCCTCAAGGAGGAGAAGAGGGTGCGCGTCAAAGTGCCGGCAGCTGCCCGTCTGTCCTCCGCCGACCTCAACAAGAAGGAATCCTCCGACTCGGGGCTGAGGTCCAGTGACAGCTCACCGGAGCACTCTCCTCTGGATGAGAAAACGGGCTCTCCCACGCTCGTCGAACTGGAGCGGGAGAGCCACCTGGGGAGGAGTCCCACAAAGCGGAGCCTGCAGGAGGAGGCCGGCCGCATGTCGCTCTGCTGGGACACGCCCTCCGAGAGGAGCTGGTTCGGCAGGCGTGATTTTGCCATGAGCCGGGCCTTCAGCGACACCACGCTCAACAACAACAACAGCGCAGTCCCCTTCCGCCGCCTCGTCGCCACCCCCACCTCTGGGGTCGTCCCATCAACGCGCAAGAAGAGGAGGCTGTACTTGGGCCTCGGAGCCACCGCTGTGTCTGCTGACAGCGTGGCCTTTGGGGACGAGCAGGAGAGCACCCTGTGACATGCCAGTCCCCAAACAGTGCCCTTCATAACCGCGTTCTAGTAGGTCGATTTTTTTTCCAGCATGTGGACAACAAAAGATGAAATGTAAGATTAATAGGTTCCAGTCAAACAGAGACACCAATTTCATCTGTAATGTACAAAATTGAGGTAACAAAAAGAATTGCAGCAAGAGAGACAATCTTAGAGGCTGGAAAAAATATGCTTGATCGGGATTAGAGTAAGTCCCATTGTTAAGTCTTAAATTTTGTATTGAAGCTTGTGGGATTATATAAAAAATGGAGGTCCAGTATGAATGTAACCACAGTAGAGGCACATAAAGTTGCCTGTGTGCTTAGCATGTTGTGCTTGCCAGTTCCGAAGGCTGCAAGGCAGGCTGGTCGAAGGCTAGCAGGTGACATTACTGCCGCCAGCATCAGAGCCACCAGCCTAAAATGCCCCTCACAGCAGGCGCCATCCAAACACGTGGGGGGGTAACAGCGCGGCAAGAATCCCAACTATTTCGGTCTTTACCGGCCCTGCTGTTTGTTACTTTTTATATCGGTTTAGAAACTGGGATGTGCTCGACGAATCACGGACACTGGCGAGCGAAATAAAACCATTAATCTGTTTCTCGTTGTGTCGCCACAAATGCCGTGATGGCTTTAAATAAACATTGTGTGTGTTTGCTTAAGTAAAATGAAAAAAAGGTTCCTATGCGCTTGGAAAGGACGCAGAGCGTCATCTGCGTGAAATCTTTCCGTAAATCCGTAAATTCGAAGTGGCGTAAATCACTAGGGCTTTTGTTGTTTAGAAGAAAACCCACAAAAAATCTTCATAAAGCAAATCTAAAGAACCATATGCCCTCCATGATTAATAAAACCTGCTTTTAGAAAAACTATCTCCTTATTCAAGCAAGTGAATTGGCTTGTGTTTCCACTTTGTAGTTTATCCTGTTTAATTGCATTGGTTATTTCCTGCTCCTGAATAAGAGTTTCAGCAATGTCACAGCCGCCGATGTCCGGCGTGCAACTGGCTACAGAGTTAAACCAAGTTAATGCCCTTATATGGGATAAAATTGATAACGGGTAGCCTCACACCTCCGGGTTGCGGATTCGAGTCCTGCCTTCTCCCCGCGTCACGTGACTTTCCTTTGAGTGCCCCGTAACCCTAAGATAAGTATTTAGAAGGTGGTGTACAAATGATAACGAATGATAGCCCTTTCCCACACGTAAATGTATTGAATTCTAATGTACATGTGTACATGTGCATGGTCTTGAAATGAACTGAACCACATGCATCGTCTTACCTGATATGAGCCTGTGATCTTTTGGTCTTACAGCCCCGCAAATGTAGCCTATTACTTTAAATGAAGCACGAATTACCTGAGTGAAGCGGTCTTCTTTTGCACATACTACGAAAGAAACTCCGTTCATTGGGAATGCCGTCTATATGGTCGTCGGGAGTCGATCCACATCGAGTGTGGATGTAGGTGTGATTCAGATTTGCGCAGCACATTGAAAAAGAGATTTGATTTCCCCCCACCCCACAATAAACCACCTTTCATCTCTAACTGCACTATAAAAATTATTTCGAACTACAGATACAGATATTTGCGTTATATTATAAGCAGGGGACATCACATGGCAAATTCTGACAGACATTGTGACCAAAACGCATTTTTACCACATATATAGTACTTGCCCTATGTACGCGGACGATTCTTAAAACGGACAGGGTGGACAATCCCTGGTTAGAACTGTGGCATTTCCCCCCATAAATAACGGTATACGGAGGGTCAAACAACCAGTAGGTGGCGTGCTCCCCATACAGAAAAAGAAAAAAATTACAACGGCTCTGTCAAAGTGCAGTAATCCGCTACAATTAAACCATGCCGATACTTAATGTTGTCAACCCAAGAGTCAGAGCCGGATTCCTTTCTTATCCATGCTTTGTTAAAACGGGGTTAGATATACCGCAAAATATACGCATCCTATAAGCGTTATGTAAATACATTGACATTCTGAAATTAAAGGGTTGAATTCTGAATTAAAGATGAAGCGTGAAAAATAGTCATATACCCCAGAATGGTTTTGTACTTAGCATCTGGATGGCTGGAGAAAAAAACAATTGCTTTGTTTTTTGAAAGAATAAATGAGATTTATCATCAATTTTTATTTAAATTTGGTGTAAGTGGTACTTTAGTTATAATATGACTGTGCGAGTTTTAATTAATTAATGTTATTTGTTTCAGCAATTACTTCGAAATCAGCGTCTAATTAAGGGTAAGTTTGAAATAAGGGGTGAGGGTCGAAGCTCATCGTGAGGGCTGCAGTTCCATTTAGTGCCGATGGGAGGAGCAGTCTGCTCGTTCCTATTCACTGCTTGGGGCCCTCTTATTAAACTGTGGCGTGCTTGTTCTTTGTACTGCATATTTAATTACATGAAATGACTGGTAGCCAGTCACCGGAATCCGAAATCGAGAGAAAAGCCATCAGCCTAAAGCCGACGACACTGGTGCGCTCCATTTTCTGATCTGAAATGAAGTTTCCAGGGGAAATATGCATGTTCGATTAGTCGAAGGAGATGCCTTTTTTTGCAATTCCTAATCGAACCATCATTGACTTTTGATTAGTACCAGGCGGGTATAGCAAAGCAGAATCATCCCTTGGCTGTGCAGTGGGCTTTTGGTGTCAAGGGCAGAGAAGGACGGCTCATCAGACCCAGCGGCGCCAGGGGAACACCTGTTTAATATAGGTTGAAGTTTCTATACACAGGTGAGGCAGCGGTTTCGCCTATTATGGTTTTAATTCTCCATTGTTGGGAGAATTGCGGAAACGCATTACCGCTATGGGTGAAACACGGCATTCGCCCGTAGTGCTTTTTTTGCACTAAACGTCCGCGTCTTGCTCCGCAAAGCCGATTGCGACAAAGCTTTTGTTTCGTTTTCGGCTGCTGTGAACGCGCTTTATATAAGAAGCGACGCAACCGCTGCATAAACGGTAATAAAACGCTGCTAACCGGCGAGTAAATTCATCACCGATATTAATGAATGTCAACGTGGAAAAAGGTAGCCGTTTTGCATGCTGGCCAGCTCATCCGATGTAATGCCATTTTATGATCACAGATATTGTGATCGTTGATACTGAACCATCGGCCGAGAAGAAACATGGACACCATACAATCGTGAATAAAAAAATACTTTGCTCGAAAATCCAGGCATCGTGAATTTTAATGTTTCAATCATCAAACTGAACAAATGTTACGAGAATGGAGACGTTCAAATAAAGCATTTGATTTATTTTTTTTGTATAAAAAGGTACAATTTACAATATTACTTTTATAAAAAGTTTCAGCATAATTAAGTACAGCATTACATGTTGTGCAGAAATTTGCAATCTCTGCAACTATACAAGTTAAAACTCCGATTGTAGAGTCTACAAGGTTTCGCTCTCTCGTTTCATTTTTTAAACCACGTCCAGTCCTTCATGTGCCAAAAAGTAACAATTCTGACAAGACAGACTAAACTTTATACAATAACTAACCAAGTCTTCTATGCACGCTCCAGCTTCGCAAAAAAGCAAAGATTTCTCATGGGGAAAGGGACGTCTTGACAGTCTTCTTTATTTTTTTTTCTCTTCTTCCTTTTTTTGCTCCCACGGTGGGGAATATACCGATCCTTCCATCTGAAGAAAGGACAAACCATGTGTAGAAGATAAATAAGTGTAACTGTCCAAACTCTTAACATATAGATTGTCCTTTTAAAGTCTCTTGGTTCAATTAAAGAAGAAATCCAAACAGAACAAAAATAAGAGGAGAGGAAAAGTCAGCTCCCGGGTCCTGCGTTTTTTGTGTCTTAACCAAACACCTGCAAAAGATTGAGAAAGAGAGGCGTGTTTTGAAAATGCAAACAGGGCAGAGATCCGGACAGACTGCATGGCGCCAGGGAGGAAGCCGCAGTTTTAACATTTAACCAAACACTCAAATACTGGGCAAACCCTGAACTCCAGATGTACACACTAGCCCAGCCGAAGAACACATCCTGGCAACTTCTCGCTTACAATCTGCTATCCGATCGACTTAATTGTAGTTCGGTTGGCGCCTGCTTTCCTTCTTGCATCAATTATTCGCAGACGTCAAAGCAAGCGGTCCACACAAGTACAAATCCCAACAGTACAAAATGTATTTTACTCCCCCACCACACTGTGCTGAGCGACGACGTATGCTTCTTTTTAAATGCAGAATAGGAAACGCCAGCTGAACTCTACCAATAAATAAATAAGAGCTTTGTTCCAGCGATACCGCCAATATCCATTACTTAGGTTTACATGAATACAGAACTGCAGTTCCTCTTCGAGCCTATCCGTAAGCCACCGATCACTCACAGTGCATGACTTGATGTCGTTTTCATATAAAAAGGGAAATACTTACCAGTTTAACGATAGAGCGTCCTGCTGTCATCTGTGGTGATTTCTTTTGGAAATTCAGCAGACTGCGAACAAAAACGGATTTGTAATTTTTTTTGTATCTGCATATGCTTGGTATAATAGTGTGCACAGAAACATACATTTATAATGTTCGTGATATCCAGAGGAGTAAAAACGACGATGTTATTTGCACTTGAGCTAAGAAGCTAGATGCGTTTACGGCATTTCCTTACTATATAATGATCTTTTTCCCCGGTAATACTACATTTTAACAGAGCGATCCCACGCGATTCTCCGTTGGATTAAGCAAGTAACCACAGAAATTCCGACACAATCCAGCCACATTACCTGTAATGAAAGGATGCTGATGTCTGTGTTGAGGGTTGTCAAGGGAGTCCTGGATGTCGCCTGGCCCGGTCGCTGGTGGTGGAGGCTAGTTATAGCGGAATTCGAGTCAAGCGCGATCTGCAGGTCCAGGATGTAATCGATGACATGCTGCAGGATTTCCATCTTGCTAACGCTCTTGTTCTGGGGGATGCTGGGCACCAGCTCCTTCAGCTTGGAGTAGCAATCGTTCATGTTGTAGAGCAGACTTAACGGATCATCCACGGGGGTCTTGCTCCGGGAGATTCCGAGGCTGTGTTCTGACAAGTTGGCGCCGTTTTTCCTGAAAGATCTCACTGGGCTTATTGCTTTCATTTTTGACACTTCGGGTGACTTCGTTGGCGTTTCGAGTTGCACTCGCGGTTGTGCGCTGGTCCTATTCGTACTGTCGGCTGGCAAGTAAACGGACTGATTTTGCAAGCTGTCATTGCCGTTTATATACCCACTGAGCTGGGCATGTCACGCAGATGTTCTCTTGAATTTAATTGGTTGGATACATAACGTCAATCAGCGGCAAAGAGGCAGTTCATTGGCTGTTCCCTTCCTACGAATAAATCCCACCCACGTCTTCCGCGTTCTTAACCAGTGAAAGTTCACGCCGGAGCTGGCGCTTTGAGAAAGCAGGGGCTGCGGTCCGTAATTTGGAAAATTAAACATTATCCTGTACGTGTTTTCGATAGAACAAATTAATTTGTTAGAGACTGTCGTTCTTAATAAGATCACAACATTCATGAATGATGAAAAATTATATTTACAAGAACAGAAGATTATTTCAACACACGTAGGCCTATAATTATTCACTTTTACATTTGCACATACATTTAAGTCCTGATCACTTTTAAAATATCATGCCCAACGCATTAAGTGAATAGCGATGCACCCAATTAGAGGAACCCGTCGTATCTATTATTATTAATAATAATAATACTAGAAAACCTTGTTAAATCTGTCTGGATGTTCAATAAATAATTCGAAATGTTATAAAAGGACATTTCTAACTACAGCAGACAACAGATAAGTAAACGGCATTGGCCTTTAATCGCAGCAACTTCGTCACATACTACGCGGGCACTTCGCACATTCCTTCACTCAGAGGAGCGCAATTGCATAGCCTATTCTTTCAGGCGTCCTGACATTCTTGCACCAACTTTACAAATATATGTACATTTTTATTTGCAAGGCCACTCGGTATGACAGTAGTATTATAGACATTTAGTGTGATAAATAAATGTACTGGGTTTTCCATAATACAAATTGGTTCTATCAATATTTAGCGGTAAGACAGAAGGTACAGAAATACGTCTGGAAGTATCATGGAAGTGTCAATATGTAGGCTACAAATTTATATTCACTTTTTATTTAGCACCTTTATTACAAAACTTCCACTTAAATTTGCACTTTATTGTAACGAGTGCAAGGTAGCCCCCAACTAATTTGATGTCCCGGGGTCGTTCTTTGGTTATTAAGACAATAATCCAGTAAATTCAATCTTCAGATAGGCTGGGAAGACCGTGAATATTAAGTAAATATAAATATATTTAGACAAACAATTGATCAATTCGTGCGTGCATCAACACTGCTGCGTATCTAATGGATGATGGTGATAGTGCAATAACTGCATGTAAATTACAGAGCTTCAGACTCGTAAAGTGGATAATCGTGCAACATATAAGGTAAAGGATAATTTATTAGTTAAAACGTGTAGCTTTTATATCAATTACACGCTGCATTCCTCAACTGGTGCAGCGGATTAGTGTTTCTCGAAGTGCGACGTGATGCGACAGAAGCCGATAGTCCCGGGGCTGTAATGGCATTTAAGCGCTTCTCCTCTGGGTTTCTTTTCCCTTACGACTGGAATTATTTCCTGACTTACAACATATACTAACCATAAGGTGCAATGTAATATTGCGAAGTGGCAGGCATCGAATAAAAGTCGAAAATGTTTGCCCAAATGCAATTATATTTTTACATGAACGCACATTAAATCCTGATACGTGGTGCAATAGAATCACAAATTATATTTCCATAATTTGTTTCTTGGCTGTAGCATAGACTTCATGCGACCAAGTCGTCCCATCTGAGCTGCAGTCAAGATTAGTCAGATTTATATTTTTAAAAATGCCGTGTGGACTGCGCTTCATACACACACGCCATTTTATTATCCAACACAATGTGCTCGTTTTTAATTTCGAGTTCTCCTTTTCCACCATTACAAATCCCCAATTTCCAAAATCGTCACTTGAGCGGTCTGGATTCTTTAAACTGTAGTGCTTTTCTTTACAAATATCTGAGTCACTTTCTCCCCCCGACGTATAATGCAACCAAAACTACGAGGCAGCATTGCAAGCGCCAGAAGTACTTTGTTTCCTTAACGACCCATGTGCATTTATAACGGGACACATTGAGAAGTGGGATTCTCCGAGTGTCGTCCACATCTGGTGCAATCAGATTTTTCCATTTTCCTGCTTTTTCCTTTTTCTCTTTGCGCTCACAGCTGTGTACATTTTGCACGACACCCTGACTGATCCCTGACAGGTGATGAATTGGCACCGAGCAGGCAGCAGAGCCGAGCAGTGCCGCGAGCTCACGCTCTCGCAGACTCTCCGGCGCCGGCCTTGTGACGTCACCCATTCACAGCGGCCCTTCAGCCAGTCCTCGCGGCGCCGCTCAGTCGGCTGCCATGGCGACCGGGGCTGTCAGTCAGCACGAGCTCTCAGCTGATCAATGGGAGTGAGCGCTGAGAGATCCGAGTTAAATTCGTCACCTAGGTCTCTTGCTGCTCCGGGGCCCGCACACCTGCACTAATTTGCATTTCTTAAAGTTATTTATTTGGAAAAGGGTCAGTTTTTCCTTTGCACAGTTGCGGAAAGAATGGATGCGAGGCTCTGTCTAATCAAATTCAGCTGCTTGTGTAAAACTTTAATTTTCTGGAGACAAGAGTTTAGAATAATTTCAATATTTATCCAACCATGTCATCCAAAATTTTCTGAGGTAAGCGTCGCACGCCTACGATCCGGCTGTAATTACAAACGGTGCCTATATGAAAATATTACAGATGTTAAACTATAAAACCACGAATCACATATCTAAAACGCTTCGTTTGAACGTTGACGGATTTTCGTTAATGCTTCTTTGGGAGGCAAGGGGATGTGAGGCAAGATGCAGGTCCTGAAATTCAATACCCCACAATTATCACTGTCTTTCAACTTGCGATCGTCCTTAAATAGTTTGACTCTCTCTCCAAGGAGCTGATCTGGAACGACATTCTGCATCCACAAAGGATTTCGCTGTGTGTGTTTTTTTCGGTCACAAATTATTAGCCAAAGTTGAAGAGATAAGGCCTAGAAAACAAAATAGGACTGTCAGTCAGTTGATGTTCTCTCTGCAGGCCGGCGTCAGGATGTCTGCGCCGCCTACTTTAACTGTTGATCCAGCTCGCTGCAGCTGCGATCCTCAAACAATCATTCCCGCGGAACAATAATGGTGAGGGCTGACTCTTCCCTTCAAAGTACTGGCTTAAAAAAACACTGATCTAACACTGAGCCCTGAAACCCTTTTCACAATCCGGTCACTGTTTGTCCATTTCCATCTGTGGGAAATTATCCCTATCGGGGTCGAAAATTCAGCCAAAGAAGTTCCCGCGATCGCAAGCGGCGGACCGTTTACTTGCTCTGTCGCCCTCTGAAAAGCCTCTGCGTTCACAGAGCAGCAAACCGCGGACAGCTTACCGTGTGTGAGAGTGATTCTAATGCTCGGAAACGAAACCGTATTTAAATGATCGAAATCTAGGCACGCTTTTCTATTAAATTCCCAGCTGTAACTAACCGCACGAGTGTTTTCTCATTTTTGCCTAGCTTTTAGAAGCAATGTATTAAGTAAAATGCATTTTAATCGATCCAAATTTGTCCAATAAATTTTCCATGCCGAAACGGAACCCGGGTGTTTCAGAGCCTTAGCTGAATGCATTTTCAGTCGCCCCTTGCTTACTGTATTAAGTATCCAGTCCAGGCTGCAGCGGTTCGAGGCGAAACGTATATAGCGCTCCCCCATTTTGCAGCACGAGAGGTTAGCACGCGCCTGTCGCGTGCGGCAGTGTACACAAAAGTGTGGCGCGCGACTCTTGTAGCAACATCGGCCCTGGGGGCGTGGCGTACGTATTTAGCTATTGTCCAACCTGCCAGAAGTACATATCTCATTGAGTCATTTAGTAAAAATCACGCCTCTTTTATAGATATGAGACATCAGATATAACTTGCAACGCATCGGCTCCGAAAGGGTGAAGGGAACACATTTTTATATTACTGTATGAAACAATCAGAGTACAAATTAATATAGCTTTATAATTAGTATTTATGGCCATATCAGCAGAGCAAAAATTTAAAACGCATAGTTAAGTGTGAAGAAATTGCTCTCAATAGATATAAACAAAACGGTAGTGCAGCCTTTATTTAAAACGCATTTACAAACCTCATAAAAGCTGATTTATTAGTGCTTGTTAGGTTGTTAATTATTGCAAACGAAGGAACTTGTGCTTATTATTTTCCCCTTGCTTTGATTATACACCAGCTACAGTTTATGAAAATGTACATGTGATCTTGTTCTCCATTCGAAAGCGGACACAGAGCGATGGCAGCAAGTGTTTATGATGTTTGTCAGTATCACTGTAATATTAAGGGAACATTGCTATTTTTACAGAAAATGCACCAGGAGGAACTATAGCAATAATGCTGAAAATAAATAATTCTTTTTGGTTTTTTTAGGAATACCTTTAGGTTTCACCCTCAAGCTGACTTAAAGTTTGTTATCCACATATTGCTTAATTGATTGACCCTCCCCCATCCCATAAATAAAGATTTTTAAAAATAAAAAACCGCTGTTTCCAGCTTATCTTGTGCTAATAGCTGTGACCAGTGGTTACAGTCGAAAATCTGCCCGCTGGTAGACCGCCCCCCCCTGCCATCCCACCCACCCGGTTTGGGGCGGATCGTTGAAAACGAGGGGGGGTGGGGGAATCGTCGGCGGATCGCACAGACGGTCCGGCAGGACCTCGCACCGGCGGCGGCGGCCAGATTGGACGCGGAACAAAGGGCGGTGACTCCCGGAGAGAAGACGGCCAAGCGGCCCACGCAAAGAGCGCCTCTCTTTCTGCGAGCGCTGCTGGCAGCCCCGCCGAGCCTCGGGAACAGCACACAGCTGTTGCTTTTGAGGGGGTGGGAGGACTCGTGCCATTCCCGCTCCTTCTCCCCCCCCCGCTCCTTTGGTCTAACAGCCGGCTCTTAGGGTGGGAGGTTAACCAGAAGCTGAGGAACTTTCATAAGATAAGAGCCGGAGGATGGAGTTTCGATGCAGTTTAAAAATACGAAAAAATGACGACATTAAAAGAAATATATATATTCAGGCAGTCCCAGGGTTGATGGCAGGGTTTGCCGTTAGTGTGGTCTGGGCACCTTTTTCTGTCCTCAGGGGGCCCGCACGGAGTTTGCAGCAGTCGCTGTACCAGGGAGGGTAACAGCTAGAGGAAACGTTGACATCACGCAAGAAACCTAAAAACTGCGCGAAACGTACTTGTCGTCCTTGACCTCTGAAATTGGCTGTATTGCACCACAACTGCGTAACGAGACTCTTGCAACATCTGAAATGTTCGCCTGAAAAATTAATTTATTTTATCGCTTACTAAGGTGTGGCTCGCCTGTGTCTGTAATCAGAAGGTTGTTGGTTCAAATCCCAGTGCGTAGGGTGATTTTACCATTGGACCCCAGTTGCTCCCAGGATAGTGGGTGCCATATGGGGGGGGTGGATGTTAGGGTGGTTCCAGGAGCCCCTGAGTGATGGGGGCCTTAAAAAATGTGGAACATAATCTGAAGGGGGCCCAATATTATATGATTTTGTGGGCCCAAAATCTCCAGCAGTGGCCCTGGTCTCTCAGCTCTATGTCACCATGTCACTCTTTGTCTACTATATAAATGAATGTAAATGTCCGGGTTTCCTCTGAGTCATTGTGGGAGGTGGTGTCCCTAAATTCCAGTACTGTGTGATTGCAGGTGAGTGTGTGTGCCTTCAGGGTTTTGTCCAGGGTGCCCCCCCACCCCATTCCCCATGCTGCCCGCAATGGTGTCCAGGCCCCCCGCTCCACGGCTCAGTGCCGCATAAGCGGTCGGAAGATGCATGAATGGGTGCATGTGGGCTTACTCCCCTTTCGGATTGGGAATGCCATCTTTGGCTTTGGTCGCCTCCCCGCCTGTCAGAGGGGATGGATAAGGAAAGAGCTCTTGCCTTCGCCCGTGTGGGAACTTGACGGATCACTTTGCTTCATGTCTGTTTGCCTCCCGTGTTTCGCTCTGTTATTACCAGTGTGGTAATTCATGCTCCTTGGCGTTCGAACCCGGCCGGCGAGGCCCTGATGCAGAACATCTTCAGAGTGTCATAACGGCGCTGATCCGGAGTCTGGTAAGTGGCTCCATTTGTGGGTCTGCCGCTGTCTCACCAGCCTCTATAAATCCTCTTTTTTTCCCACATGGGTTGAAACATCACCCCCAGCATCAAAGTAGCTGAGGACGCTGTCCAGGCTTAAGTGGATGCCGGTGGGTCCCGTCGCCATGGCGAAGCAAGGCTCGTCTCCCTGCGCTGTTGCCGAGTTTCTGTTGCAGTCGTGGTCACCATCCTCCGATGTGTCATAAGCCATTTCAGACGCGTCGCGTACGCTAAACGGCCCATGTGACGCAGGAGAATCTGACTGAAATTAGGCTTTTTGTGGGTTTTGTGCCTGTGTCAAAATGAAATCATACTCTATAAACTTAATAGCATGTAGAGATGGTGTAATATGACTGAGTTTTAAATATTATATGTAACTTATTGATTCTTCTTTTTTGGCTGTTATGGTCCATGAATATGGAACAGGGAGATGGTGTATGTGCAGGGGGGTGTTTATGTTTTTTAATGGGGGACATGAAAGGGATCTCAATTAATACAGAGGGACAACCTGGTTTGAATTGGTGAATGACAGGGGATGGGGGGGCTCTGGGGGCACGTCAGCTTTCACCTTGGACCCCCCATATATTGCCGATGTGTCACATGTCCAGGGTGAGCGACATGACAGGGGAGGGGGGGGCTGTGGGGGCCAGTCAGCTTTCACTTTGCCCCCCCCCATATATTGTCTATGTGTCACATGTCCAGGGTGAGCGACATGACAGGGGAGGAGGGGCTGTGGGGGCCAGTCAGCTTTCATTTTGCCTCCCCCCATATATATTGCCTATGTGTCACATTTCCAGCATCGGCGATTTTGTTGCATAAGCAATAAAACAAAATATAGATACAGAGTTTTTGTCTTTGCCCCCCTGCACTTGCCCCTCCAGCTGGGCTTCCTCACCCCCCCCCCCCCTTCAATGGTGTCCTGGACCTGGAATGTGACACTGAAGTGTGAGCCACACTCCGGAAATCAGGCTGGGAGACTGTGCAGACATGCTCCGAACATACGGTGGCAACAAGAGGCTTGTCGTGCCTAATCCTCCTTCTCTCTTACCCCATGTGGGGGGGGGGGGGGGGGGGGGGGGGGGGGGGGGGGGGGGGGGGGGGGGGGGGGGGGGGGGGGGGGGGGGG
>JAODUD010000030.1:20828-33650 GCA_026784285.1 Stomatorhinus walkeri
GGGGGGGGTTAGGGGTAATTAGGACAAATATTTGGAACAAAATTTGTTTGGTCCCTTCTGGAGGCCCAAAATCCTTAGTGGCTGTGGGGGTCCTTATTGCAACAGGGAAACTGCCATTATCACTGTGGAGAACACAGCATTTATATAAGGATTAGTTCATTATGATTGTTATGATACAGTCTTAATTTTGAATTTTTATTCAACTTAAGTGCAGATGACTTAAATCGTTTTACTGCTTTTGTTATACAGATAAGTCTACAGACACATTGCCCTTTATTTGGTTTACAACTGTTCCAAATTCTGTTTGCAATTTTAATCATTGGACAATTTAAAAAAAAATTCTGTTTTCCCAACTGCATTGAATTTGAACCATGAAACCATAACTGAAGATTGTACTGAACTGTGAATTTTGTGTATCGTTACACCTCTAGCATATACCAGCATATGTTCCAATGAGATAATACCACAGGTGCAAATAACTGGTTAAAAAGTGAGGGAATGTCAGGAATAACAATGCAAAAAAAATCATTACAATCATACATTACCCCCACGCACCCTACACTCCTCACACGTGTCCTACAGTACCCCCACGCACTCTACACTCCTCACACGTGTCCTACAGTACCACCACGCACTCTACACTCCTCAAACGTGTCCTACAGTACCCCCACGCACTCTACACTCCTCACACGTGTCCTACAGTACCCCCACGCACTCTACACTCCTGACACGTGTCCTATAGTTCCCCCACGCACTCTACACTCCTGACACGTGTCCTATAGTTCCCCCACGCACTCTACACCCTTCACACGTGTCTTACAGTACCCCCACATACTCAACACTCCTCACACGTGTCCTACAGTACCTACACCCTACACATAACCTATAGTTCCCCCACGTACTCTACACCCTTCACACGTATCCTACAGTACCCACACGCACTCTACACCCTTCACACGTATCCTACAGTACCCACACGCACTCTACACCCTTCGCATGTCCTACAGTACCACCACGCACTCTACACCCTACACATAACCTATAGTTCCCCCACATACTCTACACCCTTCACACGTATCCTACAGTACCCCCACGCACTCCACACTCCTCACACGTGTCCTATAGTTCTCCCACGCACTCTACACCCTTCACGTATCCTACAGTACCCCCACGCACTCTACACCCTACATGTGTCCGACAGTACCACCACGCACTCTACACCCTACATGAGTCCTACAGTACCACCACGCACTCTACACCCTTCACGTGTCCTACAGTACCACCACGTACTGTACACCCTTCACGTGTCCTACAGTACCACCACGCACTCTACACCCTTCACGTGTC
The DNA here is from genome assembly GCA_026784285.1 of Stomatorhinus walkeri. Lineage (NCBI taxonomy): Eukaryota > Metazoa > Chordata > Actinopteri > Osteoglossiformes > Mormyridae > Stomatorhinus > Stomatorhinus walkeri. The sequence continues at coordinate 22,176 of JAODUD010000030.1, forward strand.
CTACAGTACCACCACGTACTGTACACTCCCCACCCACAACTCAGTTCACCTAAAAACCACAGCTGATAGCATGAAGTATAAATATGACTTCAAATTTGCTTGTTGTATAGAAAAAAATAAAATACTTTATAACAAACATATTTAACAAACATTAGAAATTGCCTACTAAATTCCATACATTTTAGGGCAATAAGACCTTTCGGCATATCTGATCTGATGATCAATATATTAAGATATATTCACTAAACATTTGCACTACCTACCTGTTTACAGTGTGACACTGCCAGGGATGTCTGCCTGAAACACACACAGCATTCTGAGTGTGGGCACAGCCACATAATTCCTTCTGTTTTTCTCCCAACTTATTAAATTTCTACACTGCTAACTTCACCGCTTTCTGTCAATCCAGAATCACAGCCCACTAAAGGTTCGAAAAGGAAAACTAATTTACAACATATCCTGTTGTTTTTTCAGTATGCGCAACTTAGGAATCAGCGAGGTCTTAACTGGCCCAGCGGCTCTGATCGGCACAAGCTCTGTGCTGGTCATTTACGGTTTGTCCTGAGTTAACCAAATGATCTATGAACTCTGCTTATGTCTTAATCACACTTGGCATATTAAGGGATTGCACAATCTAAATCATTAACTATCCTACTAGAATTATACAAAAAACAATCACACACGAGGCTCATGACAGAACCCCCCCCCAAGGCGCGAACTCCGGGCGCGCCCCAGGGTAGGGGCGGACGAGGCAAGACAGGACCTGGAACACAAGAACAAAAGACCGGTTAACGAGGGACAGGGAACAGGACTGAGAGACAAAACAGGCAAAGGGGCAACAACGAGGACAAGAGCTTGACACAGGACAGGGAAGGCAGACAGACAGACCAAGAAGGGAGACAGAGGGGGAACAGCAAGAGGAGAGACAAAAGGGCCAGGAGTGCACAGAGGAGCCAAGGGGGGACAGGGAGCAGAGACGGGAGGAACAAAGGGATGAGGAGCAGAGACAGGGGGCCAAATGGGAAAGGATGGGGGACAACGGGGAGCCCAGATGGGCGACGGGCAGTGGCTGGAGGAGCCGCGGGCGAAGGGACAAAGGGAGCAGGAGGTGACCACAAGGGGGACACGGAGACAGGACGAGGGACAAACGACGGAAGAGCGGAGGGAGCAGGAGGGGGAACCAGGGGAGGCGAAGAGGGGACTAAAGGGGATGCTGATGAAGGGATGGAGGGAGGGGAACCACGGCAAGCGAGGGCACAGGCTGAGCCGGCCAAGGCACAGCCGACCGACGGGCCGGAGGAGGGACCGCAGGGGACCAAGGAGCCGACCTCGGGGCACCTGCAGGCGACAGTAGAGGCTAGGGGCCAGGGCTGTGGGGGCTGGACAAACCGGAACGGGGGCAAGAGTCTCGGGGGCAAGAGTCTCTGAGGGCTGGGCAGCCGAAATGGGGGCGGCTGCGGGCTGGGCAGCCGGGTTAGATGGCGATGCGGCCTGGGCAGCCTCCCCTGGACTCTCTTGCTTCTGCCGTCTTTTCTTCCTCCGTCCTGCGCCAGACGGAGGTAGTGTAGGTTCCCGGGATCTGGCCGACGCATCCACTTCTTGCGGGTAACGCAGCACGGCTTGCTGGGCTCCTCTCCGGGCAAGCCGCTATCGCATCTCCCGCAGGTCTGCACGCACTGCTTCCAGAGGGTACGCATCACCGGACGGGGATATGTCAAACAACTGATCCTCTGCCCTTCAGGCCCCCATCGAAGGTGACGGGTTCCTCTATGACCTCGGGCTGCAAAAGCCAGTGAGCCAGCTCCTGCAGCAAGTCCACTCCGAGTCGGCTTGCCGCTGGTAGCGTTTGTGGAGACCTGTCATTATGTGACGACCGCTGCCGGGCCGGCGTGCAGGGAACAGGCAGGAGGCAGCGAAGTCGTAAAAAGGGGTTTATTCTCGACGAAACACCGGGATACGAAGCACAGGATACAGAATACAAAATGACAGGTCTGGGGTTACTAACTTGGATGCGGACTAAATACACGAGACAATCAGACATGGATAGATAACAGGTGGTTTCCATCAGGATTGGACACGAGGTAACGAAGGGGGGCGTGGCACACACGAGGCTCGGACGGGCGGATCATGACACATACATGATAGCAAATGTCGAAAATGTGTCCATTAAATTCCATTCTTTTTTTTTTACATTTTTAAAATGAATTAATTACTAGCTAACACTCATGCAATAACAGCCTAATAGTTTTCTGGTAATTTGCATTTTATTATATGGCTTACTTTAATAAATAATGGAAATTGAAATTTCCACTTCAAAGCATTGTCTGATGGATGGATGATAAACATATCTTTCAAAGTCCTTATATATAAGCATAAAAATAAATATATTTGGTACTGTAGAACTCAACCTGTCCTTATGCAGCTACTCACTCTTCCAGCACTATATCACCAATCATCATACATTTTAAATTATCCAAAAATGGCACTAATATAAAAAGATGCTAAAACAGTGGAGGAGGGCAATTAACTAAAAGGAATTAATGACCATCACATTTTCCACCTTACATGTAAGGATGTTTACTGCACTGCCAATGAAAATAATAAATCTGTCAAAAATATGAAGTTAATATTTTTCATTACAGAGTATGAGCAAAAAAACGCTCGTTTCCCTACTGTGTTCACTGAACGCATCACACTGATACAGGAATGTAATTGATTGTAATCCGAAATTTTTACATATTTTATTACTTTTAAGATATTAAGTGTCTTCTCACACTGATTTCTCAGATGACCAAAACAAAATAACTTACATTTGAAATAAAATCAATAAAGATGTAATGGGTGTTAACTAATGTGACATTTTATAAATGTAATACAGCCAGACTATCATTAAGTACTATGGATGACTCTCACATTGCACCTCCCCTCTTGCTTATAGAATGTTCCCGCAACGGGGGTTAGATTGCGGCTAAGAGACAATCTGCAGAGAGAGTCAGGCTGAGGTACAGACAAAGAAAAATAAACAGATCAGAAGGAATATTAATCAGCTGCTTTGATTAGCATGGCTGCTCTGCACAGCCCGGTGACAGTGACATTGGTCGTCAATGTCATCCCCTTTTGTGAAGCCGCACCGTAAAGTGCTTAATTTGTGCGGTAATTAGCTTAAAGACTCCACAAATGAAAAATTCATGACGGCTTTGGATTGTTTAATTGAGAGAGCATTCTGCATTAATCGAAGCCATTTGGAACGCCGGCTGCGAGGGAGTGAGCGAGGGAGAGCCGGTGAAGCGCAGAGCCAGCCTGGTGCTTCACTTCAGTGTTTCCCAACCCAGTTCTAGAGGACCCCCAGACAGTCTGCATTTTTGGAAGGAAGCGAAAATGGGAACTGTCTGGGGGTCCTTCTGGTAGCTGGGAGAGTCTACAAACGTGGATGGTTTGGGGGTCCAACCGGGAACTGGGAGGGAGCAAAAATGTGGTCTGTCGGAGTTCTACCGGGAACTAGGATGGAGCAAAAATGTGGTCTGTCTGGGGGTCCCTGAGGAGCAGGTTGGAAAACTACTTCACCCTATCCCCACTTTCTCGGTCCACTGAGGGTTGGGCGATCACCTAATCCATGTCAGTCTATGAGTTGGGACAGGGTTTGCAAACTACCATTTCAACTAAAAAGGCCTGGATTTCACTTGAGCACTGAGTTCTTGCTATGTGCTGATTGGCAGTTTCTTATAATCAAGAATGTGTCACTAATGTTCATGTGAAACAGCTGGATGGGTCTTTCAATCAAGGAAACAAACCAGTCAAAACAGTCAAGAACTGAATTAATTAGCCAAGCGCAGGAGCCTTTCAGTTTTAAAGTAGTTTGTAAAAGATGAAATAGCTCAGTGCCCCCCTGACATGGACTATATGGTCACTATACCAATGGCTATACTATAGAGAGAGGGATCATCACTGCCCCCACAGGCTCAAACTGCCCAAGTGCAGCCATACTGGCATTAAAAGACCCCCCCCCCCCCACCCAAAGCATTTCCCTGTTTTGGATGGAAGGACAGATGGATGGATGGATGAAGGAACAATGAAATTAAAAGAGCTTAGGGTCTTGAATGTTGTTTTTTGTTTAACCATGTGGATTAATGACTAACTGAATTCATTATAAATACTTCATTAGCTCAAAATCACAGATTCGTTTTGAATGTGAAAAAACTGAGCAGAATATCAAACAAACAGCAAAAAAAAAAACACTAGTGATTCAGTTAATTTTCCCAAAAGCACATACTTGATAAATTATTAGAAACGGCACCACAGTATCAACATATTATTTCCATAAAAATAATTTCCTATCGCCATGGAATTTGCATTTCAGCAAATGTTTAATAGCAACCAGTCTTTAAAAATATTATTGATTTTTGATCATTTTAAGGTTCTTTCTTGGAAAAAAAAACAATCAAGACTTCTACTTGTGCTTGGGGAATTTTGTTAAAGCAAATAATTTCTTAATACCCTCAATTTTTCTCCAAAATCAAATTGACAAGCTGGAAAACGTTGGCATCTTTCTGACTGGTACTGCCTGTTGCACAAATCCCATAATTGATGTGCAAAAACAACACTCACATATTGCAATTTTTACAAGGGTCCTACAAACCTGCGGTATCATGGTAACGAAGGAAACATCAATAGACGATGGCAAGAGGCCCAAGAAAGGAAATGTTGGAACAAAAAAGCAGTTTAAAAGATAACAGGAATTTAACATGCATGGAAGTGTGCATTTGAGAACATGCCTCAATTGCACTTAGCTGGTTTTCCTCCAAAGGATGTCAGCTATGCCTTCTGGGAAGGCCTTTAAAGGTGCAATTCTAAAGGGACACCTGCAGGAACATTTATTTAAACACAAAGCATCCATTACATTCTGTCTCCATAACTCCTACCGCCCTACAGCTAGGGCGTCTGGTGCCAGGAATGGCCCAATTAAAAACACTCAACGGCATGGATGAATGTAAAGTTTCTGGGCTGACTAGAGCCGGCCCCAAGTGACAGCACATCAACGTGAGCCTGATGGGCGTTTGCCCAGAAGGGTTGATTAAAGCGGCCTGTGTCGAAACTGACACCTCCGCTGCTCTCCAGCGTGTCACCAATGGCAGCCTGAGCGTTAAGCGGGAAACGCTGCTTGGGGTCATGAGGCTTCATAATGGTGTGACGCGCCACATACAATTAGAGGTGCCATTCAACCTCCCTGCCATCTTATATTTTCTCCCCAGCTTGCTCTCCTGTCCAAAATGTTATAATTGACAGATGGAAGCTAAGGGGTCTTTTGATAGCCTAACACTTTCAAGGAAGAGATAGTGGAAACAAAGAAACTAATAAGAAACCAGGGATCACAGTTACCAATATAAAGACAGGTAGTTCAGAGCAGTCAGCACTGGTGAGCAGGAGCCGGATCATGATGAGGCCCAGAGCTATAAGGACTCCCAGTATGTAAGACACTGGTGGTAAGCACTGGGTTTGGGGAGACCCCTCACGGGGATTTGGGGGCCGGCTGATGGGGCAGCTGTAGTACGTACAAGGTGAAAGCAGCTGGTTTTTCAAATGCTGATGCTCCAGAAATACTAATGGGAAAGAGAAGAATTAAAAATAAACACAGCACTATTAGGCAGCACTGCTGTTTCACACCTCGATGAGGGGGGGGGGGATGCTCAAATCCCACTTGGCTTTGCTGGATATGCCCTTACACTCCAAGAACACACTGCTAGGTTACCAGTCATCTGTGAACTTCCAGTAGGGAATGACTGTGTGGACCTCAGGGCGCAGTACTACCTGCCACAGGCTCAAGATCCCCTAACCAGAATAAGCAGCTGAAACACTGATGAAATATCCATCCATCCATCCATCTTCTGTAACCACTTGTCCTATTCAGGGTTGCAGGGTTGTGGAGCCTATACTGGAGGCTACAGGTGCAAGGCAAGGAACAACAAAGGACAGGGCAGCAGTTCATCACAAGGCACACTACACCATTCACTCATACATGGATGCCTATTAGCAATTTGGGAACTCCAGTTCACATACATGGAACCCTGGTGGAGACACAAACCCTGATAAATAAGTATTCACTTATTTACACCAAATTTCAAAAACTTGAAGTCATACTGAAAAGTGCCATAACATAAGAATCGCATATCAGTAAACCACAGTAAATTAAATAAAATAAATGAAGGGTAATTTCAGCCATCACTCATAAGCGACTTATGGAAGTTAGGCATCTCGCCGACTCATCGCATATACAAAGGGCCATACGTGTGTGCACCCCACTCCCAACATAGCAATGAGAAGCAGCACAGAGCCACACATGGGGGTGCCGCGTTCCAAGGGTCCCCGGGAGGTACAACGGCCACCAGCGTCCACCAGCAATAACGGTGATAAATTACAGCCACATGTTGACCGTCGGGACAATGACATTGAGCGTTGCCCTAAGCGGAGGAGAAGCAGGGACACAACAGTCCTGCTTAGACAGCCAATATTAAATGGAAATGAGGCCCCCCGGTGGGGGGACAGGGCAGTACAGAGGGAATTTAGTCACAGGACAATCAGATTCTCCATGAGCAGCATTTCTAGAGAGTCAGTGTCAGGTACCAAACTCCACTGTACTCAGCACCGCGACAAAAAGCCAACTGCTGATTTAAAGCTTGAATCACATCTTGGTGAGGATACATGTTACAAAGCAACAGTCACGTTACTTCTAGCACTGTGGCGACTAGCCGACTATCTGGTTCTTTGGTATATCAGGAGACCCTGCAAACTTCTCTCTGCCCGTCACCCAGATCAATCTAGCTTGCAGTCCCCAGCCGGCTTACTGCTGATGCACAAAATGCGACATTTCCAAATGGCCGTGCCACGGGAGTGACAGCTGGCTGATTCCCATCCTGTTGCATACAAGCAAGGCAAATAAGCCGCTCTTGCTCAATCCGCTAGAGGATGGGAAGAAGACTGTGTCTGAAACATGTCACAAGCAAAGGTATAAAACTTATAGCATAGATAAGACAGAGGCAACACAGGAGGGTTTTATTCATAGAATAAATTGATTTATTTCTGTTGATCTGTACATTACACAGGAGTATCTGGACTGCAGCAAACACATGAAAAATGATGTTAAAAGGCATGGCTGCTCATATGGTAGAAACATCTCCCAGACAAGCTGTCCACCCTCACCACCCACCATCATCAGAAGGTTCTAGAAAGCTATAGGAGGGCGCCAGGCAATCACACACTGGCCAGCACTGGTTCATGGGCCCCAGTGACGTGACATGACAATCTCACCTCCCCCCCCATCCCACACCACACTTGCCACAGCAGGGGACAGCACTCACAGATGCAGTCCCACCCACAAGTCCTTAAAAGTGGAAACGTACACGTGGAAGAGGGAGACTGTTCCTGCGACACCACTATTGCCCATGACACACAAACACACACACATACAGGCAGGCAGGCAGACAGACAGAGACAGACAGACGACAGACAGATACACACACACGCGTGCACAGTGACACACTCCAAAAGGAGTGGCCTGAAATGGCAACATGGTTACAGCACTTCATGCACAACAAGTTTACAGTTCAGCCAGAACGGGGCTGTCACCCTCTATGCCCCATAATCATCATTTCCATAACCACTCTATTGTTGTTGTGTACAACATTTTTATTGCTCTCTGGTTCCGTTCTGCCTTTTTGCTGTTGTACATGGTTTCCTTTTCCATGGGTCCTATAGATAGCTTTGTCTGGGCTTCAGTAGCACAAAAGGAGGACAAGGGACCAAAACTGGATACGGAAAATACCATCACATATGCACACAGTTAAATTTATTCCGAATGTTTTTATGTCAAACTCATCAGAATAAACTTTTACAAGATCGCTACCACCCCCCCCCCCCCAAAAAAAAAGGAAGAGGAAATAAAGTGTCACATGACCTAATTCACCTTTGGGCATTCCACTCTGACTTTGGTACGATATTCAGCGTCTCTCCAGGCTCCTAACAGTTGATTATCACAAAGACAGTGCTCACAGACCCCAAAGCTCAGCAGAGCTACCGACCACCCGTCTCAAATCGGACTGCCCAGAGATGCCCACGACATCATCTTAACAGGTACCATGCAACAGATACGCACAAAATCGTAATTATTTGGTTTCTTTTTTTAAGACTGGTTCCCTTGTGGCTATTTCAAGTATTTTGTTAATCAGAATAGATGATTTCAGCTTGGAACAAATTTCACTAAATATTCCAACTATTCCTCTTCAGGCGTGTATATTTATTATAAAGTACAGTGTTAGAAATAAACTCGTCAGACCGAATCCAACCAATCAATGCTCGAGTGATCTGTGTCAGTCCAATCAATGATGACGACACAATGAGTAAGAATACCAAGCGTGTGCAATTTTGTCAACACGCTGATAAAGCTCGCTTAAAATGCCTAAGTTAAATTTTTTAATTTTACCAGTTGTGGGGGAAAAAGTAGAAAAAAGCTAGCACCATACGAGGTAAAAAATACAGTTTAATCCACTGTATGTCCGCTGGTAGCACCGTCGATCAGTAAAAACCGCTAACGAACGACACTACTTACACAACATTTCACTAGTTGGCTATATTTAAAGGATTGTAGAATAGAGGTTAGCAGACATCTGAAGCAATGGTATTTCTTACCATTAACACATCTTCTAAGCTACTCTAGTAGACATTGCCTATGTACACGCCACTGGTGTGTTAAGGTTTTAATCAGTTTCTATTTTTCCTCAAATGAATGCAGTAGAGCAATGAGGTAGGATGGTGATGAAAGCACTGTAGATAATTCGTGAAAATGGTCAAAAGGAGTTTCCATTTTACAATCAGCCTCCATTCTGGCTGCTTCACTCCAAAACACATTATGACAAAGATCACGCAAAGGGGCTGTATGTCACAGGAGTGGTGAGGCAGACCTCGAAATCACCCTCAAGTAGTCATCTTTAGTTTGCTGAAACATTTTGAGTGATCACAGTTCGGGGTGGTGTCACATGGCGCGAACGCTGGGCAATTTGGTCTGTTGTTCTGACGATTGGTCCTCAGCCTGCGAGCTGCAAAATTTCAAAATCTTAGGAGTATTTGTCTAGTACAAAAATATATATATCAAACAGTACTTGCAGCAGTATTGACCTAGACATTTGTTTTTGGCATCAAGGACAAAATATAAATAATAAAAAAAATATATATAAAAAGCACAGAATTATAGGACTTTTCTGGGATCCACCGAGTTGAATGGTGCTCACTCCCACCCCTAAAAGCTTCCCACACATTAGATTAAAATGCTCTCCAGGAACCTGCACATTCACACACAAATTACAGCATGGGAAGAGCCAGAAAAGACTGAGAGACATTAGGTTTAATGGTAGCCATGGAGTATTTATCCTCATTTAAACTTCCCACACTATTCAGAAGGGAAAATACGTGCAAGTTCAAATTCTGCAAATGTAGCACTTCGCGTTCCACCAAATGCTTTTTGCCAACATTTGATACTTTGGCTTAACATTTTGTCTCATGGGGGCGAAAAACAACCTCTATAGTCAGAACGGAAAAAAAGTGCAGATACAATAATCTCAAACGGTCCTTGGACACTGACAAAAACGTCACAGAGACCGTCACCATTTAGGGAAAGAGTTGGATGAGTCTTTTCACAGTCTGAAAAACCCTTGAGGAAGAAAAGCAGCCCATCTGGTCCCAACATCCACTGCAGAACATGAGCTGTGTGGCAGCACAGAGTACCACTGCAGTCTACAAGAATGTATGGGTGTGAAATACCAGCCATCAGCTCCAGTCCCCCCAGTTAGAACACTACACGGCACACAAAATGGCAGCCACCGCTAACTACAGGAACGCAAGAAGCGGTGACTACCACAGGAAAGCACTAAGGCTTTTATTCAGCTTGTGCACAACTTGCGCTCTGTTTCGTGTCCGTGCAACCAACACAGGAGGCTGTATTGTGGTGAACGTGAAGCTTTTACAACTGGTCAGATCCAAAACAAAGTAGCCTACCAATTACGGTAATACGAAAATCCATTTATGAGCAAACACAATGCGTATTCCCTTATGCGTCATGATAGCACGCCAGCAGAATTAGCACTCATCCAGTGTTTCCACCCCCATGACCTCTATCCCAATAAAATGTTCCATCAACCTGCCATCTCATAATACAAATACGAACCAGTACACCCCCCCCCCCCCACATGCACACACAGTAAAATATTCATGAACAGATGTAAATATTGTACAGTTCACCAGGTGTACATTTGCAGTGAAAGAAGGATGTACATCAACTTTTCAATGGGGGTAGAGAAAACGCACACGCCCGCAGATGCACACACACACACACACAGACACACACATAAGGAGCAGCTGACAGAGCTCCTCCCAGCATCCCAGAGGCAGAGCCGCAAACAAGCCTCCACACACTTCTCTGCCAATCAGGAAAACACAGCTCAAATGTAGCGGACAGTTATTCCTGCTGGTTTTTTTGTTCTGATTAAATGGCTGAATGGAAAGGAACAGCATGAGAAAATTGCTTTGATGTACAGTGCCAAGCCCAGCTAAGTCAGGCTAAGGCAACCTAAACTGATTTAAAACCCAGCCTGTAACCCATTACTTAAAAAAACAAAACAAAACAAAAAAAGGTCTACGTCTTGTTTGCACTTTCCTTCCTGCATGTGATATTTGGTGGTGATATTCCCTGAACAGACGCTGCCGTGTGCAGAGAGGGAGTGTCTGTTACCATCACCCGACAGGAGCCCAAGGCTGCTAACCCAGCACTAAACATCCATTTAAATTCTCCTTTATCAGTTCACTTTCAACTAAAACCAATCACATGAAAGAAGGGCAATTGTTCTCATCTCCATATATATACATACAATCTATATTTGTGTTTATAAAAAATAGAACATCAAGCTTAAAGCCAACAGTTAAAATGAACGAGAGAGACTAACCAGTCTGGTAAAAGGTGAAATTACAACATTACCAATTATACTCAGCAAGGTAAGGTGCAACCTAGACTAATCTCTAGGATTTCCATGTTTCATGAGAAGGAAAAATAAAATCAATTTACAAAGGGTAAAACATCTTGGGGGCTGGGAAGTTATCCATAAATAAAAACCAAAACATAACTAAAGAAAAGAAACTCCTAGACAGACAGACAGGGAAAAAAATCAGCTGCTGGAGAGGCAGAGCTGCAGGCCAATCACAGTTAAAACATGGTCACAGTTGAGAAACCATTCTGCAGCATTTAGGTTACTGCAGCAGACAGCCAGACAAACGTCTCAGAAGATGAAAGAACAAATGAAAAAAATAGAAGCGTAATAAGTTCTGATGGCATGTTTGTTGGAAGTTGTCACTATACCTTATTTCATTCCGGATGGGGCACCCCACAGAGGCGGGTTACAGCAGGGAGGGTGGGTTTTCTGCCCGCTACCCCCCCCC
>JAODUD010000030.1:35469-49694 GCA_026784285.1 Stomatorhinus walkeri
GTCATAGCCATAAATGCAATGGTACTAATTATTGGCATAATTTCTTTCGGTGTTTCGGTTTTCGGCCTTGGTTTCCTATTTTTTGGTTTTCGGTTTCGGCCAAGAATTTTCATTTCGGTGCATCCCTACAGAAAATCCATTTCCATGTCATTCTGCCACAAATCTTCAGAAGAAAAATAACTGCATATGTAAACATTAAGATTTGTTTTATTACAATCAAAGGTCAACTGATCTTAAAGTTCAGGTAATGGAGAAAAATGTTTCCCTTCACCATCAAGATCACTTACTATAATACCTCACCATTAAAAATAAAGCACACATATTATTCAGCACTAAATTAACTATAGCACCTGTTAAAAGGAGATTATCCACCAATTCATCTTCTAATTGCTCATCCTGTTCAGGGTTTCAGGGAAGCCTGTCCTAGGCTGCTCAGACCACACAAGGCTGGATAAGATGGTCAGTCCATCGCAGAGTACATATACTCACATGGAATCATACTCTTGGTATGGAGACACCCTAAATGCATGACTATGGGAGAACCCAGGGAGAGCACGCAAACTCCACACACAGGGAGCAGAAGTGGGATTCAAACCAACACCCCTAAAGGTGTGAGATAATAGTTCTACATACTGAGCTACTGTGCTGCCTTCAAGGCAGATTATGAGCTAAGTGAGTCACCTTCAATTAACACTGAGACAATCCTTACATATTGTTATGCAAGAGATTTGAGCACAGAACCATGTCAGCCAATAAAACCACAAAACCCATGTATTTTAACCTACAAAGCTGCTAGAAACTCTAAATAATTTCACCAACTTCCCGAAATCTGCATTTTTTTTAACATTTCAATGCTCAGTGTCAGTGACAATGAAACCACCAGTAAATATCCTAATGCTACTCTACACTATTAATGCAAAACTATATATTTATATATTTAAGATGTTTGGCTGTGTAGAGAACAATTTCATGGGAATCATATAAAAGTTATTAGTAATCATTTTTATTCATTCCGATGAGCACTAACTGCTATGTAATCAGGGAGATTCCACCATAAGGTTTTTATTAACAAAACAAAAAGATCAGAACATCATGAATTTTATTTCAAAACAAAATAAAAAGCCATAGCTGTAAACACATAACTATATGTTAAACATACTGTGTTTATAAACTGTATTCTATGGCTTATGAAACAGCAATTTAGTGTTCTGTATCAACATTCATGATTTTTTTGGCAATTTCATTTATTAAACTAATATACATTCTTGCTTTTGTTTTGCAAGATTTCAAAAAGGACCAATTTGAAGTATAATGATTACTGTGTAATATGTGGTGGAGAGAATTCCAAAACACTATTTGCTGTCAAAGCAGAAAAGGCATTTAAAATGTGTGCATGACAAGGTTTTGGGATTAAACTGACTAATACATTGAAAGGTCTTTACATTAAATCAGTTATTAATAACAAAATTGGAAAATCATATTCAACCAGTACATAACTGCTGTGAATCACCAGCAGAAATGTCCTGCATTATTCTGGGTTATATGGGTGCTTGGAGGAATTTGTCTAAAACAAACAGAACCATAAATTCACCAACGGTCTACCTCTTTTATAACCATGATCGCAGTGATTCTGGAAGGGCTAAAACCATTTTAATTAATGACAAGAAACTTATCAGTCTCCCAAAATTAAGACCTGAAGAACTAGCTTGTAAACTGAAGGTGAAATGCTTCCTACAGATGGTCTAGCAGGATTTCAGCCGTCTGCAACTTTAGCGCTAACAGTTACAAAAACAATACACAGCTAAAGTGTCTGCTACAGCTGGCAATATAAATGTTAACTGTGATTAATAAAGGAAAATTTTCCATTAAAACGAAGAAAGCAGTAAAAGTACTCACTACATGCACAAAGTGAAATTAAACTAGAAGAGTTAAAGAGTATCTTTCAACTCTGAACCATCACAGGATGCCATCTTTCCAACATGTCTGCCAAATTTCTGTTCTGCTCGTGAGGTGGAAACTATCTACGATCAAGTTGAGTTATATGGTGACAACACCTGGTCAACCAGCATAAACACCCAACCTGAACAGCGGCAGATCCTACCAACAATCTTCCAATATCTAATGAAAGAGCAGATTCTGCGGTAGCAAGAAAACCTTTGGTTTTCATACGCTGGAGAAGCTGGTGTCCATATATTTTGGTAATATACATTGTATGTGGTTCCCACATGGTCCTTAATAACCTTTCCAAATTGTGCACACTACATTTTATTATAAAGAATAAGATCCTGAAAAAGCAACATGGCACTGACTTCCTAAGCTCTTATGTCTACCTTCCCTCATACCCCACACTCTGTACAGCAGTACAATAAAACCATGGCAACTGGAACGTTTATTAGCTCATGCTTACTGATCCAGACTAATAAATTAAGGTAATAACCAATCAGACCATGACTGAATTAAAGTGGCAAAGACAGCAAGTCTTATTGATTCCCTAAATGTTAAAAGCTGACCACTGACTTGATTAATAGTCAGATAACCAACAATACGCATTTCATAGTTATCCAAAATACTTTTAGCACCCCTCAGATAGGGTCCAGCCTCCCCTTGTTAGTCTGGACCAGCATTTAGCACATGAATGTACAACATGGTGCCTGTAGCTTTTAGCACATTTTTGATGGTGGGGAGTGGTGAGTGGAAAAGACATTACTGTGGAAGAACAGAGCTGAATAATCCAACTGAAAGACAGAGTAAAATCGGGGAACTGATTTTTTTTAATCATTAACCATATTAATCATTTTGTCCCCAAGGTAAATGTGTGTTATTCACTTGTTAATGGAAAGATGGGATATTCTCAGGAGTTAGGTGACGCTGCGTCTGCGTCGCCCTGGGTAACCATTACTTGCACTCCAGTATTAACTGTACTAACCCTAACTGTTCTATGACACTTCACATTGTCAATGCACTGACACCTTGAGGCAGAAGCATCTGAAGTCAACTAAAGACACTGGTACCCAACCTGTCCCATAATACCAATAAAAATAAAACCAGTCTAGCATTGCTGATTTCTCTATTGATATGCAGGTGGGAGCTGTAATCTTGGCCTGAAGTCAGCAGATTCCAGAGTGTGAAATTTCAGTGTTGACTTCCGAAAGAACACACGAATTCCAATTACTGAGACAATTAACAATACAGTATAAGGGACCAACCAAGTCTTACATAGTGGTCATTTCTCTGGAATACATTTTAGGAATAAACAAAACAAATGCACAAACAAGTGGCTTTACTGGATGATATTCTTAGAGGGCCCCAAGCGAAGGGATGCCATTTACCTCTGACGATTTTAAGCTTGCTTGGGGAGAGCGGGGGCTTTGGCAGAGCGTCCTTCTTCTTTTTGGTAGCCACACCAGTGACACTCCTGTTCTTCAGGGTCTCTGTGCCCCAAATCATGACAGCCAGATTTTTGGTGAACTTGGAGTCACCCTGTGTTCTCTGAAGCTGGTGCCATTTCTCCTCCTCCACCCAAATGCCTCCACCTAGGTGTACCTGAGGAAACAGCCCCAAAGACTGTCAAATGGAATAAATATGCCTGAAGGAACAGGGCAGGTATTCTCAAGTGCGATCCTGTCACAGTATGAACTTAAGATTGCCAAAGGGCTGGGAAGGCGTATCAGGGTAACAGGAACGGGGGCATCACATCATTAGCATGTGGCTCGAGAGCTAAACTCAAAAGAAGATAAACAGTGTGTCAGAGGTAAATGCTAACAGCAGCTAGCATGTGTGCCTCTCATCTCCGAGCTCTGCGAGAAGCCCTCTGGCCCTCTTCCTGCTTCCGTTTCTATCTATTGTGCTTAAGGATACAGGCCAGCCATCCTGCTTCTTGGCAGCCTACCTTCATTCCTTGGTTGCCTCCCCTCCCAGCCCGTCTGCCACTCACTGCCGTGGTATAATAAGCCCGCTCTGCAACATGCACGTCCCAGTTCGTCTTCCTTTCCCACGATTACACAAAATCCTATTCTCTTATATCATGAGCAAAATATAGCAGGCCTGTTACAAAAGGAGACGCTCTTCTAATACGGAAGGAGATCTTAGAGCAGAGCTCTCCGCATTATTTACTGGCTCCAAGGCCAAAGGAGGAGCTAAAAACAACAAAGATGGAAAATAAAGGAAAAGCACCGTCAGAGCTTTCAGGAAGAGCGTGTCAGCAAAGCTAATTCCTGCTGGCAGAGTGTGCAGGCCGGCCATGTACAAACTGGGACATTCACCTTTCCGTCATTGAACGTGTACACCGTTCTGGGGGAGGGCGAATGGGAGTGGCCAGAACTGGTGTTGGCCTCCTCTCTGCAGACCTCCGGCGGCTCAGCAATTGGCTCCATCACTTCGGCCTTGATTGTCTGGGTCCCATTGTCATGCATGGGCTCTGCCCAAACAAGGGAAAGGAGGCATGTTTACGATGGGATCCCCGGCCGGCCCAGAGCCGGGCTGCGCGTCAGGGGGTGCCGGTGAAGAGCCGCGGGCCCGTGGGCTGACTGGCCGGCGGTGAAGTGCGGCTTCCCATCAACCCTGCTTAAAAATCCCAACAAATTCTTATTCACGGCTGAAAAATGAAAATCCTCCTGCTATTTTGAATATCAATTGAAAAGGCAGCAACATGTCAGAGGATTATCTTTCCCAAAGCTGCAGGTTTAGAGGACATATTTATATCCTGTAAAGCTTTTAGGGTTCATACACTCATTCAGGCCTCGAAAACAAGTGGTATGAACTGGAGTAAACTTCTCATTTTCAATAACAGGTTATTCACAGCCTTAGCAGGCGCATCCAAAACCGGTTACCTTTCAGCACATCCCGCCTGCCAACTCTCAAGCGTATGTATCCAGTTAAGATGCGTTTCTCGTATCTGAAGCACATTTTTTTTGCCAACTCCTGCATGTTGCTTCATTTTATAAACCTGCAGTGAAACCGCAGTTTGAAAGTTTCTAACCTTCTGCTACCAGCCAATACCTCATAAGAGCAGTTTTATGGCAGAGACAGTTTTATTGCGTCCTAGTATTTACTCAACTTACCATCTTAGCAGAAAGACACCTAGGAAACAAAAGTACCCGGCCTCCCGTTTCCTAGCTCAACTCAGAAGTGCTGCTTAGCAGAAGAGCCAGAGTTCCCAGGGCAGAGAGCAATGTGGCAGTTTATTTTTGCTCAACTCAAGCAGCAGAATCAAAATTCCAGCGGTTTCACCAGTAATTAAAGGATGAGGACTGCAAGTGCAGCCCTCTCCATAACACATCCAAGCAGCCCAAAGAGGCCCAATCGACTGCCACTTTAAAATCTCGTAGGCTGAGGGGGCATTGAACACATCTGCCGGTCCTACACCCCCATCCTATACCAGCTGATGGCTTCATTTAGCAGCACGGCTCTGGCCGCAGAGCGACTTCCCCTGTGCGAGACCCTGGGCGATTTCAGCCCCGCAAGCTGCCTCAGTGGCCGGACGTGCTAATCTCCCGCGTGGCCCGCGAGCTTTAAGACAGGCAAGTGCCACACGCTGCCGTCCCCCCATCACCTGGCCTGGCTGATCTGCAGCCTTCTGCTCTCGGCTGCACATTCACACACATTCCCCCTCCGCAGCACATGCCCTTGTAAGTGGCTGCTGAGGACTGACGCATTTATCACGAAGCTCCTCACCGCTGCCAAGTCTCATGAGCAGGACGTCCTGCAGCCTCCTGTTGAAGTCACGCAGCTCCTTCACCTCCGTCAGCAGGCTCCCGTACTCCTTCAGCTTCTTGGCCTGCTGCACCAGCTGCCTCCGCGTCCGTTCCAGCTCCTGCTGCAGGTGCCGCATCTCCTCTTCCCTCTGCCGGTAGCTGTGGACCAGTTCCTCGTAAAGCACCCGTGGGACCACCGCCTCCTCGGTACTCAAGTCCCCCTCCTCTTCCTCTTCCTCCTCTTCTGCTGCCAGCCTGTCCTCTTCCAGGTCCTCATCGCCCTCCACGCACAAGCTCACAGCGTTGCGCTCTAGTCGGGCCACCACGGCCGCCAAGCTCTTGGAGCTGTTGGCACTGGCTCGCCCATGGTCCTGCACCTAAGCCCAGGAAACAATTGCAAATGTAATAACAGCCGCCCTCTGATCCTTTCACCCGCACCGACTCCGACCTCCGATATTCTGGGTACAGGCAGCTGCTTAATGGCCAACTGGGTGAGCCCAGGAGTATCCTTGTGTTCCTGTGTGTCCTGAGCATCAGCTGAAACGCCGTGTCACAGAATGCATCAAGCAGTACATCAGGACGTCTTTCAGCATTTTCAAACATTTCAGTCTATTGAACTTTATTGAACCCAGCCACCCAATTAAGCAAGGAGAAAAAGCCCACATCCCAAATGACAAAATGCCCCACATTCATCTCAGAACAAACTGCTGTTTAGGATGCCCAGGAAAATTATTACCTGTGCTTACAAAAATATAAGTAATGTAGCTGGCTATTGAGCCATTATCCAATATTGTTATTGTATTTATTTATGACTATCATTATTCGAGTCTGCTGCTGCAAGCCACATTAAAATGAAGGCTATAAAAAGGGAAGAGCGAGAGAAAAAAAGCTTTAATGAGGATGCAATTTTAAATACATCAGACAATACGTAATCTCCTGGAGGCCTGCGACAGACACTCAGGCTAACATCTCTACAGCCAGACAGAGGCTCCACACTGAGCTTTCTGCTTTTCATAATATATCACTAGTGACTAATGTCATGGCCTGATGCCGTTGTCATTGTACAGGTAGCAGGATCAGTGCAGGTTCAACCATTTTTCTGCTGCCCCTGGGGTTAAGGGGCCGAAGAGACACCATTACACTGGGATTCAATCTGCTGGCCTAGAGACTCCTAACCCACGGAGACAGACTCATGGATAATGAGGATTCTGGTAGCTTATTGTTCAGTTGCCTCTTCTGAGATCACGCTCCTCTTCCGGGCAAGAGTGGCTTGAGCAGAAGTAAATGCAGTTAAATAGCGTTGCAGCACCTGGCCACGGCAGCCACCGTAAAAATGGCCCCTACCATGCTGGTTGTCTATCTCCCCAATCAGACTGACTATGAGCAGGGCAGTGGAAAAACTGGTACAAGACCGAATGAAGTAAGAAATTGGCAAACACGTTTTCACTACGCATTTGCATTTCAAAGCTATACTTTATCTCACTCTTAAGGCAAATGCTGTTTAGGGTGACAAACAGCACAGAAAACCAAAGCACCAATTAAAGACAATAAAAAGCACTTTAACTCAGCGTTATCATACAGCCTGCATGCAACCAAACTCATTTTCAAGGCAAACTGGAGGACAATGAAACACACGACTGCATAACACAGGAACAATGCAATCCTGATCACTGGGCTATAGATCTACTTAAAGTCAACTGTTGGTAGGTTCTGAACGAAAAAATAACTATGAAAGATGGAAATCAGCTAGTTTGTAATGACCACCATAGGACTTTGACGTATTTAACTGACTATTCAACATATCTGAACCATTTACACAAAATTTAGCTACACTTCAGAGTTGTATTAATATCTTATTTGCTTCAATGGAGAGAAACAGATGTTCTTTAATATTTTATCTGAAAATGCATACTTTGAAGAAACCCATCTTTTATACATTATTTAATGCTTCACAGACATAAAAAGTTCTTTTAATTAAGAATTAAAATTTGCTTATATTGCGCAATGCGGCTACACAGCTAAATATGTAATACTTTCTGAAATGTCATAAAATGCTCAACGTACCTGCCCACTGCTTCTGTTAATGGCCCAGCTTAAAGCGGGAAACATACAGGCCTTCGCCACAATCTGCGTACCCTGAACTAAAAATAAAGGCTGAGGGGGAGTGTCGAGGTGCTTGTAACAATCAACCAATTAAAATGACTTCTAGAGACCTGTGTCACAACATCTGCATCATGCAAGCTTAAGATAAACTTAATCATATGTTTTTAAAGGTAATTCCAAAACGTAATTACAAAATAACTTCTACATTCAGTGATGATGCGATATAGCTCTGTAAAGTAACATAAGCGTAACCTGGGTTATGGTGCTTTGGTTATTTTTTCCCCCTCCACCAAATGTCATTCTAAATGTCAAAAGTATCACTTCTTTATGAAACAGCTTTAAATGGAAACTCCCAGCTTTCCATTAGGCAAAGGCCCCATCGATTCATGATGGATTCAAGGCCATATCAGCCGAAGCAGCAGCCTTGCAGAGGTGTGAAACGCTTGCTGAGGAGGCCTCTGCACCAGCATTTTCTCAGTGTCAGTAGAACAGCTGGTGACCTTGCACAGCACCAGGCACTTCGATCTCAGACCAGGTTTAAAACATATAAGCTGAGGCAAGCCTTAACACTTCTGGCAGAAGGTCTGCTAACTGAAACCAAGGGCAAAATAAAGATAACCTTCTCCTCTTCATAACACCACAATGTTTTCTACAAAAAGACACCAAGCGCTCCAGCAAAAAATGTTCAAGTCAGACCAATAACAAAAAAATAAACCAACTAACAATTTTTAAGCCCAGCATATTTACAGCACAAACAGCCTTGATTGAGTATTTACAAACATTAAAGTAGGTATACAATCAATATAATGAACAGGTAATCTACCTTTAAATGTCTGTTTTAAAGAAAGTTAAATGAGAGGTAATGCAGTTTATTTGTTTTTTGGATTTCTATTTGGCAATGATACCTTTTGATCCTAAAACCAAACAGAGTTTGCTAGCAGTTAATAACAACAATGAAATGTACCTTTTTATGTCGGAGCGGAAGCTGATCCTCCCCAAAGTGGTTCTCCACTGCGTTAGCCATGTCTCTATTGGACAACTTGGGAATTTTCATCTTCTTCTGCATAATACTGTGTTCGAACTCCTCTATATTTTCTGAAAAGCACGGGATTGAATGTTAAGCACATAGAGGAGAATACATGCACCTATGGTACTTTGACATAAACATGTCAGAAAGGATAGATCTTTGATTGTGTGATAGAATCAGATCAAATTCAGGAAGCACCAGTTCCTGCCTTGGGAGTAACAAAAAAAAGACACTTTTGCTGATTTTGTATCTACTAAATGAGATGACCTAGAGCAGCAATTTATAGAACTGGGGATGGAAATAGCTTATTGACATAAAATGTAAAGACTGGGGTCCTACATGCACAAGTTTGGGGACTGTTAGCCAGTCATGGTGGTTTAAATCCGGCCCTATCCTTGCGAGTGTAAAGCCTGCATGTTTTCCACAGATTTGTACAGGTCCTCTCAAGGTATTCCAGGATTTCCTGCTTGTTTAGGCAAGTGATTCATTTTCTTTTTATGGCTTTTTGCATGGCTAGATTTACCTTGAGTAAAATCAAAGTTCTCTGATGTTTGGGTGGATACTCCCCAAAACTATGGATATTTTGAATGAAGCGACAGCAGACAAAGTGGAAGAATAAAAAATTAACTCACTCCTAGCTGTTCTCAGTCTGTGTCAACAAGAGATGTCTTCTAAATTCCCATAGGAATTTAGATAAACTGCATGATAGACTTATACAGTATTTTGTTTTTTTGTGACTGGTGAACTGGTCTATTTTCTGAATTGTGGTTAAGTTGCTCAAATGACTTTGGTAATTAGATAATTCACCACTTCATGGTGTCTATAGTGAAAAGAGTACTGTACCTTAAAGTCTTATCCAAATTAAAAGTGGTACTAATCCAGTTCTTTTGGGGGAATAACTGAACTATTGTACTGTTCCAACCCAGCTTCAGCAAGTCTGATGGTAAGACGCTGATCTCTGAGTTTGTAAACAGATGTAAAGCAAACTGCTTGCTTTATATTTTGTAACAAACTATTAAGCTAAACACCAACTGGTTCAGTATTTCCTGATGCAATATACTACCTAATAAGAGTTGATAGAAATGCAACAGTCTGTGATAACTGACAAATGTTATGACAATTAGCAATAAAATGATTCAACTGACATATTACTACTCTACTACATTCTAAATACTAGTTCCATATATTTTTTTCAAAAAACAAAACGTGTCTTGTGTAACAAATGCTGGTACATAGGACAGCATAAATGTTCCTGTTTTTTTAATCTGAAAATAGTTTAACAACACTAATATTGTCAGATTTAATTTACCTTTTACAACTTGGCTTAATAGCCATGCAGCTGAGCAACTGAAATGGAGCAACTTAATTGCTACAAAAGTTTGTTGTATGCATCCAAGTTATTTATTCTAATTTAAACATCTGATTATGGTAAGATGAAAAAATGAGATCGGCTTAAACAACAGTTATTAGCCATTTAACAAAAATAATTATTGGAGTTAACAATGTATCTCACTTTTACAAGAGCATGTTACTCATTGCTAACAGCGCAATAGTACCGTGCTGCTCCGGTAATATCAAGATACACAAAAGTTCGTCTACAGAACGCATAATCAAGGAACATTCCAATAAAGCAGTTGCTGTAGGAAAACAAACTTGCATACATATTTCGCAAACACCTCAAAACAATAAAATATACGTAAAAGGAAATAGGATATTTGCAAATGTTAGTTTCCGTCAATCTGTTTCCCAACTACACTCGGGTAAAGTATATTTGGACTGACAACAAAACATCAGTCTAATAGATATTAACGTTTGTATTAGGACACAAATGAGAATAACACGAGTTATGGACAGAGATAATTATTTCCTGTGCTTTTATGAAGTGAATCACTGAGGCCCTACGCTTTGCCGTTTGTTTGTGGCGTAACTCCACATCAAAGCAGTGTTTCCCGGCTGGATAGCGGGCTGCTGTCAGTCATTACAGGTGGGGGTACTCCTTCCAGCAACTAACCTATTGCTTCAGGTTGATGGCCCAGCTATTTATATTAAATTTAATTTTAACCTGGTTACCTTACTGGGCATATTTTAAATGGTACCAGGGGAAAAGCCCCTTTGCGGGCACTTAGTGTGTTTTGACGCAGAGTGACACGGTATTAGAAAGGCGAGTTAAATGTTAAGTTCGAATGATTAACAATCAATTTTCAAGTAGACAATTCGGTGCTTCTTAATGTTCGGGAAGGTGCATTGCGGACGTCTAAAAGCTTTAGACACATCTGCACACACAACATTGCGCTGTCACGCTTGTTTAACACAGCGCATTAAAACTTTACAACGTCTTACACACACACCACCATTATTTTAATAAAACCTGCTGTCGTTTTAATAAAATATAGCGCCGTTTATAAATGCAGTCCACCGCCGGGCCCATGAACACACTTGGTGTGTCCAAGTTAGCCAGCTAGTTAGCGAGGTACTCACCTACCTGCTAATCGGCTAGCCCCGGCAGGATGGTGAAAATGAAAGGCCGGGGGAGACAGAGAGTGATACCGAACCGAAATTAATCAGTGAGGGTTCGAGTCGTCCGGTCTGACATTAGCTTGACATGCTAGACTTGCCGTGCCCAGCCTAAGTGCACCATGCTATCCGCTTTCACACACCGACGGTGGGCTACTGTCTGTAGGCTAACAGGGCGGCGGGCTCACCTGCCAGGGCGAGGATCTGCGCCTTGCCGGGCCCGCCCGTTCCTGTGCCGCTGGCCTCGGATCTGTGCACCACATACACCTTCTGGTTGTCGAAATCCGCTTTGTGCACATGTCTGAAGTCCTTCACGCTGGAGACCGGCAGGGCGTAGCACAGGTCGTCTTCCAGAAACCTCACGAAGGCGTACATCATTCCCACCTCGGCCCCGCGCTTCGGACGCGCTTAATACTTTTCCCCCTCCGTTTAAAAATAAAAAATGTAAACACACACACAAAAGGGGAATGGGGGAAAAAGGCCTCTGCGCTCGGCTACTCTGGCCTTGTCTACATCGCTCCAGATGAGATGCGCAGCTTCTACACGCTCAACACCCCCAAGCCTGCCAACTCCGTGTACGACTAGAGTAATCGACAATAGAAATACTGATTGTCAGTGCCAAGATCAACCAGTTAACCTGGTCGTATTTGTCAGACACATCGTGAGTATTCAGCCACGAAATGACCATTGTTTAGTGGTAAAGTTTACTGACAATCACAACGTTATTAGCAAGTGTGCTTAAGAAGTTGACCTTGCCTAACCAGTTATTAGTTACTCCCTACTTCTCCCACTTTCGGTTACCGCAGAAGAATCTTGCTGATCACATGAATGCACTTCACAATCTTTGCATCGGAGAGACATGCTACAATTCTGCTTGCTGTTTTTAACAAAGCTGCGTTGTCACGAATGACTTTTATTGTGGTGGTTGTATCCTCAGTAGATATTCCACTAAAACCAATGCATCTTAACAGGTTGGATTCACTGGGACTTTACTGGTCTTTTTTTTTCTTTCAGTTTCTGCTGGAAGGTAATTACTAGCACAGACATAGACAACCAACATTGCATTTTAAAGTAGCAGGCTAGCATACTGTAATGGATAGCATAAAGTAATATACTGATTACTAACGTCTGGGCAGAATAAAATACTTTATTAATATTTTAGGAGTACTACTAATCTGCTTCAATTCTGGGCGTAAATAAACGTCCATATATTACCGAAAAACTGGCGGCTGGACAAATATTGTGCCCTGGTAATTATTGCGCATGCGCGATACAATATCGCCTTGATATCGCCCAGCCCTAATTTTAATATAAAGTTTACGGTCAGCTTTCATTTGTTTCTGGTGGAACGTCACTTGCAGTTTGCGACTCAGCAGGGCAATGGATAAAGCTGTGGTTTCACCAATGCGGGCATGGGTTTGATTTCTACTGTGTATGGATTTTGCTTGTTCTTGTATTTGTAGGTATGTCTAAAGATACGAGGTTTATGTGGATTCGCGTCTTTTAATTGCTTAGTGTGTGTCGAACCTGTTTTGTGTCCTGCCAGTCCGTCACAGGGCATAAT
Organism: Stomatorhinus walkeri; assembly: GCA_026784285.1. Taxonomy (NCBI): domain Eukaryota; kingdom Metazoa; phylum Chordata; class Actinopteri; order Osteoglossiformes; family Mormyridae; genus Stomatorhinus; species Stomatorhinus walkeri. Next base: position 48,371 of record JAODUD010000030.1, read on the forward strand.
GACACATACCAGACTGATACCAGTTAATCTTGCTATTAGGAGTGGACGGGTTTTTCGGATTGGTACGTATATATACTGAATGAACGAAGCAAATGCGTAACCTTTGCATTTGTGTTTCCCTGAGCAACATTCAGAAGGGGAGGATCAAGCCAATCGACACGTGCATAGTTTCGGCAAACATTGATAAACCATGCAGTATTGGTATGTACAGTTAATTTTTGAAATGTTTATTTTAATTGATATTTTATTTTTATTTCTTCGAGAGAATATTTTTATTTAAATTTTTACTTTTTATTAGTATGTTGCAGCAGTATTGAGTGACTTTTTAAAGAAATACTTTGTTTAGTGAACCAGTTTATTAAAGAAAAAAAAGCAATTTATGTTTTGTTTCTTTTACCCTTGCTGTACTGAATCCGTAATGAACCGTGACTTGAAAACCAACGCACATACTGAACCGTGATTTTGTGTACTGTTGCACCTCTACTCGCTACACGTGTTTTGGCTGTGGAAGAAAACCACCAACCTCCAGCCTTAGAAGAAAGATATAATAATACTACAGACTAAGCTCCCATACTACCGAAATAAAAAGAATAAGCCTATGAATTTCAATGCAATGCTTTAAAGATCATTAAAACACACTTATTAAGTGAATGAAGTAAAGAAATATATATTTTTTGTACGTACAGACACACATACACCTGTACTCATATCTTTGTGCACACTGTTCACACATTTATTTCTATGGTCAAAACTCCAACAATGACCATTTTAAGCCCTACCCAGCTCTAACCTTAACCATAAGTAACCAAACAAAATACAATTGTTTTGCCATGTTTAGTTTTTTATATTGCAGTCACAGATTTTTATAAAATTGAATTTCCCTTTGTGGGGACAGAAAAAAATGGTCCTCACAACATCACATTGTGGGGATGTTTGGTCCCCACAATAATCTCTCTCTCTCACACACACATATATAAATCTTGTAGCATCATCATACGTCAGACACATAGTTTCACAGCTCCACAAGTTAAGTAATGGAATCACAGTCCATTGTCATTATATGTTTTTTTAGCTTATATATACACTGTGTGGAAGTTAGGACAAAATTACTGTCACTTCTAGCACTTATTTTAGGAAGAGAAGACTGCTTTGCATTCATATTATAATTAGGTACAGTAGTGTACAGGAGCTACGACAGACAGGAGAATAGCTGGGCACTGCCCTATACTCTGTAGCCCTTCACAGTTGGCACTGCCCTATACTCTGTAGCCCTTCACAGTGGGCACTGCCCTATACTCTGTAGCCCTTCACAGTGGGCACTGCC
>JAODUD010000030.1:49794-88872 GCA_026784285.1 Stomatorhinus walkeri
ATACTCTGTAGCCCTTCACAGTGGGCACTGCCCTATACTCTGTAGCCCTTCACAGTGGGCACTGCCCTATACTCTGTAACCCTTCACAGTGCAGGTTTTATAGTGCAATTTATCAGAGTTATGTTGCTTGAGCCCTTAAAAATAAATGACAAATGTGATTGGAGTTTGTCAGTTTTGTTTTTGTTTGGAGGGTGGGCTTTTCGGTACAGGACATGTCTTTCATAAGCTCTATAAAGAATAAGCAACCCCCCCCCCACAGGCACCAGAAAGACACCAGGGAGGGCTTTTCTCAGCACAGAAGCACCAGTGACCCATTGCCAAGACTTCACATAGGGATCCCTCCCTCTCCTCAATTTCTCTCATGGTGCCTTCATTTATCAGAAAAGCTGTTTCAACTGACTGATCATTACAGTAATCAATACGTTCACCTATTACTTTTGTCACGCTTCAGTGGGTCCCATTGAGTCCAAAGGCCCCCAAAATGAAACTGGGGGAATAGAGAAAGGAGCCATTATTTGATAGAACACTTCTTGAAAATGATTATCTGGTCTGATTGTGGCTGTGTGCAAGTGTGTGTGTGTGTGTGTGTCATCAGTGTAGCCTTTCTTCTAATGCTTGTTTCTCAGTAGACGACAAAAGCTATCTGACACAAAAGGAACCCTTTGTTATTGTAAAATACTCAGGTTGTCACACAATGGGATGGAATTCTTTGCTTGTACTTTAACGGAGAGCGGCGCAGTCGATACATGGCGCTAACGATGTTGTTCTGCTTGGCCTATCGTAATTGAAAAGTAAGTGAGGCAGAACGCCGGACACTTCTCCTCTGCTCTGAATTTTCATTATTTTTGATTCAGATCAGCTTTGGGGACTGACTTTCTCAGTCAGTTTAACTGTGACAACGTTCCATTGGGCTTGGGGATGCATCTTTTGAATGCAACAACCCGGAATACTTATATTTGAAGATGCAGCAGGTTTATAATAAAAACATGTTGACTTTTGATGTTTTGACAAAGAACTACTTTATTATGCTTCATATGTTGCCAATCTATATCTTTTTTAATATACAGGAATAAATAAAGCATTTTAACCCCTTAAAACCTTTTTGCCTGTTTGCCTGTTCTAGACCGACCCAACATAAACCATCATAGTTTTCAACCTATATTTCAAACATTCTAGGGATAATTTCTTGACAAATATTGACACTTTTCATATAGTATGACATGAGACAGCAGCACTCCTTCATTCTCATACTGCTGACAAACATCTTTGATAATCGCTGACGATGCGAGCTCCTCTGTGCCATTTGTAATGAGTCCATTTGAGGTCAGTGTGCAAACTAATTAAATTCTGTTATTTTTAACCAGGAGGAAGTGATGTTCACCATGCATCAGTTTGCCCACAATGTGAGTATTGCTGTTCATTATTATTGACGTGGTCATTTCTGACAAATATTAAACTATCTGTCTGAGCACTCATATGACTTTTAAAGCATCAATTGAATCTATCACAACAGCAGACACAACATGTACAACCCCATTTCCAAAAAAGTTAGGATGCTGTGTAAAATGTAAATAAAAACAGAATGCAATGACATAAATCATATAAACCCACATTTAATTGAAAAAGGAATAAAGATAAAATTTTGTTGTTTTATGACAAATAAATGCTCGATTTGAATTTGATGCCAGCAACACATTTAAAAAAAGCTGGGACAGGGATAACAAAAGACTGTATAAATTGTGTAAAGTCAAAACAAAACAATTGGTGGAATATTTCAGAACTAATTAGGGTAATCGACAACAGGTCAGTAAGATGACTGGGTATAAAATATTCTCCCAGAGAGCCAAAGTATCTGTGCAGTGATTATTGCAAAGAATTTAGGAATTTCTCCATCTACGTTACATAATATCATTAAAAGGTTCATAAAATCTGGAGAAATCTCTGTACACAAGGGACAAGGGTGAAAAGCAGTATTGGATAGGCGTGATCTTTGGGCATTCGGGCGGCACTGTATTAAAAACAGACAAAATTCTGCAGTGGAAATCACTGCATGGGCTGAAAACCACTGTCTGTGAACACAGTTTGTTGTTGCATCCACTAACGCAGAATGAAACTCTACCATGCAAAGGAGACACCAGATGTAAACATGATCCAGAAATGCCACTGACTTCTCTGGGCCTGAGCTCATTTAAGCTGGACTGAGACAAAATGGAAGCTACCTTGTGGCTTGATGAATCAAAATTTCCAGATTCTTTTTGGAAATCATGGGCCCTGCGTTCTTTCTCTAGGCTAAAGAGAAGAGGGACCATCCAGATTGTTATCAGCAGACAGTTCAAAAAACAGCATCCGTGATGGTATGGAGGTGCATTAGTGCCCATGGCTTGGGTAACTTGTACATTAGGGGTCAATTGGCTACAGAAATAACCAATAGACATAGCAGATCATGTGCAACTTGAATACAGCTTTCAAACATTGATGTCATCACTCACTGAGACTTGTTGTTATGCAGTGCAAAGTACAGGAAAGATTAAAGATTCAATAATTGTATTATTAACTATTCCATCCCTCTTCCAACCACTTATCCTGGTTAGGGTCCTGCGCAGCCTAGAGCAGAATGCTGTGGTACACTGTGGGCAGGATGGCAGTCCATTACAACACACACGTGATCGTACACTATGCGCCATTTAGAGATATCACTTAGCCTAAATGCATGTTTGGCCTATGTGAGGAAACGCTCACAACATGGGGAGAACACGGAAACTCCGCACAGAAATAGTAGAGATGAAATGTAAAGCTATAAACTTGGAGACCTCAAGTCATTATGGCACCTTATTTTTAATTACTATAAAAATGAAATATACCATGTATTCAAAATGTTTTGTCTTGTCAGTTAGGGAGTTTTTACTCTGCACCAGTATTGTATTTTTGGTATGGTACTTTTGATACTTTTCCTTGAACTTTGACTTCCGATCAAGTACCAGTACCAAATGTTCCACTGCTTAAAGTACCAAACCAGCTGGGGTCCTTCTTTGGTACTTGAGTACTTTGGGGTGGGACTTGAAACGCTTTCTTTGTTGACTGGTTATGCAAATAACCACAATACACACAATACAACAGCAGTCTTGAAAAAAGTTGCAAACTCAGAAAACAACGATAAATTAAATAAAAAATAAAAGTAGCAATAATGGATGGACAAATGAAGAGACCCAAGCATAAATTACAATGTGGCTGGAAGAACAGATAAAACAAGATCAGGCTTGCATGAGAAGAAGTAACATATTTTGTATGATATACTAGGGCAGCATTGTATTGGGAAATGTTCATATATCGCAATGTGTTTTTACTGTAATAAATATTGGGATAGTTCAACATGAATATCTCACATATCTACTAGGAGTGATTTCCCACAACTCATCCAATTTCTGTAACTGATTGTCCTGTTCAGGGTCACAAGGGGCCCAGAGCCTGTGGATGCAAGGCAGAGAACAATGGCAGCCATAGCTGGGCACACTCATAAACATGTGTTTAATTAATTCATGCAAGTCTATGGGCAATTTGGTAGCGCCAATAAACCTCAGCATGTTTTTGGACGGTGGGGGAAGCTGGAGAATCCGGAGGAATCCCCACAATGATATGGGGAGAACACGCAAACTCCACACACACGGAACCCTGGAGCAGATGCGTGTGGCAACAGTGCTCATTTCTGCAGCACCACACCACCCCTGTGATTTAAACGGGAAGGATGAAAATGATTGTCTTGGAGAATGTATACAGCACTCATGCAAAAGCAGGGGAGGTTAACTTAAAACTGATTTTTAAACATATACTAGATAATCTTGAAAAGATATAATCATTAAAACACAAAACTTTTTTTTCCTATGACAGAGTCAAAATGTTTTAGCAAAACCTAAACTCCCTGTGCTATAATGTGCATACAGAATTGAAGGTAAGAAAAAGCCTGATCTTTAATCTTTCTGACCAGCGATGTGAGAATTGCACACGCATAACATGCAACATTGTTATTAATTTGCACATCATTACTCCCTATAATATATTACTGGCATTTTTCAAATTCAGGACGAGGTACTCCACCTTGTATTGTGATGTCATTCAGCGCTGGTACCAGTTTTTACACCAGTGTAAAACCAACACTTTGAAGTATCATACTTTTAGTACCTCTGGAAAGTGTGGTGGAGAAGCTCCCTACTCTGCCTGGACCACACTCCCAACCCCCTGCCATCCTGACCAGGGCAAGTAGTTAGAACATGGATGGATGGATATTTCCATAAAGTAGATATCTGCTTACTACAGGAAAAACTTTTGAGCTAAAAGTATTTAATTATCAAGAGATTATTAATCTTAGCACTAAATAAAAATAAATGCAAACAGCAATGCGCTGAAAGAACTGCAGAAAGGCACATCTGCTGTAATGAAGTATGAATTCTTTGAGCTGACTATACAAAAATAAAACAAATATAAGTAAAATATGTGTGCTTTTAATAAAAAAGCAAAAATATACAAACATACACACAATGAAAGCAGCCTGGATTTTTGTTCGGATCCACCTTTCCCTAGTTTTAGCATAGAGTGAGTTGTTACGAGTGGCACTGCCCAAACTCAGCATTCGCACACAGAGAAACCCGTCACGTTCAAGGAAGTCATGTGATAAATTACACCGGACTTGATATATGGCTGAAAGAAGCCCAGTGGTCAGTGGACAAGCAGGTCCTTCAAGCAGGCTTTGTTACTCATAAACTTAGGGGCTGCCAAAGGTCATCAGGAATGAGATCTAATTGGCCAGATGCCACAGGAAACCAGAGTGGCAGGCTGCTCCATCCAATGACAGTATCATAGTTAATCAACCTATATCTGCCACCCACTGTCCAGTCTTTTGATATGTCCGAGTCTGGTTTGGTCAAAAACATCCCGATGATTCCTACATCAATGGCATTTCCTGTCTGACAACTGCCTCATCCTCCTTATTAACAGTTTACTCATTCATACTCTCAAATACATAATGTGGCTAATTATATTTTGGCAATTAATCAAAGCCACAATTAAGGCTTATGGTGACAGGACTAGTTTATTAAGTGCTGATCAGAGGTTTGTTGAATTAAAGGAGATAACTGAATCATCACTACCATGACCCCACACAGTTTGAATCTGATTTTCTGTCAGAGATAGAGGGAGACATTCACATTCAGAGGCAGACATAGACAGAGACACTAGAGATGGAGGGAGGCATCTGTGTTCAGAGGCAGACACAGACAGAGAAGCCAGAGATAGAGGGAGGCATTCACATTTAGAGGCAGGCATAGGCAGGGACACTAGAGATGGAGGGAGGCATCTGCGTTCAGAGGCAGACACAGACAGAGAAGCCAGAGATAGAGGGAGGCATTCACATTTAGAGGCAGGCATAGGCAGGGACACTAGAGATGGAGGGAGGCATCTGCGTTCAGAGGCAGACACAGACAGAGAAGCCAGAGATAGAGGGAGGCATCCACATTTAGAGGCAGACACAGGCAGAGGTGTTGGAGATGGAGGGAGGCATCCATGTTCAGAGACAGACATGAACAGAAATGTTGGAGTGGACACAGTCCCATGACAGTTTGGGAGGCTCTGGCTTTGCAGACCCCTTTGTTACCACTGGGTCAGACATCATGTACTTCCAATTAGCAAGATGCCACCTCCCTCATCTATCTTAACTGGTGACACATTACCCTGCATTAGAACAGATGAGAGGAAAGGGCAAAAATTATGTTGCTGATGGGCATAGACTGGTGAGCTGTACGTCACGCTCTTCTGACTTGAATTTTAAAAAGCAAGCAAGTGATAAAATTACCATTTTTTATATACCTCGATGAGGAAAGTTTGCCTTTAAAAGGATGAGAAATTTGGAAAATTAGGGGGCTCTACCACTGGGAGATGCGTTAATGTGAGCGACAGCCAATCACAGCTGGCCACCTGTTCTACTGCTTTAGACAGACAGACGCTGGTACAGGTGCATCTGTTGGCTTGGCGTGACCTACAGAGATGGCTGTGCAGGAAACCAGGGCTTATGATGCAAATGATCAGACTACAGTGGGGACAACAAGGCTGAAATGGCTTTAAAATTGTGCACATATATACCAGGGACTCAGCGACTACTGTTTGGAGCCAAAATGGCTAGAAATTACTGTTAGGATATGTGAGAATAAGTTTTAATTACTTTTTTTAAATGTCACCAAAATGATCTGTGTTATATATGTGTAATTATGTTACTTTATTTATTCTCTTAATTATTGGATCCTAAATATGTAAAAAAAAAAAAAAAGCCTGCAGCTGATATGAAAATAGACAAAGTATCACCTGGGACATGTACTGAGGACACTAAAGAGAGAGTGGACATGAATTACTCCTGTGGTTGGTCTGTAGACACGCTAACAGAAGTACAGCAAGAACACGGAGCCAACTATACTGTATAGGTCCATGCTGAAATATTTAAAGAGGTATCACCGCCTCCCCCCCCCCAACCACTGCCACCACCCTGTAGTGCTTTTTCAGTGATGCCACAAGGGGCATTTATCACTTCTGTAAAGAACAAAAAGACTGCTCCCCAACAGGGGTGGTCATGTTTCAGGAAAGGTCTATTGGGTTACTAGGGCGTACTGTATTGATTATTGATGGTTCGGATCATATATTCCCCTCTGAATGCTGTTCAAGAACAGAGAATCCGACATAAAACACCAAGCCCCACTGTTCCCTCCCTGAAATAATGACAATGGTTTAGAAGAAGGGACACTATTCATCTTAATTTTGGCTCTATAAAAGGTAATGGGATGGCCTCTAAGATTTGTTTTATCTATCCATTCCATCCATTCTTAAATTCTTTCCAAGTACATCCAAATGTACAAGATTAGATCTTGTACAAACATATAGATTCCCAAACAGAATCTCATAAAATTGTCCTTGGATCTTTGCTCGGAAAAACACAGATTTGCTTCTAAAGCAAAATTTCTAATGAAAACTGTTTGCAGACTTAGACAGTGTAAATGGTAGAATGTGGCCTGAATGCACTGCATGGAACCAGCTGGAATGGAGAGATTATGGCTAAACTAAGGAGTAAGACTGTGATGCTGTGACACTTGGTTGGCTTTGAGAAGGACCCTGGTTACACAACAGCAGCTTAAATCACTGTGGAAGGTGAAGGAACAACTATACCAAAGGGGAACTATATATAAATCTATATCAAATATATGAAAGATACTTTCCCACTAAAAGTGATGCCTGCTACAGCACACATCACGAACAGCATAAAGATTTCCAATTATTATTATTATTATTATTATTATTAATATTGTCATCATCCTTCAATTTCAGTTCCATTGCTACAAACTGTCAGCCTGAAAGAGGATCTTCTGAGTCATAGCTGAGTATCTCTGCTAAAAATGAACTACTTAGCAGAAACAAAACTGTTACCATCACTGGGAACTGAATAATAGCCGTGAAACAAGAGATTGCGTAAATAAACCTTGACATCTGTTTACCACCATTGAAGTCCATTCTTATTATCACCTTCTTGTGAACTTTTTTGTGAAGCAGTCTGGCCTTGATATATCTTTTTTTATCTTAGTATCTGATTTATCTTTTTAAGATTACACTAATTCAGTGCAGCAGAAAAGCCTAAAAAACAAAATCAATGGCCAAAAAAGTGATACCCAGACTGTCCCTGACTTACGACTGGGATTCATTCCGACAGACAGGTCGTACATACTGTATGTCTGAATAGGATAATGGCACTGACTTTTTGGTGTGAGAGTGACACTGGGAGATATGCGTGAGCCTGGGATGGTCGCACTGCCAGGCAGTAAAGTGCTTTTCTGCGGCCTCTATCGGATGGCAAACAGTAGGGAGTGGAGATATCAGTGATTTTCTTTTGTATTCCATTTCGATTCGATCCAATCTCCGATTTCAAGACCGACATTCAGGACCAGGCCAACCCTAACAATCACATAACATCACCAATTTTGTCAAGCTGGGAAGGGGGGTGTGGACAGATAGTTCCATTTCCCTTCCCCTTTCTCCCCCTTTATACTCATTAGATTTTTTTATTCAGTTGTACGTTGTATGTGAGCTGTAGCACGTAGCACGTAGCTGTAGCAATAGGTTGTAAGTATGTGACAGTAAGTATGTGCAAGTATAAATGTTAGAGCTGTGCCCGAGGTTGTGGGTTTGAATCTCTAGGCTCTTTGGCGCTAGAGCAAGGCCCTTAAGGGACCCTGGCTGACCCTATGTTTATTTGGTCAAAATAAATGTAAAAGCGCTAAAGAAATTAAATATTTTATAGTTGAAACTGATTCTCCTCAAGTTGACGTATAAAAGCGATGTGGTTTGCCTTTGTTTTAATGGGTTCACATTGCCATGCGAAGGAAAGGTTTGTCACAGAGTATTCTGGTGGGTAAACCCCTCGAAGGAGAGAACGCAAACAAAAATCATGCGATAAGCAGGCGCTGCACAGTTCCACAGAGGCTCTCAGAAAGGCTCCTCGAAAAAGCTGAGCCAAAACAGCAGGCTCCTGTAGTGACCCTCGGAAGAAGGCCTGCCCACCACCCTGTCCTATCAACACCAAGCAGCTGTAAATCGTTCCATTCAACTGGGCTGGGAAATGCAACTTCACAATTACCTTCTGTGCAGTGCCAAGTGGACAGAAAGGCTGACAAAAGCCCACTGCCCATGTGCATGCACTGCAACATCCATTACATGCACTGTCCCTGGTAATAAACCGAATTCCAGAGTCAGACAATTCCCAGCTCATGCGGTGCAACGGATACCTTTTGTTAGAAAGAAAAACCACATACTGAAATTCATATACATTTATTGGGTGAAACAATTCACCATAATTCTGTAACACCTTTTGCATTACAAACACGCAAACACTTTGCATTAAGATGCCCCTAGGACTAAAAAAGTCACTCATAATCTTAAACGATTATTTTCATGAGATGCCCCAGAACTTCAGGGTGGGATAGAGACATGTTTCTAAATAACACTTACAAGGCACATAATTTTCAGCATTTCTCTGCTCCAAGTCTGCTGAATTATCACGCCTATTCTTAATTCATTAGCATGTCCATGCGTATTTAGCACTGTTCCTATGTATGTCCCTAAAAAATCAACTGGAAAATTGCCTTTTTAGAGTGCCTAGAAGAGCCGTGGCTTTTTTTCCCTCCATTTTACCCCGTTTCAGTGTTTGTTTTTTTAACACTAGACTGATAACAAAGTCACCAATAATGAAGTGTGGGGAGATAACATATGCAAATTAGAAGAGAAAGGATATAATTAGGGTAATAATAGGAAGTGTTGTTTTCACAGCTGCTCGTTTTACAAACCCCTGATAGTCTTTTATAAATAATGTCCCCTCCATGACTCTCTCTCTTTTGTCGGAGCTTGGAGCCACGTCCCCAGTTGCACACCAGCGGTGTGTCCCCCCCCCCCCCGGTGCGAGTGCCAGGCGGAGTGTGGTGCCATGGAGGGACACGGGCAGACCAAACAGCCCTAGTCTGCAGCTGGAAGCTCTGCCCACATCATTGAGGAGATGGGAGAGACTCCATATTGGAAATCTTTTCTCAGAACGGTAGCATGTGACGTACAAATGGGATAATGCTGTGGGGACTTTATTTGGGTACGGGTTTATCAAGTAACCAAAGCGGAACAAAAACAAGAAGGAGCCATTTTGGCTTCAGTATGGGGAAATACAGAAGGGAACTAAACCAGTGCAGGACCTTAGGTAAGGACCAACCAACATGGTGGGGGGATGTTATCCAGCAAGGCAAAGGCCAGGCCACACAGACACAGCACTGCCCTTCACATTCCCAGAAATCATCACAGGAAGATCCAAATAAACACAGACTTACAGTATACTCTATGGCCTTTACGTACATGGCGAAAAGAAATCATATGAGGAGCTGTGTGATGACGTTATGACTGACATTCTTTGTGCAGTAGAGAAAGCATATACAGTATGCTGCGCACAATAGAGAGAGACTGGGAGGAACAGACACAGCCTTCACGGCACTCCGAAGGGACGGGAAGCCAGGGCCGTAAATCTTACACATCTGCAGCCGTTTCTCCCATTTCAGCACCGCCGCCTCTTACTGAGCATGTGCAGCAGTGGAACAGCATGGACAGACACTCTCTGACACGCTCAGACTGAATCTGATATGTGCAGGAGGATCCACAGGCACATTCAACGCTGCATGTGTACCCATCAGATCAATGCGTTCATTATTAGGGACCACCAACCCTTCACCACAAACCAGTATGAAGGGCTGAGCTATGCATTAATGCTCATATCCATCTATAAACTGAGCAGACTGTAAACTGCAGGAATACTCACAGCACAGGCTCTTCTCAATAACAAGTCATGTATCTCCAAAGGTTTTTGCACAATGTTTTCCCAACATCACACAAAGTTTCCTAAGCAGTGCTTGGAAAACTGACATATTTCCTGTAAGAGATAGTATTTATTGCAATTAAACCTGGGCTTCCCAGGATTCGGTTTATACTATCCTGTTTTTAACTATTCGATAATTGGAGGATGACAGAGTTTCTATTACAGGCAGACTGTACATGCAATGTGGAGTAATAACAAGCATGGTGTGAATTCACTGGTATAATATCCTGCTTAGCCACAAGACCCGCAGACCGCAGACGGTAGGAAAGCAGTCAGGACAGCGAGGCCCAGGACAGACGGCCAATGTGGACACCGAAGTCCACACCCCATCAGCAAACAGGGGGGGGGGGGAAGTCAGACTGTTGGGGGCGTACGGGAACACACTTTGGGTTGTCGCCCCACATTCATCTGTGACCAGGTTTGGGAAGGGAGTAATCACTGCAGGTCATGCTCTTCCGCTTACCAAACTAGCCATATTAGGGTTCTAGTGAGAGACCAGTTGGCACATCTACTCACTTCTGTTTATCACGCAGGTCACAGAGCTATTTTAGGTTAGTTGGGTGATGTGGTACTTAGTAAGGATCCAGGTTAGTCAAAATCTAGTGAGAAGTGAAATGTCCGCTTGCTGCCCTGTCTGCCCTGTTAATGCAGGACGACAGCCTGCACGCCATTTTTGCTTCTCATTAAAGTTCCTTTGATGTTCTCTTTCGTCATTCTAGACAGCATATATTTTTCTGTTATCACTACTGTACCCATGCAAAGCCAGATCACGTGACCTCCTTCTTTCTGATCTGACAGTTCTGCTATTCTCCTTTAACAGGTTTTTTAAAATCACATTCACACGGTGCTGTGTGTAACCTGGTTTTTGTTGCTTGAAAGGAAGACCACATATTAACATTTTGGCCTCCTAATTAAAACGGTCCTAGAGATTTTCAGAAGGGTCTGGGCCGCTGCCTGACATGTCTGGCCTGTAATGGGTGGAAGCCAAGCAGAGGCTGTATCCTGCGGGCATCATAATACCCAGAATGCCAAGATGCTGGCGCTCACTGCCCCCGGTGGCTTGACGAGGGACAGCCTCCCTACTGGAGGTGTTTTGAAGGTTGTCTATTATCTCATTGTTCCTCTCACATCTATCCCAGTATCATGAATGCAATTGACCTTTTTTCAGTGAAAGGAAAAGTTACAGTGGGAACGGGGTCTAAACAGCAAAGTAAAGTTAATTTGATGAGCACAATGTCGGCCGCTGTCCGGTGATATGAAAAGGGCATTCAAATCGATACATCGACAATGCTTCCCAAAGAACGTCTGCACCCAATTTTCCTCTTGTGATTGCCCTGTAACTCCCGGCTCAATCCTTCCTCTCCTCACCCCGTTACACACCCATATACACAGAAAGTGTGTGTATATATACTATTATAGATGTATGCAAAGGATTATCTTCTCTACCTTCCATTTCACACACACAAACAGACAGTATAGGAACAGTGTGTGACTTTTTATATATGTATACACACACACACACATCGAGTTTTATCTCTTTTTCCTCCAAACACATGTATACTGAGGTTGTGTATGTACACTGTTTATATATATATATATATATGTATAAATGTGTGTGTGTGTGCGCACGCGCACACGTGCGTATTCTTTACCTCCTGTTACAATGTGCAGTGTGTGTGTGAGTGTGTGTAATACACTTTTAGATTGCCTTTATCATCCTTTCATCCTGCACACACCCCTCTGCCTGTGTGCACCACTGTGGCACAACAATGACCAGAGCTAATCATTATTTAGCCGTGCAGAGCCTGGAAAGGTCAGTGGTCCGAAATGTCAGGCTTCAGCAGAACCAGATGCGCATCACTTTGCTCAAGTGTCCAATTAAAAAGGAGGGATAGAGGAGAGCAGTTTGGATGGGGAGCACTCCACACAGCAGGGCTAATGAGAGGCCCAGCACCACTGATCCAGGGGCCACTCACACCCGGGTCCCACCCCTGCCGGATCTCACCATGTTCTTCATGCATCCTTTCATTCACCCTCTCTGAAGGGTTACAGGTAACCACACCCTTACAGGGGGTCAGTGACCTCCTTCAGAGATCCCACTCCCTCTCTGAAGGGTTACAGGTAACCACACCCTGACAGGGGGGTCAGTGACCTCCTTCAGAGATCCCACTCCCTCTCTGAAGGGTTACAGGTAACCACACCCTGACAGGGGGGTCAGTGACCTCCTTCAGAGATCCCACTCCCTCTCTGAAGGGTTACAGGTAACCACACCCTGACAGGGGACTCCCTTAGAGCTCCTACACCCTCTCTGTGAGGACACAGGTAGCACGATATTTATTCACGGTGTTCTGTTACACACCTAGGGTCAGGGGGTAAACAGGGAGCTGAGGGGCATACACTAGCATTAATCAAGAACGTGGTAAGGTGTGCTGTGTTTACTCTGACTTTACACCAGTCTAACGAGACGAGATTCTGAGGGAAAGACAGGAAAGTGATGGCAGCAGGCTTCAGAAGACTCCCACAGGCCAAACATGGCCATTCACCTTGTGAAGGTCGGTGCCGCCTTCCTCGCCTGCCTGGTGACAGATGCCGCGTAAAGCTGGGAAATCAGCGGCCGCCACGTGCCGCACATAAACATCGCTTTAATCAAAGCACATTGCGCCATCCCCATATTGCAGACATATGGCTGCTGTACCCATTCCTGCTCACCCATCTGCTTCCCCCACACCACTCTACGCTCTGCTCTGTCATCCAGCTCTCTTCTGAAGGCAGGATCGCTTCCCCATGGCACTGCTCCCCGTGGGAGCAACCCCCCACCTGCCCCCACCCGCTCCAACCGCAGCAGGGCCCGTCCCACAGACGTGCCGTCGGCAGAGACCGCACGCAGACGGCAGGGGTGTTGCAGCCCAGTGCTGCACTCTGTGTCAATAGGGGTGTGATGAACAGAGAGGAGACTCACCCGGGCTGGTGATGGTCAGCAGGTCCAGGCGACGCTGTTGCTGAAAGACAAGGAGAAGAGATGTGAGTCTGCCTGTGTAATGGACATGGGGCTGGATTATTCATAAAGGCGTATTGACCATGCTGAATGCTACCCACCAACTCAATGCAACAGCACTGTCCTCTGGCTTATTTCCTTATGAGTGCTTTAAAAGTGCTGCCTTTATGCAGCTGGACCTATTCAACGCACGGATGCTCTCTATTTTCTTTATATAACACTTGAATGTCTACGACATATAACCTTCCAAGGACTGGGTGTCCATATCATCAAAGGCCCAGTTCAGATAGTCTGCCCCCTAGTGTTAAAAACGGTATATGCCTTGGTTTGCTCACACCCCGAAAAGTCTCAGCTCCGCCACTTTAGCCTGTTTCGTCATGCTCAGGACTACCCTACTCAGTACCAGAGGGCGTCTGTGAGTTTGTCAATGTGACACCTTGCACCTCCGGTTTGGAGTGCAGCTGGAAGTGGCACCTCGCCCCCCTCTTTAACCCCACGGCAGTGCTGTAGACTCCCAAGTGTTACATTAATCAACACCTTCTCCCTCTTGATCTCAACATCCCTGAGGAACAAAATCACGCACCACACTATTTGAAGTGCAGAGGCACTCCTCTCTCTCTACATTTTCACATATCAGCGCACTCTCTTTTTTCTCCCCACAGATATCTGCCTTTCCGGCTTCCCATCTGAGCTCCTGTAAGCCGAATCAAACAGGGCTCGCCGATTGCGATCAATGAGCAGGCGGTTATAGGCGGTTTTGGCAAAAGGGACACGGTGGGCACTGTTGAGGGAGACGGCGGACCTGATGAAGGGCACCTCGGTGCAGGCAGGTGGACGTGAGCAGGGTCCCCGGCGCTGGGCAGGGGCTGAGCAGCAGAGGTCACTGTCACAGCACTCCTGCCACAAGCCCCAGATGCACTTGCTGCCACCTGCCTGCCATTCTGCTAGAGAGCCCTGTGGTTTTTCCTAACACCATAATAACAGCAATTTCTCTTAATGTAAGTCCACACAAGAAAAATGAAACACATAAGCACTCTCAGGCATTCCTTGGCATTTCTATTTCAGAGCTGCTCATTAGGAATACAGATATAAAATGGATACCACATGAATAAATGTATAAGTCAGTCAACTACTGCATTATACGTGCAGCTATGATACATGGCTACATATATACAGTATAGCATACAGACGGGTTGCCCTGTGAAGCACACATATGTCCACATGCTTGTTTCAAGCATACAAAGAGGAAATCCTATTGCTAAAGGAGTGTGTGCCTCCCCTTAACCACACTACCTCGTCGTGTGGCTCCTGTGGCTGCTGAACTGTCCCTTCCTTCATCATGACTTAAGTGCCTATTGATTGAGTTTCATGTGGCGTGCTCCACTAACCAAAATACGTAAGCATAAGTATACGCCAAATTTATACAGATTACTAACTTTTGGGCATCACAATACACATCTCATTAATATTTTTAGGCATACTACTAATCTGCTTATTGAACTGTTGGCAAAAATATGTTCATATAGTGCTGAAAAGCCTGCATACATTAACTAAAGCCCTGCAATGACATACAGTTTGTTATTGTCAAAATAAAATTAGCTTATATTAAACGGTCAGGTTAATTTTCTGGGAAAATTAATTGTTTACATTTATTGACCAATCAATAAAATAGTCGATAGATTAATCAAGAAAAATAACTAATGATCCACTGATATCCTTGTCATGGGGATTACTGACAGTTAATGACCTCTGCTTTTTGTTAGTATATTTAACGTATGTGTGTATACACACACAGACACACAGTGGTACCTCAGTACTCGATCTCATTAGAACTGAAATTTGAAAAGTTGAATCAACCAGTTCGAAAATAAAAATTAACTAGAACTCGATCTGAATCTCAGAAGTCGAACCGTGAACGCCGACCTAAGATAACTTGTATACGCGGGGGAATGAGTCACGTGGCACGCCTCTCAGTGGAAACAAAGGGTAACACTTCAGTCTCAGCCTCGCATTCTCTGTGACAGCATCGTTTGTTGGTGATAGTGCTTTTTTATTGAAAATATCAGGTAATACACTGTACTTTATATCGTTTTGGTAGCCATTGCTCACCAAATGTTACACAATAGATGTACAAATGTTACAACATAAAAGTTTGCGAGTTACGAACAAATCAACAAATACAGAGTAATAATGAAAATAAACAATGGATTGCATGGCATACACTCTCACAATTTTTTTTCCTCATTTCTAGAAAATGTTTTGCTTTTGTTCCAACATTAAATCCAAACCCTTAGTATGACTCAAGGTAGTAGTTATGTGTCTGGGTTTATGAAAAAGGTGTCTGTTTTTTTTTTACTTTACACATTGTTTGGATACATGAATTTTCTTACTTTACAAATGACTATTTTGATAAATGTGCTTAGATGTGTTTAGTACAGTATATGCTCTTCTTGTTGTATACTTATCATTTTCTGTTTAAATGCTAAAAAAAACATATTTAGGTGTATTTTTTGGGGCTGGGAACCAATTAATCGTTTTTCCATTATTTGTTATGGGGAAAATTCTATCAGAAGTCAAACTTTTTAGGATTTGAACCCAGGTTCTGAAAGGATTAAGTTTGAGTTCTGAGGTACCACTCTACATATATTTCTGCAGAATACATTATTTCAGTATACCCATCAGCCATAGCTGTCTATTAACTATGGAGTCTCTCCCAAGAAACGTCCAGTCTGTCACAGGGCAGACACTTACACAAATGGGTAATTCTGAAATTTTCCCAGCCACCTTTTTTTCAGCCTGCAGGAGTAAAGCCTCACAGACACGGGGAACATGCACACACAGAAACACTGGGTTTGAACATGGAGGTATAAGGTAACAGCACTACCCAGTGAATCACCATACAGACACAGACAAATTTGTTGCTCTTGAAAAAAATGCTTCATTTTTCCTGAAAAGTGATTCAATTGTCTAATGTATGCCTGCATGCCTTTAGTGGGTCTATGGGGTAGAGTAAACCAATAGAATTGTTTAAAAAATGATTTGTTGTTTATTTTCCAAAGAAATAAATAGTACGAACAGATTAGTTAGTACCCCTAATTATACGATTTATCCTTGCGTCATAGTCATGTTTCAAACTGTTTAAGCTTAATTAGTATCACAGATGCCTTCAAGCTTTACATCAGCCATTCAACCTATTGAAAGGGAAAGAACATGCTACTGTGTTGTTTGGTATCATTGTGTGGAACCACACTGAACATGGACCAGAGAAAGCAAAGGAGAGAGCTGTCTGAGGAGCTCAGGAAGAGGATTATACTGTAGATAACCATGTTAAAGGTAGAGGCTATAAGACCATCTCCAAGCAACTTCATGTGACCACAGCTGCCAATATTATTAAAAAGCACAAGATGCATGGGACTCTAGCCAACCTCCCAGGATGTGGACACAAGAGGGAATGCAATCCCAGGTTGATCAGAAGGTTAGTGCGGATGGTCGAAAAAGAGCCAAGGATACCATCCAAAACCATTCAAGCTGAGCTCCAAGGTCAACGTACATCACTTTCTGATCGCATTATCCGCCGCATTTTGAATGATAATGGGCTCCCTGGAAGAAGACCTAGGAGGGCTCCACTATTGACAGAAAAACATAAAAAGCTAAAATGGAATTCGCCAAAATGCATGTTGACAAACCCCAAAGTTTCTGGGGGAATGTCCTTTGGACCAATAAGACAGAGTTGGAGCTTTTTGGCCAGTCACATCCACTCTATGTTGTGTACAGAAGGAAAAATGAAGCTTTAACAGAAAAGAACACCATACTGTACCTACTGTGAAACATAGAGGGGGCTCTGGATTGTTTTGGGGCTGCTTTGCTGCATCTGGCATGGGGAACCTTGAATCTCTGCAGGACACAATGAAGTCTGAAGACCAGCAAGGCATCCTGGAGTGAAACATACTGCCCAGTGTCAGAAAGCTCAGCCTCAGTCACAGGTCATGGGTCCTCCAACGGGACAATGACCCAAAACATACAGCTAAAAGCACTCAGCATTGGCTGTGAAAAAAAAACACTGGACTCTTCATAAATGGCTCTTCAAGAGCCAAGATCTTAATCCTATTGAACATCTATGGAAACATCTGACAATTGCAGTGGAAAAGCCACCCTTCAAACCTGAGACAGCTTGAGCAGTTTGCTCAGGAAGAGTGGGCCAAACTATCTGCTGGCGAATGTAGACGTCTCAGCGTGAAGTACAGAGATCGCATGTTGGCAATGATTGCTGCAAAAGGTGGTACTAGAAAATGTGAAATATTAAAGGGTACCATAGTTCTTGTCCATGCCATTTAATTATATAAAATATTCAACTAAATTAATAATCAAAACCAAAGTCTGATTTGTGTTATTTATGGAATAAACAATAATATACCGTTAAACACTTGTCAGTTTAAAGTTAATTCAGTGATAGTTGCATTTCTTTTTTTGTAGTAGGGTACCAAATTTGTCCACGTCTATATTATTCAATGTAGTTAATCTCATATTTAAAATCAACCAAAAGAAAAGGGTTGGCATACTCGAGTTATATGATCCAAAATGTTATAGAAAATAATGTCAGACTTCTAGCTGTGCTAGCATAAATTAAAACAGAATAGAAGTATTATTTAAATCTAACTTAACTGCTCTGAAGGGACTGTGATCAGATCTCTGTGACTTGGCAAATGTCCTGTGGCCAGTGTTGCTTCTGCTTTCTTAAAGTGCCTTAGCTGTCTTGCGGTTTTGTTAGACCCCGTCACCATGGTCAGTATGAAGGGGTGACTTTTTACGAGCATAGTGTGTTACGATATTAATGGTGACTTAGTGGGCAGCACTCGGCACACCAGGGCTGGAAGGAGGCCACTCTCCGTCACTCTCCGTCACTCTCCGCCGGCGGATTTCCTCGCCTTGCTGTGGATTTCCACTTGCAATCTAAAGACAGGAAGCTCAGCTGAAATGCTGCCTGTCTGGTTGCACGTGATCGAAAACATTGAATGGCCTCTGTGGTGCAGCCAGGCAAGCTTTCATCAGGTCTGGTCAGGATCAGCGCGACCACAATTCCATAAGCGGTTAGATCTGCATGGAACGGATATGGTAATTTTGTGTCATTAATAGCTCCCTCTACTGGCTATCTTAAATTCTACATACTGAAATGCATGACAGGCCCCAGTGCCCCCAAGAGTCACTAACTGTTGCACTGCACAATTTCAGGAGGAACTGCATGAGTGCTCCAGGAAAGCACAGCCCTTAGATCTCTCAGAAGCAGGGGTATGTCACCCAAGCACGAGAGAATCAGATCCTGCTGAAGACCACAGCAGACCACACGCCACTAAAATATAACTGCAGCTAAAACCATTGCAAACAAAAGCAGCCACAAAAAAACGCAAAGTGCAGCATTATCAGTTTATTTATGGGTCAGGATTGTATCTGCAGCTACAGAAACATGCAGCAAACTAACAGAGCTGCACTTCTGTTCTGTATTTCATATTAATTTGAGCTGTAGGCAGAGAGATACCAGCAGGAAGCACATTCCCTTGTATGATACTAAATGGTTTTGCATTCTTAGTATTTGTATCACATTATACCCATGTAATAACTATGTGGTAGAAATATAGAAATGACTACACGCAGTGACCGGTTTCAAAGGTAGACCTACTTCTAACACAAACAGCCTGACCCTACAGGCAGCAATTCACGAGTCTGTAGCTAGAGTACATGCAGCACACAGACAGGGTCAGGAGGTTCTGCTGTGGTTGTTGGTACAGAAAGTGGAGGCTCCAGTGTCTCAGAAACGGCCACCTTCTTGGGATGTTCACACACTACAGTGTGTATCGTTTACAGATAATGCTGCCATGAGCATCCAGTCAGTGCCATTTCTGTGGGAGTAACCCCCCTGGTAATGAGAGAGGTCAGGGGTGAATGGCCAGACTCGTTAAAGTCAGCAGGAGGAGCACAAGTGGAAAGTAAGAGCTGAGCACAGCAGCGGCGTGCAGAAAGGCTCCTCTGAGCAAGCAGCTCATCTATACTGGAAGAGCTAATGGAGACCAAAAGGGGCCCGAAATGGTGCTAGCCAGGAGCACCTAATAAAGTGGCCACAGACTGTAAGTAATACCAGAGACTGCTCTAATAAAACAAGCTAATGCTAATTAACACTGGTATAATATCAACTGCATTATAATCACTATATACAAGGTTAGTATACTGGTACAATTGTATGTCTACAGTGTATGAATGTGTATGTGTCCTTGAGGTGGCCCTGCTCTGTGCCTTCAGGGTCCACTCCCCCTCCCCCCATGATTCTAAGTGCACAGCAGCTATGGATGGATGTACCTGTACACATTATGACAAGTTAAACGGCATTGCTTGTACCCATTCATTCAAATTTATGCCCCCCCCCCCCCACATTAGTGCTGGGCAAGTTTCTACCACCAGAAGGAGCGTAAATAATAAGTTGTAATACTGTGTCTTAGCCTGGCCTAATCTGGTGCGACATTGCCCATATCCTGTGACAATTAATCTACTTTGAATTAGGGAATTACAGTGTGCTAACACGCTGGTGCTGTCACTCATTACATGGGAAAGATTCTTAGTGTTTCCTAGGAATTGAGACAGAGGGAAAGGGAGAGGGACAGAGAACTGGAGATAAAGGTAAAGAGAGAGAGAGAGAGAGAGCGCAATTCTGGGCAGAAAATAGAATTGCATTAATCTTCATCAAATGCTGCCAAAAGCAGTACCTACCAAAAAAGAAAGAGAATCTCTGTGAGACAGGGACCAGTGTGGTTGTCCATGTCTTAAGGTTTTAGCACCTCCTTTGTGTGTGTGTGTGTGTCTGGGTCAGTGTGCGCACGCATGTCTGTGTAACGGCTGCTGATCACACCATCAGCTTCCAGGATGAACTTGATGCACAGATGAGGTGAAAGTTGTGCGGGTGTACTCCAGTTACCCCAGTTTTCACAGGCACACGACTGTCACATAAAGAGAGATCACAGACCGGCACCAGTGGCTGAGGAGGAATAAAGTGATCCGAAAGCAAAGCTCTCAGTTTTAAACCCAATGGATAAACACAGTTCACAGTGAATGGCTACCTAGTAACACATCCATTTTTGTATGATATACTTAATCTTAAGGCATTTTTTGAGTAAGCGTTCACCAAGAAATAATATATAAAATGGGGAAACTTTCTCCTCTAAAGCCATTTTTTAATCAGATCCCCAACTTTGTATTTATGGTTTAATGGGAGGCAGGTGAAAAGCTGCACGCCTGTAATTATCAGAAGTCGACTGTAAAGCCTTAATCTTAAAAGTCTCCACAGAGCCCATTTATTTACTAAACCTCTCTTTTATGACTCAGTTAAATTTTAATGCACAACTACCCTAGCCCACTTTCAATATTTTTCCTGAATTTACTTTTCATATTTGCTGATGATTATCATCGGAGGAAAAAAAAGATTTAATTCCATTCAGAGCTGTTACATCAATCAGTATTAGAGGATCAACCTCACGAGTTTTTGCTAATATCAATTTTCACATATAGATGGTTATTGATGTTAGACAAAACCGAATGATTAGATTAGCAGTCAGCTTATTCCTCATCGGCGCTTCTGCACAGCACTGTCTCCCACATGAGGTACAGAAATCGAGCAGGAAGCTGCCTAACTTCAGCCTGCGTATCTGTCCATGGATGAACTGTCCTTGCTGGTATCGTGAGGACACACCCCTCCCAGCGCTGCCTCATTGTTGTGGGGTGTTCGTGTCTAGGGGAGGTCAGGAGGAAGGTGACTCAACAGTCTGACTCATATTTACCAGGCATCGCTTTCCAGAAGCGCGCCAGCGGTCTTGGAGACAATCCCGGGCCCTTTCCCCCCTGCTCCGGAACGGGCCGGAACTGCGGCTTTTGCTCGCTGGTGTGAGCGAGCTAGCATTTCTGAATTCGTAACATTTGATCCCAAGAGGCTCTGCAGGACTCCTGTGGCCTGATCCGACACAGTCTTCTACGGTTCCGACTCAATGCCCCTCTCGCTGAGGCGGGGAACCTGCTTTCATCTGGCAGGCAGGCATGAATCTAACTCTAAATCCAAAACCTTTCCGCAGCAGCCACTGCGAATGCTGTAGTCTCTCCTGTGCATATGTTTTTAGCCGTGAATTGCCCCTCACTTGTAAATAAAACAATGTGGCTCATTGTACCACCACTGTACCATATTCAAAAGAGCATGTTTCAACTTTAGCATTTTTAAACTATTTGCAAAACACAGAAAAGCAAAAAGGCATGCAGGCACCCTGACTAGTCACAGCCGACATCCTCCCTGAAACACCCACAGTGCACAGCAGTATCCTACAGCAGTGTTTCCCAATCTGGTCCCTGGGAACCCACAGACAGTATACATTTTTGCTCCCTCCGACATGGACTGTCTGGCAGGAAGCTGGGAGGGAGCAAAAACGTGGACTGTCTGTAGATTCCAGGGGACCAGAGTGGGAACAGTGATGTAAATGATAAAAATGGAATTGCTGTAATTCTGAACACACTGTGTTTTGATGCTGATATGTTAGTCCTTCAGTATAGGTTCTGGCATTGTTCAAACACATATGATTCCTTTTTGTTAGCATAGGACAGATGTAGCTATGAATGAAAGATGATCACACACAGCATTTCTCAGCATCAATGAGCATATATTACTGAGAGTGAGGCAGTTGGATTTTATGGGAGAAGATTTGTAGATGATAGGTTTTAGGTAGCATCATTAAAGTGTCTTCACCTTCCATTATTCTGATGTTCCGTTTGGTTACCAACATCCATGCAGTCTGTTAACGTCATACTGTTGACCTTGAACACATTTAACATATAATCAAATATAATGGAAACTGTGTGAGAGCAACCCTTGTCCAACATCTCTGTGAAAGATTACAAAAACTAAGCTTGTGTTTATTTCCAGCCATCCCATGAGAAGCTGTCACGACTGCTGCTGTTTATTAACCTTCTGGTTGTGCAGGGCATGAAGGTCTGACAGACCCATCAAGCCCAACTGAAGGAGGTTTTGCAAAGTGACCAAGAGCCCTTGGACAAAAATAACGAAAGATATAAGGAAAGAAACAGAATGCCTTAGCCTGGGAAGGGGTCTACAGAGACTGCTACACTAACCCAGGTCTGGACAGGAAGCCTTCCCCTGCAAACCTCAAACATTCGACCAGAGAAATCTAATGATGCAGCTTCCCCACTCACCTTCCCAACAGAGGAGATTTTCCGTTTCAGCAGTTAAAAGCCATGATTGAATTTCATCTTGATCTCATTAAATATTCATAAAGGCCAATTAAAAGGGCAGCTAAGTCGGCTCAAAGGATCCCTCCAGTCATCATTCTGTCATGGGCAGGCTGATTTCTGCCTGAATGGGGATGCTTTGAGTCTCTATACTTGGCCACAACTCTGGTACTCAACTCAAAGCCCACCAGCTCCATCAGATACAGAAAGAGTCAGACTAACCTTCTCCTATCTGCAAAAGCTTACAGGAAACCTATTATAAGAAATTCTATCCTACATGCCTTTAGGAACAGTGTAGACTTTCATCTGACAGTAGTATGCAAGTTAAAAAAACGAGAAAGGAATCACCTCAGCAAGGAGGTACACCTTATCCGTTTAGTCAAACCCAAAATACTGAAAAATGACAACCAATGAACTCCACGGTCACTGAATGACAATGACTGAGTGTTTCTGCTCTAGACGAAGCAAAGACACTGTACTGACTGCATGAAGACAGATGAATTAAGAGCACTGAGACTGCACTCATTGCTTCCGCGCAGCCTGAGCAGTTGACCATTGAATGCTAAGTGACCCTTTATTGATAAAGCACACTACCAGCAACTTGGTATTTATCAAAAGGAACAATTAATGACTGCTCAACAAACAAAACTCCTTTGTTCTAGTCAGTTTAATGAGCAGCTGGACTGAACATTGTTATATATTGTCTACAAACCCTGAATTTTGTTGCTTTCAGTGAATGGTTATTAGAAAACACTACAGAAAAACACAGGCCAGATGTGCTTTCAAGTCTAATAAATTACATGGCCTTTGATATCCTTTCCACACTGTATCTTACACTAATTTACTTTCTGAATTGACAACACTGACCTGGTTAGAAAGGACAAAGCATGTCTTTGGCTACAGGAACTCAGAAACTGTGATGAGGGCTAAAAGACTGCTAGTTTCTGTCATGTTCAGTTGGGTTATGAGAACTTTCAGTGGGTGACGAGTCTGAAGAAAAAGAAATGTTGGGCTGGCATGATTTATTATGATTAAGACGCATAATACACTGTGACTGTTTAGTCATATGACTGAGTTGGGAAGACCAGCAAATACCAAAAAATTGGTGCTACTGGGTAATCAGAAGGAGCACACTAGTAATCAATCAGGAGCAATCTGCTGGTAGTACAGGAGGTAAATATTTCCTGTCTGCGCTATAGCCTGCAAGGGAGTCGCAGAAGGTGATGGACAACAACACAGGGAGTGTCGCCAGTGGAGGAGCCAGGAAATCGGGAGCTAAGGAATCGGGAGGCAGGAAATCGGGAGCTAAGGAATCGGGAGGCAGGAAATTGGGAGCTAAGGAAAAGGGAGCCAGGAAATCGGGAGCTAAGGAAAAGGGAGCCAGGAAATCGGGAGCTAAGGAATCAGGAGCCAGGAAATCGGGAACTAAGGAAAAGGGAGCCAGGAAATCGGGAGCTAAGGAATCAGGAGCCAGAAAATCGGGAGCTAGGGAATCAGCTTCCAGAGATGATCAGGAATGCTTATGTGCTCAAACACACCCAGTACGAATAAGTGCACTACACAAATAAATCAAGACTAAAAATTACAATTAGATATTAAGTAGCACAGGAATGAAGAGTAAAACACAGGCAGATTGCTATCTACAGAAGGCAGTAATATGCCAATAGTTCAGTCTAGATATTCATGATACGGACAGTTTGGAGGATAGTGCTATATAATTTTAACTGAAAATGCCTAGTTTTAACATAATCACTCACCAGGCTAAAGCTTATTAGCTACATCACAAGGATTTACAAGTGGAAAACCTTTTGATGTTGCACATTAGTTTGGGTATGGGAATAAGTTTGCTGCTAAACCAAGCATGGCTGGCTTTCCACTGTATACTGCCCCTGGCAATAATTAAAAAGCATGATAATTAGTGCGATAGACATACAGACCATGTGTACAATCCCTCAAGCCCTTCCGTTCCTTTCCGATGCCTGCACAAAGCATAAATAACAATATAAATAAAAATAAAAACAAGCTCCAAATAACTGCTAAAAAAAGGACACATAAGAAGTTTTAAAAGACATACATGTAGAAAGTGTCACTGGAGGACAGGTATGGTATGTTTATGATGAATACATGAGAGCGGACCGGAGAATTCTGCACTCTGTTTTGTGCTGACTGAGAAAAAGAGGGCATATGGTGACGTTTTGATTCACCCACAGAAAACTGCTCTGGGATGTTAGAGTTTCAGACTGAAAAGATTAGAGGGAAGCAACATGAAGCAGGTTCACCCTTGCGCTGCCTTTCCTGTGGTCTGAGAAGTGGTCACTCAAATTCTATGGCGCTTAAGGCACATGCCGCTAAGCAGCTAAGCCCCGGAGTATAGAGCAGTCACATCACCTAGTGTTCCATTTTTAAAGAAGTAAACAAATAAAACCGGACCAAGACTGAAAGACACAAATATAGGATTCTTTAAAAGCTGAGTTTAATGCAGGTTTTTGAAAGGCTCTTTGTTGCTTATAGCAAGGAAAGGTCATTTATGGGATAAAAGATAAACTGCTTATGATTAATATGGACTGGCATCCCGTCCAGGGTGCAGCCCAGCCTTGTGCCCCATGCTACCTGGGCGGGGGCTCCAGGTGATCCTCACCAGGGTAAGAGGTTGGAAGATGAATGGATGGATGATTAACATGGCAGCTGTACAGAGTCGAGGGGATTACATCCTGCTGGCTGTCACATGTCTGAGGACGAGCTGCTTAAAACACAGGGGCAGACATTTGAGCGCTGATTAGGCGTGACGCGGTCCCCCGCAAACAGTGGCATGACGGCCTGTCACTCGCCAGCCGCCACCCCTCCCATTTTAAACAGGGTCAGAACAAACAAAATGCTGATGTGATCACAGCTGGGTTCATCAGCACAAGCCAGGCTGCTCAGAGGTGCAATTCAGGCCGTCTTTATGAAGTGTGAGTAAATTCTCAGCGTCACACAGTCGATCCCCAGCAGCGTCTCCCTCATCGTTACCATCCGTCCCACATTTAAGTCTCAGAGTTCTGTTCACCTGTGGGTCATTTACTCAGTGTATCTCACTGGACTAATCAGCAGCTTCCAGAGATGAACACAGCAAGGCTGCACAGAGCAGGCCTGCAGTGTAACCTATGAATGAGGTCTCCGATCTTAACTGCTGCTATAAAATAAAAATTCATGTAACGTGAGTGGATTGGGGTTAGAATGTGTGCTATGTTTAGGAAGTCATTCAGCGCTGAAGCACAAAACAAGCTTCACAACCAAAGCTAATCACACAACAATCCTGCTACAAGTGTCTCCCTGACACCTTATTTCCCGAGCCCCATTCTCCAGTGCATCTCATGTTTGCCTCTGTTGTTTATGCGTGTTTGTTTATGGTGTTATTATCAGCATTTACTTGGCACTATGGTCAGTAGGAACCATACAAGTAAGAATTCCATTGCCATGTATGAGGGCCCCCATATATACCACTTGATTAAAGCACAGCCACACATGAGCTCCAGTTGGGGTTAAGATTATCCTGGAAACATCACCATTTTAACTGCATCAGTGAAGGGAAATGTGGTAGCAAACCACGCTCCATGCTCTGGTTACTGTGGTTTCAGTACCAACAAGGGTTACAGGTATGTCGCCCAAGAAGCCCCACCCTCCTCCTGATTCTTCCAAGCAGAGGCATTAAAATCAATGTGCTTTTTCTTTACCCTCCCCAGATAGAATAAACAAGAAAATAGTAATTTGACGCATCTGTAATCACCTTAGCCACATCCACGGAGCTGCAGGCTTTAATTCTGCACGCTTTTAATTTGTTTTCACAGCGGTTTGAGCAAATTGAATTTGTTAATTAAAGCAGCAAAATGAAATGCTGAGCATTATTGACGAGATGCTAATTGAGTTAGCGTGGAAATTGGAAGAAGGGAGGGGGGCTGGAGCGTCTTCAGTGTATCAATAGCTAGGCAAATCATATTAGCCGAAGGTGCAGCCGCCTCAGCGCCACGCGGTCTCAGCGAGTTCCTGTCTCAGCGAGTTCCTGTCTCAGCGTGCCCATGGCAGCTCTCCTCTCTTCCAGCCAGCGACAAAAACAACAACCCCCGCCAGGGCCCCGCCTGGCTTGCGTCAGTGCATGGATGCACTCAGCACGTACGGAAGCGGAGCGACGACGGAGCTCGGGCATGATGGGGAGTGGCGGGTGCAGATACCCTGCCAGGATCACGTCGCTACACTGAATGCAGATAAACAGAAGGTGGTGCAATGTGACACAATGCGCGCCACAGCCTTCATCAGAACCATAAGGCCACACCTCTGTTAGCACCGGAGTGCAGCGTAACCGCACAGTCACACCCACAAACCCCCCTCAATGCTGGTCGTGTGGCTGAGGACTGCGGCCCCTGCAGAATAAGGTCAAGCCAGTTTCTCCCCCCCCCCACCCCCCATCAGCCAGGTCCTCCGTTTCACTGCCTGCTCATGCATGACATTAAGCACGTGGGCCACATGAATGCCTGGGTAACAAGCAGAACTCCTCTCACACAAGCCTGAAGACAGTCCACAGAAGTCAGCGGTCCTCCAGTGTCAGGCAGGTGAGGAATAGGTGGGACGAAGGGGCGTGGCAATCAGCATGATTAATAACACAGAGGTAATTATGGACCTAATTAGCCATAGACCTGTGTATTCACAGGGCACCACCCTTAGCTGCATTAGATGAAATGTGGATGAGGAAGGTCGCTGGTGAATCTGACAGGTCATTGTATGGAATGCCTGTGGAGACCCTTTACCAGACATTTTAGGTATCCATGTAAAATGTTTAAGCTTAAACCAGACATAATTACAAGGTGCTGCTGTATATAAACTCTAATGGATTTTGTCTTTAATCTGTATGATTTGGCAGGCAGAGTACATTCAGTGAGTAAGACAATTGCCTCACACCTCCAGGGTGGGTGCTGAAATGATGTCCCTGCTGTGTGTGTGTGTGTGTATGTGTATGTGAGTGGGTCATGTATATATTACATTATTTGGACCAAATGCCCCACAATGTGATAAAAACTTGTTATGTTGACGTTGTGGGGACTATTTTTTTGGTCCACTTAAAGGAAACAATTTTATAAAAATATGTGAAGGCAATAAAAAAACTAAAAATGCCAAGTTGTGTAATTTGTTTTGATACTTATGGTATAAGTAAAGGGTTATAGCTGGGTAGGAGTTAAAGGATATAACAAGTCTCCACCATGTCAAAAAAACAAGATTTTATCACAGTCAGTACATTTAAATGCACAGCTTAGCCGAGCTACAGTTATAGATCGACTACACCATTTAATTGGTACTACTGTCCCTGTCCCTGTCCTACTATACATGCACAGGAGGGGAATCGATTTATTGACATAAGTATGTTGACAATAGGTGGCAATATGGCTCCTTTCAGCTTGTTAGAAATGGGCATTTTCCAGATTTTTTTCCAGAAAAATACAATTAATAATAATAGATGCATGGACAAATGAAGCAACACAAGCTTTAATTGCGATCTGGTCGGAAGAACAGATACACAAAGATCAGGACAGCATAACAAGAAATAAAGTATTTTGCATAATATATTGTGACAGCGTGGTATTGGAAAATTGGAAATATTGCAATGTGATTTTGTTGTAATAAATATTGGGTAGTTCATAAATTTCTCATGAATCCATCTAGGAATGATTTACACAGCAAGGATGAGAATGACTACAATGGTCTTGGAGAACGCATGCAGTGGTCATGCAAAAGCAGCGGAGGTGAACTTTAAACATATGCTAGATAATCTTGAAAAGGAATAATCATTAAAATTGCAAATTTTGCTAGGTTTTAATTTCCTATGACAGTAAAAATGTTTTAAACGCCCTGCACTTTGATTCCTGTACCAAACTTAAGGTAAGAAAAAGCCTTAATCTAGCTAACTAGTGATGTAAGAATTGCATGTGCATAACATGTGATTTTGGTATTAATATTGCACATCATCCAGTCCTACTGTAACAATTTTTCGAATACCTTGCCTTACGTTATAATGTCATTCGGCATCAGTACCATGTTTTACGGCAGTGGAAAACCAACACTGAAGTACTGTGCTTTTGGTACCTTGTTGAAGTACCAAAAGTATGGTACCTAGTGCGGTGGCAATGCACCCTTTAGGTGAGCAGTGAATTGGACACTATGTTCTCTGCTATGCTCCAAGCTCCTTCTGTTACTTCCGGGTCAAAGCCCGAGCGGAAACTGTGAAGCATGTGCATTGATTCTCAATCACATTATCTGCTTGACTTAGTCCGACTTCAAGAAATTAAATTTAGTACGATTTCAGTTGGACTAACATGTCTACATGTATTTTAAATGTCCTGTTTTAGTAGGACTAACAGAATAATTCGATTTCCTTAGTGTGCATGTAAACGTACTGACTGTGGGGACATTTAGTCCACATAATGTTATATATCTCTGACCCCTAACCCCCCTCCCCTTCCCTCGCCACCCACACACACACACACACACACACACAGGTCAGGAATCAAGCCACCAACTGTGGTTTGACAACAGCACCACCCACTGAGCCACTGTGCTACTGCAACACTCTCTGGGACCATTAATAGGTAGCATATTTGGGGCCATGTGTGGCTTAAGAGGCTGATCATGTAAATGATTTGAGAATTTTGGTTGAGAAGAACTAAAATATAGTATTTAATGAGAACTTGTTTAATCCATCCTTCCTTCCAACCATTTACCCGTGTATTTTAATAACCATGTAGTGATGATCTAATAATGATCTGGAGCCCAGTCCAGAAAGCAGGGGATGTTGGGCAGGGTTTACTATTATAAGGTGTGTTTTCTCTGTGCCATAGAAGCACAGGGGAAACATACAAACTACACTCTCACACATGGGGTGGTGCCAGAGTGCAAATCCATCAGGTGATACTGCAGCCTAATGAAGGACCATGCCGTCAAATTACATCATTATTACATCAAGTTGGCCTAAATCACTCATGCTACCTGCTTTTAAAAATACACAAAACAAAACAACAGACGTTAAAAAATAGCCACATATCCATCTTACCCTGGACAGGGTTACTGTGAGCCTGAAGCCTATTCCAACATGCACAGGGAAGCAGGCAGGAGGTACCCCAGATGGGATGCCAGGCCATCACTGGGCAAACACACACCAGGCAATTTAGGGACATCAATTCACCAAAGTGACCATTTAGACTCTAGCAGGAAACCCCACTTAGATAGCACGCATGGGAAGGTGGCATTCAAACGCGCTCCCCACTGAGCCACACCAGCCGTAACAGCCATCATGTATAATAATGGTGCCATGACTGTTACGATGATTTTTTTTTATTTGCAAGTTTTTTAAAGCTGAATGTATAAAACGGGGGCACAGTGGTGTAACACCTTCAGGGAACAGTTACCTGAGTCAATCTGCTTATTCTCCCCATGTTACACAGGTTTCCTCCCACAGCTTAAAGGATCCTAAACTGTGTGCCTCTTTGTGTGCACGTGTTTGTGTGTCTGTGTGTATGTGCCTGTCTGTGTGTGATTCTTTATGTGTGCCTGTCTGTGTGTGATTCTTTATGTGTGCCTGTCTGTGTGTGATTCTTTATGTGTGCCTGTCTGTTTGCAATTCTTTATGTGCGCCTGTCTATGTGCATTGTGTGTCTGCATCTGTCTGTGTGTGCCTGTCTGTTTGTGCATGTCTTGTGTGCCTGTCTGTGTGCACATCTGTATGTCCCGTGATGGACCCACATCCCGACCAGGTTGTATACCTTCCTCTTACTTTATGCAGCCTGAGACTGAGTATAGCCCCCACCCCCCCACCTCACCCCATGCCCCGAAGCAGGAGAAGCATCGAGAAGAGGAATGGAAGGGATGTTAACACACCGCCTGAGCGTTTGGCCTACTGTGGGTTGATTAAAGAGTAGAGGTGTTCCTCCTCTGGTTACTGTCTGTTTGTTTCTTTGCTTGTTTTGTCCTGCTTAGATATGCCACAGTAGCTCATAAGGTCTGCTGCTGTATCCACAGAAGAGCAGGGTGGAGCAGAGCCTCGGGTTGCAAGAGGACAGAGGTGGTGGCATTCTGCTGCTGCGCTGCTATTCTTCCTCGGACAGTGAGCAGCAGGCAGCCGGCACGGCAAAGTTTACCTAAAGAACCACGGTGGCATGGTTTAGCTTCCGATGTGATGGCGGCTGCTATTGTTTATATTTCTGTTTACAAGCGGCTGGAAAACGCTGCGAAAAGGACGAGTCAGAATTAGCCAAGATAATCATTTTCAGTTCTAAATGGTAGTCAGCCCCCTTGGTTCTGTTTCATTAAGGATAAAGTCCCGCAAGGCTTGCTGCAGGAATATAATTGTTTGGGTTTAATGACCCATGCAAAAGGAAGGAGGAATCTTTGACTATTAGGTGGACTAAAGTTTTAAAACAGCACGGTAAACATCCTTCCGTCAGGACGAGTGGGACATTTCAGTGGTAAATAATTACCAAGTCTAATTGGGCTGAGCGGAGAGAGTAGGTCATCCTGCCGTTTGACAACAAAGCTGATTGCGGAGATCTGTGCGGCGAGAGCATCTCTACCATTAGCTTAATTGTTAATTTCTTAATGTGGACGCAGATCAATCCGTCTGCAAACTGCCAAGACCCTTCATAGCCCCTGAACGTGTCAACCTCTTTTATGTGCTTGGGGAACCCGCTGCCTTTGTTGTTGTTCAGGGATATGTCTGTAAAGTTCTCCCTCCTACTCCGAAGCAGGAAGATGAAAACAAATTGTGTGATCAGACAGTATACACATGAACAGTTAGTGAGTCGACCTGCTTGCTTTGATTTGTGTGAATGATTTTTCCCGTTTCGGCAAGCAGTTTGTGAAAGACAGAACAGAGGAAATGGTGCTGGCCGTCAGGCCATTTTTCTTCGTTAGATCAAAAGCAGTACCTGAAACGAGAATGGGGATTTTAATTAAAACTCAGGGCTAAATCATTTTAGTCTGCAGTGCTGGCTGGGTACTTTGTCATTTAACTAATTGCGCCTTCGTTATCTGTTCAACTGGCAGTGATCTCCATTGACTTGAGATTTTCATGGAAATGCTGAATGGTAAGAAGGCAGTGCTGTGATTTAACTTAGAGATGATGCCACTATCGGGGTAGCGTGGGAGCTCAGTGGGCTGCACTGTTGTTTCACTAAGGTCAAAATCCCAGCTCCTGTGTATATATGAAGTCTGCATGTTCTATGTGATGATATGTGAGTACGCTCTGGGTACTAAAGTAGCCCAGAAACTTGCTATTAAGTGAAATAGTGTCTCTTAATTGTATTTGTATGGGTGTCATGTGCAAGTGGCATGATGTGAGCTGGCGTCCAGTCCAGGGTATACGCCTGCCTTCTGATTCCTGCTGCTGGACCCTGAACACCCCTGCCCCTTTCTGGGATAAGGAATTGGAGGATGGATTACATCTTCACCTCCCATCAAATGTATGTTAAATGAGTAAAGGCATTGCACAAATGGAATTTACCAGCACATATTTGGACATTGACTCCTGTGAAAAATTTAGAATCCGCATTTGAAAAGAGTTGCAGTGATGAAAAGCAGGATCCTTTTTGCAGAATGTTTTGTAACCACCCACAGGGTGAGGAAAGTATCTCAGCAGCTCACAAAAGAGAGCTGCATTTATCATTCCTAAGAGGTATTTTATAGAAGATTGTAAAATCTTTTTTTGAATCGAATGGGATTCATCAGATTCCATCTTATTTTTCTATAACGTCGCACAGACACACGTAAGGCAATTCACAGTACAACTAATACAACACAGTAAATCCTCACAATCTGCTGATTATTCCTCAGGATTATGACTAAGTTGATTATCCATCCATCATCCAACCACTTTCCATGGACAGGATGACAGGAGAGGCGGTCCGTCTCCAGTGGCAGATCTAAGGGCCATGGACACTCCTAGTAAATTTCATGGCCACCTCTGTTGTCACCCAACGTCAAAATAATAAAAAGGAAATATGGAGTTTTTTATTTTCTAAGCAGGACCGTAGAAGAGACACAATGTAGCATGTCACCCCCATAAATATATCTAACTCTTGATTGCTACCCCATTTAAAATTTTCTGCAGGCACCACTACCCATCTCAGGCGGCACAAGGCACAAGGCTTTGGGAACACCCTGGATGGGACACTGGTCCACTGCAGGGCACACAGATGCTCCCTGTAGTACACGCCCTGTACTAACCACTGAGCAGCCTAAGTTGATTTTAAATTTGACTCATGTGGAGAGACTAAGCTTGTTTCTTCTTTTACAGCAGTGCATCCATCCTGACCACATCCACATCCCATTTGACCTTCAATAAACACATCAAGACCCATCTTTTCTGGGAACACCTCGATTTGAACAGGTCTGCTGTTAGATTCATACAATGTTACCCAATGCTAACTTTAGGTTTTGGTCGCTGACTGGAAACTCAGCCTAGATGCGCTAATATTTGGATTCTTGGAATCAGCGCAGTTGTCATACCCTGCCTGGTTCATGCGTCACTAAACAAGTAAATGTAAATGTAAGTGCTGTTGCTAGCTGCTCGTACTGTGACCATTCATCCTTGGTGGTGGGGGGGGGGGGGGGGGTCAGCCTCTTCCTGCGTCGGAGAACACCTGGCCGGTATCGCTGTGCGTCAGCACTGCCGAAGGCTGCTGAATTCAGCTGTAATGAAAGACTCGGTAACTGGCAAACTACAATGCTGACCTATTTGTGTGCTTGCTCTCCATGTCCCCAGACATTGACCTGGGAGCAAGACCAGATGGACCCAGGCCATCCTGGAAGCCCACTGCTTGCCGTGGACCGGGCCAGGGACTCAGCAGATTCGCTGGTGTCATTTCTTCTGTAGTTTCCCCCAACTTCTGAGATTATCGCTCTGTCAGTAACTGGCCTGGAGGAAATCAGCCACTCTGGGCCCTTGGACTTGCCACGCTTCTATAATACATGGTATCTAGCTCTCTCAGCATCTAACAATGACTATTTCAGCATTAATGTTTCAAGACCCATATAGTCAGATAAGCAGTTATGGACCAGTCGACATTAGCTTGGAATAAACTCACCACAAACTACTGTTGGGTTTATATTCATAAACATTTCTAGCTAAGTAATGTTGTGCATTGTTAAGTATTTATAA
The DNA here is from genome assembly GCA_026784285.1 of Stomatorhinus walkeri. Taxonomy (NCBI): domain Eukaryota; kingdom Metazoa; phylum Chordata; class Actinopteri; order Osteoglossiformes; family Mormyridae; genus Stomatorhinus; species Stomatorhinus walkeri. The sequence goes on from JAODUD010000030.1 coordinate 83,668, forward strand.
AAAAGGTTCAGTGTACAGCTTAGGAGGCCTGTGAATCAATTTATACAACACTTCTGTATGTGTTTATCGAAAAGACAGATTGTTTCTGTTAGAAGTATAAGAATAGCAAGTAAAGGTACATAATAGAATAGTTTCAGTGCTTGAAAAACTCATATTAGTGATGTATGGCATAGGGGTGACATTAAAAAAATATGCCTTTAAAAATGAACATAGCTGGTTGTGTGCTTTTCCCTTTCAGGAGAGATTTCTGGATTAGGTTAGGGTGCTACACTTATAAACTGATGTCAGATTTTTATTGCTTTGCAAAAACAGTGGGTATTTCTTCTGCATTTTTTATATAACCCTGATAAATTGACATTATGAGGGGAAAAAATCCTTCTTAAAAAGTATTGTCCAATTTTCTCGAATTTTTCTAAATTTTCTATTTCATAGGGCTGGAGGTATTAATACATTCTGGAATAACATTAGCAAAGAGAATAATGCAGAGCTTCTGAAGCTCTGTAACTCAGGGATCCCCCACCGCTAATGCATGATCACATGCCTAACTGAGACTTAGGGACCCATAGAGAACTGCTGCAAGTCTTTCCCCCTGAATAGTCTTGGCTGGGACCAGGTCAGAGCCGAGGGGAGGTATTTTGCAGAGTAGATGAAAATACAGACATCTGGCCAATTTATGAAAGGATTCTACAGGCCCAGTGGGGGTCACGGAGTCTGGGCTGAAGACCCCTCCAATGCAGTATGTATGCCAATCCAAAAGGTTATTTGCAGGTGTCTCACCCACCCCCTCTCTGCCCCCCTCTAATCAATAGTGCGAAGGCAGGATGACATTCTTCTTTTGACAGACAGCTTTCTGCGCATGTGGGTGAGCATGTTTTATTTCCTCATTGTGAACAGCAAGGGAAAACGTGCAAGGATTGATCTCTAACAGAGGTCTTTATGGGACAAAAGTTTAATGTCTTCAATTCATAATGGAAATAATAGGTGACAGCAAGCTAAAATTCGCCAGTCTCTTCAGTGTTTCCATAGAAACCAGGAAGGAATCAAGGATTGTCACCATTACTCATCTACAAATCCGCAATATTTAAACACATCTTTCTGGAGTGGCATAAACTTTATTACGTATGACAGGTCTAAACTTCAAATGCAGCCTGGCATGAAACTGACACAAGTAATTTATCTTAACATAATCCAATTATACGGGAATGAGGCTTAATATACTTATCTTTTATTATTACATTCTAAAGAGATCATTAAGGGTCTGCTTGCAAGGAGCTAAAGGAGGAACTTTGGCCGAGCTGTGCTGCTCTTTGACCAGAAGCTCACGCCTGCGCTCCCGACACAAGGCCGACAGACCTCTCAGTACAGAGCAGAAGCTAAAACCATCAAGTAACTAAACGTCTCCAAGCTGACAAGTCATGAAAAGGAAGAGTGATAATAGCAATAGTAGTCTGACCCTTTAAATGGTGGCGAACGAAATGTTTCAGCTGGAATTTGTTTCTGCTCTGTGTCGAAGGCACATTTTCTTTTCAACACAGTCAAGCGATACATGCTTTGAGAGCCATGCAACTTTTCAGCTGAAAAGATGGATAATTATGACCCTAAATTACACATTTATAGTCACATACAGAGGATTGTTTGCGCCAAAAGTCGACTGCACCACTCAATCTTACATTCCATTTGCTATCAGACGAATAGTTTCGCTTCCATACAAGTGGTCCACCCAAGCCCAGCATACCTCCAGCAGCACTGGCAGAGCAAAGTGTTCCTTACATGTGCAGGAAAATCATCCACGTTCTCCAGCACCCTGAGAACTTCTGAAATCGAATTCAAACCACTATTATAAAACCCTGTGTGCTTCTGCAGATGCTCTTATTCAAAGCAGGCCTGCAGTGTCACACTCTTTGGGTAGAGAGGGTACTTCCCCAAGAAAATCAAGCAGAGAAGGTGGTGCCTTGTTAAAAATCCAAGCCAGAAACCTTTTGGCAACAAGGGCATTAACATAACTAGCAAGGCTATAGGAAGCTGACCTTAAGGTCTCATTCTAATCACTCTAATTCTATGTCCGTGTTGAATTATGTTTTAAATTGAAAGATTTTACCCACTTTCCATTTAGATTTTCGGTCCTGTGATCATTTGCATATTCTTACTTGTGCTAATGTGTCAGTGCTGGGTGGAGAGCAGTTTGGATGCTCTTCATGTATAACCTCCTTGAGAGCAAAGTCAGTAATCCCCTGAAATAGACTGGCCTCCCATAGACCCCAGCCTTGTGCCCCGTGCTGCCAAACACCGAGCTGTCATGGCCTGATCGTCAGCTCCTTCCGTGTGCCACGCCCCCTTGTTAACCCCGTGTGGATTCCCCGTGTTTACTAGCTGTTCCTGATTGCTGTCATTAGTTCATTGTATTTAGTCCGCGTTTCCGTTTGTTTCCCCAGTATGGTCATTGTATTGTCGACCCGTGTTTGCCTGCCTTTCCCTGTTATTAAATCCTGTGTTTTCCCCGACTTCCTGCTTCCTGCGCTTTTTACACGCTCCATGTATCACTGAGCGGGACACAAGCTCCAGGTTCCTCCACAAACCCAGTACTGGATCAGTGGTTCGAAGGTGGATGGATGGATGGACAGAAATTATCACAGAAAGACTGATTTTGTACTGAGCCAATACTTTTTCCCCAAAAAGGAGCTGGGGGAGCAAAAATGTGGATTGTTTGGCAGGGAACTGGGGTGGAGTAAAAATGTGGACTGTCTGGCAGGGAGCTGGGGTAGATTAAATGTGGTCTGTCTGGAAGGGAGCTGGGGTAGATTAAATGTGGTCTGTCTGGAAGGGAGCTGGGGGGAGTAAAAATGTTGACTGTCTGGAACTGAGCTGGGGGGAGTAAAAATTAGTCCTTGGTGCCTTTAGCCAGCACCCTAGCTAGGGCCATCACTGGCTGAGCCTAGCATAGATAACAGGCAAAAAGGTTGGAACTCATTACTTAGCAGTGAAATTTCACACATAAAAGTCTAATTAGATTCAAGACAATTATTTTTCAGAAATGACTACAGTACTGAATCAGAAAATGGGTCAGCACTACATTAATATCTTCAAAGTACAAATGGAAACAAATTTTAGAAATCATTACTGCACAGAAATAAAGTATACACATTTAGTTTGAAGATTGAATGATATTCTTTTTTCTGACTTCCACTTCATAGAGACGTCAAAGCTGCCATGAAATGGCGTAGCATATATATAAAAAAAGGACGCAGGCTTTCACCGTCATGTTTAAAAAATGAAAATCACCACAATAACCCCAAATATAAAGGAGGATTAATAAAGGCTTCTGGAGCTGCACCTCCGGCGCGGGCAGGCGTGCCCCTTGGGTAGGTGCAGTACTATTCCTCTCCAGCATGCCTCCCCCACCCCGGAGCCCCAGAGCCCCAATAACCTTCAGCCGGCTCCGCTGCAGCTCTAATGAAAAGCGGGCTGCAATCCTGTCAATTTCACCAGCCTAGCTGGGTGCCGTTAGAGGCAATCGACTCAGTGAATAGAGGCACTATATCACAATATGCAGGTGCTCGCTGGGAAGGAGGGACATTGTGCTTTTGCAGAGCAGCGCTGGCATCCATCTCCACCACGAGCTCGCTTCTGGGAGAGGCGGGCGCTCGCTGGAGCCGGGAGAAAAGGGAGCGGGTGGAAGAAAAAGAAGCGGGGGGGGAGAAAATGAAAGGGCCCGCCACCCTTCAGTCTTCTTCATTGGTTTAACGGGGAAACATTATTCTGTGCGACAGGGGACTTTGAGCAGAGTCTGCAATGGACAAGGGGGATAAAAGAGCTTTGTGGCAGAGGGGGGCCAAGCAGGTCTGGGGGTGAGCTTTGCTATCAGGCCCCTCCAGTCCGTACACGTGTCGAGGCGATGCACAAAGGCGGTGCGGATGATGTCGCGGGCCTGGCTGCAACCTGGCATTCAGGATGCCAGGACCGGGTGCACCGAGCTTCTAAGGCTCTCACCAAAAACGGACCCCTGTGGTCTACAGTGGGACTCTTGGAAAAATGCTGCCGGAACTGTTGCCTGGCTGCGGCGCGTCGCTTAAGCAGGAGAGGCAGAGGCCCCATCTGAAGCAGAGCTGCATAAAAATGTTTCACAAATTTTACAGTTTGTAATCTACACATTCAGAAAGGGAAAAGTTTCTTTTCATGTAATCCTTCCATTTCTAATATCATTTCTCCCTGCCGGACTATGTTAAATGCAGGTCTCCCTGAGAGGTGACTGGTGGTGTTGCAGGAGTCAAATGGGTAATTCTTTGTTTTCACCAACAGATTTCTCAGTGTGCTGTGAACTCTGCTGTTGTTCCGTGTACACGGCAGACAATACCGCACATAATTAGCCCAAGACCCTCCGAACATGAACTGAAACAGTGAGGGTTAATGAGGGTCAAACATAAACAGGAGGTACAAAGGATCTTGTTGAGAATTTAAATCCATTTCCTTCCATGAAATTAGACTTCCGGAAAGCGACATATCTGACACTTGTGTGGGGGAGGGTCAGCGGTTGTGAGCTACCCGCTCCAATTGGATGAGCCCGGGCTGCTAATGGAAAATTCTAAGCTCCAGTCGCAGAAACACAAAACTGGAGATCCACTCTGCGTGCCTTTCAATTGACTTTTCCTGCACGGAGCCCCCCGACTGACTTGAGTCTGCTCCAGAACGGCGGTGGTGGAAATGTTTATAACAGATTTATGTCCTCCTCAGTCCCGGTCCACTCATCCTCAGACACAATTTAATGGGCTAACAGCTGGTTGATGCTTTCGGATTTCTGGTGCATGTCACAGTCCTTCCCTGAGTGGAGCTGCGGTTGGTATACTCAGAACTGCTATGCTTGCTGATCCTGAGCCTCAAATGTGATACCTGAAACTAGCATAATCTAGGCACTATATTTGCCAGTTCAAGCAGTAAAGATATCTGTTAAATCTATATAAACTACTACACTGGAACAATGCAACAGAATTAGAATTATCATGTTCTGTATATGCATTTATTTTCCATTATCGACCCAGAGCAGGGTCATGGGGATCCTGGAACCGATCTCAGAAACCAGTGGGCAGAAGACAGTGACAGACAAACCACTACCCCCCCTCTCCTCCCATGGACGGAATGGAGCGAGTAGGGGTCTAGGAGGATGGAGGAGGATGTGACGGAGCTCCGCGGGAGGATGCCTCCCATGAATGG
>JAODUD010000030.1:93614-111935 GCA_026784285.1 Stomatorhinus walkeri
CCAAATAAGTATCACACAGGGGACCAATCTCTGGACTGATTACGTGCCAAAGTAACATGGAAATATGAATAATCACACAACAGTGATGAGCAGGAAAGACTGGTCGCTGATCGGTTTAGTTACAGCTGCAAAGACAGCGGGCAGCTCGGGGCAGCAACTGGGGCTGGCAAATGTGGGCAAGCGTCTGGCCAGCCTCCATAAAGAGAAAGCATTAAGAAAGCCACTGATCAAATAGGAAGAAGCTACCCCATGGACGCCCAAGATGGGGGGAGGATGAGCATTGCATTCAGGCGGACCAAATGGTGACAGTAAAGGAAATTCCGCAGGAGGCCTGAAGCCCCACCAAGAAGTGACACACCGCTTGAGACCACTCAGGCTCAATAGGAGCCAGGGGCAGCTTCAGCCCGTACTCTCTGAAACTTTTAACAGTTGTAAGCTCCCCCCCAATGGCAGATCACATATATGGATCACATGACCCCAACTTAGCAAGGTATCAGAGTGGAACATGTCTGATAATGATATGAATGAATTCCAAAAAAACTTGAACAGGAGGATATGTGGATAGATGGCTAAAGACAAAGGCAGCCATTAATTAATTTAGCAGTCGCTGATTGGACGTGTTAGGTTTACTTAGTTCCTGGACTCCACGTGACCTGCCTGAGTGGGATGGAGTAGAGGCGTAGGGCTGCCAGCGGAGTGCATCCATAGCTGCTGTGCGAAGGCCGCTGGAGAGGCGTGATAAACCTGGCAGCACTCCTGAGTCTTCCTGACTCCTGCTGAAGCAGTCAGCATGGGCCCGGGTGACAGCAAACAAGCCGGCCCAGCCTTCAGGACTGCGGCCTTCGTCTGAGCAGGAAACCAGGCCAAGACAGCTACTTTATACACACCACAGGGCTGGGTGAGGATGAAGAAGCATGTAGCTCACTTTGACTCCCGAAATATTGATATCAGTTTTGAGGATCTGATGAAGAACATTGATGTCAATGCTGACATAAATTAGATAAAAAATCAGTAAAATGATTTATAACTCAAAATGCATATACATTTAGAAAATTAAGAAATAGGTAGAAAGACAATTATAATTTGACATTAAATATAGATATGGTAATACAATCAGACTAATTCTAAAGATCTTCAACCTTTCTTATACCTGACCAGACCAGAGTGAGGGACCCCCTACCAGTATGGCCTGACATCATTTTGTCACTAACTATCAAAAAGGACCATGAGTACAAACAATGCATTTTGTTAAGCTGTATATGTTTGTTGTGGACTTGAAGATCTCTGTGCTAATGCAATTAAAAAAATGCAATCGCTTGATATTAGAGATTCAGACACCAAGGTAGAATGCTGTTAATTGATTAGGCCGATTAAAAGAGTTTACAGTGTAGTTTGATACTGTGCCGAATGAGACTCCCTCTCTTGTGTTTGTCCTGTGCATCTCTGCCACAGCTCACATAGGCCAGACATACGCATGCACTGCATTTGCCCTGCAGTGATGGGGTCCGGTGTGGTATTTTGGAAAACTGGCATTTCCCACACTGGTTGCTGAATCTTGACATGGTGTCGGACAGCTGCATTAGGAGCTCTGGAATGAAATGTTTTCTTCTGGTGCATTCCTTGTAAGGAAGCCGATTGTTTATTCCAGCCAGATCCATCCCCCTGAACTCTGCTTCCCTCACAGGATATCTGCAGGCCATCTGGTCCACCAAGGCCACTCTAAACTCCATCAGGCTGCAGGGCTTCACGCCTCCAGGTTCACTCTTCTCCCCTGTCTGCGTAGCATGCTGGTCACAACACACCATTCACGTCGGTCACATGACTATGGCTGCTATCTCCTGTCAATGTTTATTATTCTAGGCTGGATTCATGCTTGTTTTTGTTTCCATTTCAGTCGCTTGACTGCATTCAGAGATTTGAAAAAAAAGATGAGTTGAGGCATCTTCCCAATTCTTGGTTGCGTTCTAAGTCCTCCCTTGCCATTTACCGTGATACAGAGTGAACGATGCATTTGGCCGGTGAAGCAGTAAAGAGAAAACAACCACAAACATGAAAAAATTACTACTGAAAAAAATTACATAAGTAGTCAATATGATGACAGTGATAAAAAGTAGCAAAAAATAAATATAGAAAATTACATAACAGAGTTGATTTGATTGATGATAGTGGTTGGAGGGGCGGGATTATTTTACTGAGAAAAAATATCTAACTTATGGTCAGTCATGTAACTTTAAAGAGAATTCACATTTCATGTTGTATCTCTCTGCCAGGGGCCAAACTGACCCCGGAAGCAGTACAGTGATGCTACGCCCTGGAGAGTGGGTGCTGTGCGGGGAGGTGGATGTCACTGCCCCGTCCCCCGTCAGCTGCGCTTATGCCGTCGCCTGATCCGAGTTACAGCAGAAATGTCACTCGCACAGCTGGTGAGGAGTTAGAAAAGCGGAGTAGATAAACAAACAAGCAAGCAAGCAGATTGAAGTAAAATATCAGGGAGCCAAAAAAGTAAACTGTTTGCAGAAGTGGCGCTGGCAGTCATGGTGGAGAGGAGCGTGAGAGGGATGACACTGGGGGAGCTTTCCGGGCTCCTCTGATCCTGCACACAGACAGCGGCGCATCCCGGCGGGATGACAAACAGGACTGTGTGACATGGGGTGAAAGCTTGGAGCATAGATGGGGAGGAGCTTATTAAAATGGATAGGAACAAGAAGAAAGGCCACCGTTGTAACGTCATTCCAGAAACAACATTTTTTATTGTCATTTTATAGGTGATCAGGCACAGGTGACTGAAAGGGATTGTCACCTGCTGGGGTGACACTTCCGGGCATCCATCCCCCCTCAGAGCACCATCCCATGCTGACGGCCGGCAGCAGAAAATGTAACGTGTACGTGGCTGGCTGGAAATGGCAGTTTCCTGCAGCGACTTTGAGCGCAATTAAAAACTAAATTTAGAAAGAGAGCGAAATTTGAAAAGACATGAAATGCACAAAGAGGCAGCCCTAAGTGCCCCTCAGATGTGACATTACATCGACACCCTCCCCAAATTGCAGACAGACAGTCCCCCATGCTATATAACCCAGACAAGGCATCACAATTATGGTTGATTTTCTTTTGTCGCTGTTCGTGGAGGACTCTGTCTTCTCTCCTGTCCGTCTCCAGCATTCACTCGATTCCGTCTGTCAAGCCCTCCCTATCTCTGTCTTTTGTACAGGATAATTTACAGACATTACTGTTATTATATACTCAATTATGAGCCTTTTATCCAAGTATGAAGCACAAGGACTGTGAGCCCCGAATGAAGAAAGGTGAAACTGACACACACTTGCCATTAAACTCATACTACTTAAAGCACTATAAGCCAGGGACAACACATCCCAAGTTAAATACCAAAATCCATTTCAAAAGCTTACGCAATCGACTGCATTTACTTGATATGGGTGCATACATATAGGCTACATTCACACTGCCATGCTGAAGTGACTCAAATCGGATTTTTTGCCTTAATGTGACACAGATCTGATCTTTTCAGGGCTGTGTGGACACGCAAATCTGATCTTTTCAAATCAGATTTGTTCCACTTTCATATGTGGTACTAAATCGGATAGGTATCCGATTCACGGCCATGCGACCTGAATGTGAACGCTCAGATCGGAATTCATGTGGGTTTTTGCTTATACGCATGCGCTGACATCAGCCTGCACCGGCAGCGCGGGAATGTAAAATTGGAGGAAAGCTGCGATGTCAGTGGAAGGATGGAGAAGTTGGGGATTTAATTGATATTTGGGGAAATTAATCTGTTCAAACTAAACTGAAAGGAACCTATCGTAATAGAGTAGTATTTGAAATAATTGCCAAAGAAGTGGCACAGTGCAGACACAAACATGGCTACAATACCAAAGAAAGATAAAGAGCCTGAAGTCAAAGTTTAAGGAGGCAAAAGACTCGAATCAGCACAGCGGTCATGGCCATACAACGTTCCAATTTTACGACCAGCTTTTTACCCGTGTAAAAACGTATCAGTGTGCGCATGCGTGATGTTTCGGAGTACCGATGCATTCACATTACAGTCACATACAGGTCACTTGTAGGTATGAATGTGAACTGTCAAGACAGACAAATCCAATCTGAGCAAAAAAAATCGGAATTGATCGATGTGGCTGGCAGTGTGAACGTAGCCTTAGTGTATATTCCTGTTCATAAAACAAACTATAACTTTGATGCAGTAGCATCCCTCTTCAAGTGCTGGTGCCATTTTACATTTAAGTTTAGCAAAAACTAGCAAGTTTGTGACCGTTTGCACTCTACTAAGTGAATGCATTATGAAAGACAATATGAAATCCAGTAAAACTGAAATTAACATTGTTATTATGTGTCACGTACTTGTGTAGCAAAATTCATTTAAAAACGTGTGCATGTATTGTGTATGATTATATGTCTGAAGGTTTTCAGCATATGTCTAAAAGAAGACCTAATTTACCAAACTCCATGGGAAAAATGTGATTTTAAAACAGCAACAATTAGCCAACAAAATGTCCAAGCTCCTAAGTAATAGGAAGAGCTAAGTGTTCGGTACAGGATTGGACAAAATAATTTGATAAAAAAAAATATATAAAAGTTAAGCAGCTGTCCATCATAAACTAAAAACACTGATAAATGCATTAGGGAACACGCTCAGCCCTGCATACTGCAATGTGGAATTTGTGTTTCCGGAAAAGTTCCCTGCCCTTGAGCCTTATGTATACTACCGTCACCCATGTGTAATCTTGCAGGAGGAAGCTCCCGGTAATCTAGAATATTCCATCCTTTAAATTCTGCTTGCTTTCCTGGCCCTTATATGTGGCCCTTATACCGTGTGCTTATCCAAGAAGAGCCACACCACTCCCACCCGGACTGAATAAGCAGTAAGTCATAATTGATGGATGGACAAAATTATCCTTATGTAATGTTATTATTATTCTACCATGAAATGATGTTACATTCAATTGCTCTTTTGGCTTTATAATGAATTTTAATTTGGATGATGTTATGTTTTAACACAAAGTCCTTCAGAGACTGAAGGAGAAATTTTAGGAATCATTGCTCCTTGGGTACAGGATATAAGAGAATCATGATTCTGAAGTCCAGTTACAGTAGTTTTAAGATGAGTCCGTTCTGAGATCTTACGATTCATCGTAAACTGGTTTGTTTTACTTTCTTGACAGTATTGGGCTGTAACCTAAAAAATGACCTATAACAAGGTAAAATCATACGAAGATTGAGGAATAAGGAAATTAATATTAATGCATAGGATGATGAAAATTCAGGCATCAGGAACTCTCAAAAAATGTGATTGCTTGTATTAGAGTATCCAGTCACCTAGGCCATGCTAAAATGAAAGTTAAAACAAGGTAGAAGGACCCAAATCTAAGGTAGAGATGGAGCTAGGACAAGGTACAGTGGCCCTAAAATAAGGTACAGTGGTAGCTAGACCGAGGTACAGGGGGAGCTAATATAACATACAGGGGAAGCTAGGCCAAGGTACAGGGGAAGTTAGGACAAGGTACAGGGAACCTAATCTAAGGTACAAGGGGAACAAATCTAAGGTATGGCGAAGCTAGGCCAAGGTATAGGGGGAACTAGGCCAAGGTATGGGGGGAACTAGGCCAAGGTACAAGGGAAACTAGGCCAAGGTACGGGGGGAACTAATCCAATGTACAGTGGAAGCTAGGCCAAGGTACAGGGGGAGCTAGGCCAAGGTACGGGGGGAGCTAGGCCAAGGTACAGGGGGAGCTAGGCCAAGGTACAGGGGGAGCTAATCCAATGTACAGTGGAAGCTAGGCCAAGGTACAGGGGGAGCTAGGCCAAGGTACAGGGGGAGCTAGGCTAAGGTACAGGGGGAACTAGGCCAAGTTACAAGGGAAACTAGGCCAAGGGACAGGGGGAGCTAATCTAATGAACAGTGGAAGCTAGGCCAAGATACAGGGGGAGCTAGGCCAAGGTACAGGGGACATAATCTAAAGTACCGAATGAACTAGACTTAGGTACAGGGGACCTATTCTAAGGTACAGGGAGCACTAGGCCAAGGTACAGGGGAGCTAATCTAACGTATACGGGACCTACTCCAAGGTAGAGGTGGAGGTAGACCAAGGAATGGGAGATCTAATCTACGAAGGCCTAGGCCAAGTTATAAGGAGATATAGGACAAAGTGCAGAGGACTTGATCTAAGCCATAAGGTGACCTAAGCTTCACAATTTAAAAGCTGACCTTATAATGCCACATTCCTGTTGCACATAAGTATGTTCCACTGTCCTGTGGGTCTTAAAGGAGTGAGCTAATCAGTGATCCGATTTAGTCCATGCAGGTTTCAAGGAGCTTTTTATCACTGAGATTGATGCCAGCTGCAGCAGACTTAGCACTGTCCTCTAATGGGAGCATAACGGAAAGGCGTGGCTCATTTATTTGCCAGCAGGAGTCTTCCGCAATTCAGGCACCACATGGGGGAATTATAGATCCATGAAATTAGAGTTCTTGGCTCTGAAATGAGGGGAGCCTGGGATAATTCACAAGCATCATTTGGGGTCAGAAATGCACTATACATATGGACAGAAATCTGATAGATACACTGGGTTTATTGGGTCGTGCTCAGGGAATGTCAAAACTTAACATCTTTGATGGTAAGTTCCAGAGAAAGCCCAGCTAAGAAAACAAATTACAGGGTTTACTGCAACTGTGCTTTCACGTCAGCTCACAAGCCTGTGTTCAAACGCATACATTCCCAGAGAACACCACACTTAGCCTAAAACTGCAGCGTAGGTGCTGGAGGCCTCGCTTCCTTACGGACACTTTACATGCTTTTTTCTTTCGTCAGCATGGAACATGGCATCCGCTGGATACATCTGTTCTGTTAGCTTACAGGAAAAAGCAAGGCAGATGAGCAGTCCCACAGAATGTGAAGCCTCCTTCTCAGATTTGGTGCAGCTCACTTCACGGCAACCCAACTGAAATATGAGTCTAATTTCATGCTCAGTCTTCCAGCTTTTTCCACCTGGGAGCCTCATTCTCCACCCAAAGTGCTCTTACGTACCTGTTAAGCTGTGGGGTTTTTTAGCCTCGTGTCCGGCTACCTTCCATTCACTGTACAGTATGCCCTGCAGGCCACATAAATGCCTTAGGTGTTACGAGAGGTCACAGAAGCTCCTGAAGCTACCATGAAATAACCTAACAGCACAAGTGAAGTGAACAGCTTGCAGTCATAGGCTATTGCATATGTGACCCAAGGTTAACTGACAGAGTTATACTTTGAATGGACAAACAATAAATACCCACAGAAAAAAATCAAGCCATTTTTTATTCCTGACAATGCCTGACACCTTATGAAGCCACACTTATTCAGAGAGTATAAAAGCAAAGTTACCCGTCTCAGTGCCTTATAAATACAGATGATATTCAACTGAAATGAACCCACTGTTACTATTTATTAAATGAGGCGAGAGGAAAAATAAAAGTGGAGGAATGGAAATACCTGATGGAGGAGCAAGTGCAGGAAAGCGCTTGCATTCACATCTCAGTCTCCTCTGTGGCCTCAAAGCATGAACATAGACCTTCACTCTTTGCACACTTCACAGGAGGCACACATATTGGTTATACTAGGCACAGACAAAGTCACAAATCACATAAAAAAGACTCCAACTTCAAAATAAATAAACTGTAATTGGAAATACGGCTACAAAAGTGAGTCATATCGGGTTAGACGCCAATTATAGACCGGATATAAAAGAGGTCAGATAATCAGAACTTTGATATGAGTTTTTAAAGGATTTTGTGAGTTTTCAAGAGAACAATAGGAAATGAACAGGTCAAATGTGTCCAAAGAACTGCATGTGAATCAGTCAAAAAAAAACCCACAAAATTATTTACAATGTTTCCAAAAGTTGAGATGCTGTGTAAAATGTAAATATAAACAGAATGAAATCATTTATACATATCACATAAGGCCTTCTCTGAAAAAGCTGTTGTCTGAATGGCCTGTATATATCGTCCAGCATTAATGGTGCCTTCCCAGATGCAAACTACCTAAGGCATGGACACTATCGCACCCCCACACCATCACGGATGCTGGCTTTTGGACTGTCCTCTGATAAGCTGAATTGTTCTTTTCCTCTTTAGCCCAGAGGATGCGGCATCCATGATTTACAAAAAGAATTAAAAATTTTGATTTAAAACCTCTCCCCATCTTCAGTGCACACAGACTCCGCCTCTCTGGGAGGCTCTTCTTATACCCAATCACCTCACTGGCCTGCTGCCAATTAGCCTAATTAGTTGTGAGATATTCAACCTGGTGTTTTGTTTTAGAATTACACAACTTTTCCAGTCATTTGCTGGCATCAAATTCAAATTGAACATTTATTTTTCATAAAACAAAATTTCTCAGGTGATGTTAACTTCGTTTTATTTTCAGTTAAATATGTGTGTATATGATTTGCAAATTACTGCATTCTGTCTTCATTTACATTTTACACAGTGTCCCAACGTTTTTGAAAACACAGTTGTGTCAAGGGGAACAGTTTTGAAATTCATGATAGCATGTCAAACATGGACAAATTGCATTGACAAAGAGGAAACAGGTTTGTGAATTGCAACTCCCTAAAGTGGTAGACGAACACGTAACCAAATCGCTGTTAAAGACCACGAACGCGCCTCCTCAGAATGACTGCAGCACTGAATCAGCACCTCCCTGACCTGGTTTCCACAAAAGTTGTACATTGCGAGCTTCACAAATATGGAATTTAAAAGAAGTGCTTTCTTTCAGAACTAACTTGCCAGAACAGTTGATGTCATATGATGTCAAGATGGTGGCGCACACAGATGCGGTGGGTGACTTTAGTCTCCCGTTGTGTTTTGTTTGTTCTCTTAGCGTATCTGTCGAACAGCGTAATCGTAACTTCAGCGAAAGCAAAACATAACCGGGAAGATCTATTGAAGATCGGAATGCTATGCAGCTCGATAGATTTTAGCAAGGAATTCCTGCAAGAACTTGAGCAAGATCATCCATGCAGCGGCGTCTCCGTGGATTATGATACCAGCCTGGAAACGCAGGAGGCGGTGCAGAGAAAGGAAACAGAAACGGGGCTGCTGGGCTGGCGTACAGTCCAGGTTAAAGAATGCTCCTCACAATACTGTGCTGCTGAGCATTTACATTACTAACGTCAGATCACTCAGCAATAAAATGGACATAGAAATCGGTACAGGACTGCTACTCAATAACTGAGACCTGGCTACATACGGAGATCCCCAACAAACGTATAATGTAAGCAGGCGCACAGCACAGTGTGTTGAAAGGAATAAACGCTCCTGTAAGAGCAAAGCAGGTGGGCTGTGCATTTACTCTGATATTTAGTGGTGCAGTAATATGACCATCACAGACAGGCACTGCTCACCTGATTTAAAGTACATGACCTTTTTATCTGCAGCAGGAGTTCATGGTCGTCATTATGGCGGTCTACATTCCACCAAGTACTAACACCAAGACAGCACTAGACACCCTGCTAACAACAATCAGCAAACTACAGACTGCTCACCCTGATGGGATTTTTATCATAGCTGGGAAATTTCAACCAAGCAAACTTCAAAATAGTCCTTCCTAAATTCCATAAACATGTGATGTGTCCAACGAGAGGCCAAAACACATTGGATAATGTGTACAGTAACATTAGGGATGGATACAGGGTCTCCCCCCTCCTCCACCTAGACTCGTCCAACCACTTATCCGTTTTTCTCACCCCTGCATACATACGTCTCATTAGCAAATCAAAGGCAACTGTGAAAACCATCTGGACTTGGCTGGAATCTTTTTGCACAACAAGACATTGAGGAGTACAAATCTGATGCCCTGTTTTATATACAGAATTGTGTAGACAGGGTTACCATTACAGCACATTCAATGCTACCCAAAAAGTAAACCGTGGATTACAAGAGACTTCAAGGTTCAGCTAAAAGATTGCAATGCAGTCTTCAGGTCTGGAAATGGTGAATTATACAGTGATGCCAGATCCTGAAGTGAGCCATCAAGAATGCAAAGGCAGACTACAGAGAGAAGGTTGAAGGCCATTTCAACGATGGAGACCCCCGACGTGTATGGTAAGGCATCCAGCGCTTCACAAACTACAAAGGCAGTAAAGACTCAACCACCAGCAGCAGCGACTCACTAGCAGAGGCACTCATCCACTTCTTTGTCCGTTTTGAGGTGAATAAGGTGACTGAGGCAGAGACTAGGACGGCACTGGCACCAGCTGCTAACAGCATGGCATTTACTGTTAGCACGAATGGTGTCAGAAGAGTATTCCGCAGTGTCAACCCAAGGAAAGCTGCTGGCCCAGATGGAATTCCAGGCCGGGCACTCAGAGACGGCACAGATCAGCTGACAGGGGTATTCAGCAACATCTTTAACCTCAATTTGTCACAATGCACTGTCCCCAAATGCCTTAAGTCTGCCACCATTGTACCTGTCTCAAGAAAGACAACAATGAGCAGCCTTAATGACTACAGACTCGTAGCTCTCACCCCCACCATAGTGAAGTGTTTAGATGTTGGTACTGAAGCACATTAAATATTCACTTCCACCTACCCTGGACCACCACCAATTCGCCTACAGAGCCAACAGGTCAACAGAAGATGCCATCAATTTAGCGTAATGTACTGATTCACCTGGAACACCAGGGGATGTATGTGAGAATGTTATTTGTGGACTTCAGCTCTGCCTTTAACATGATCATCCCCAGCAGAATGGTGACCAAACTGCTCAACCTGGGAGTCAGTCAGCACACGTACAGATAGATCAAGGACTTCCTAACTAACAGACTGTTTGGCTGGCGACTCACCACTCCCCAACCCTGACACTCGGTGCTGGTGCTCCACAGGGCTGTGTGCTGAGCCCTCTTCTTTACTCCCTATATACCCACGGCTGCATACTAACACACAATGCAAATAAAATCATCAAGTTTGCAGATAACACCACTGTGATAGGACTAATGTGCAACAGTGAAGAGTCTGCCTACAGGAACGAGGTCAGCACACTGTCAGAATGTTGCTGCATCAACAACCTGGCACTCAATATATCCAAAACGAAGGAGCTGATTATCAGCTTCAGGAAGCAGGAAGAGGAACCGGCTCTTCTATATATCAGAGGATACATAGTGGAGAGAGTGGCCAGTTTTAAAATCCTCAGCACATACATTTCCCAAGACCTTGCATGGCCTCTCAACACAGCCTCTCTGGTGAAGAAGGCACAGAAGCGGCTGTACCTCTTAAGGATACTGTGGAAGGCTGACGTGTCCAAGCAGCTGCCGGTATCCTTCTATCACTTCCCTGTGGAAAGCATACTCACCTGTGGCATCCTGTTATGGTCTGCTAGCTGCTCCATAGCCGACATGAGGGGTCTTCAGAGAGACAACATATTGGCACAGGAATATTACCAACACTCAGATACCATCACTAGAGGATATATACAGAATCTGATGTCTTTGACGGGCCACGAAAATCATCAAGAACCCATCTCACCCAGGTCCACAATAGTCATCAGGGGCCCATCTCACCCAGGGCCACGAGAATCAACAGGGCCAATCTCACCCAGGGCCATGAGAATCAACAGGGCCAATCTCACTCAGGGCCACAATAGTCATCAGGGGCCCATCTCACCCAGGGCCATGAGAATCAACAGGGCCAATCTCATCCAGGGCCACAATAGTCATCAAGGGCCCATCTCACCCAGGGCCATGAGAATCAACAGGGCCAATCTCACCCAGGGCCACAATAGTCATCAGGGGCCCATCTCACCCAGGCCCCCACCTCTGCAATCTGCTGCCCTATTCACACACTACACAGACCCTATACCTTATACCGTACACCCTACACCAGGGGTAACCAACCTTTTTTAAATTGAGAGCAACTTCACGGGTACTAAGCCATACGAGGGGCTACCAGTTTAAAATGCCCTCCTAAGCTTATCTAAACTTGTTAAGTGCTTTTTTTTTAGATATTGTCATCTCCAAATCTACATAAATGCAAACATGATTAAAGAATAACAACAGGATAAAATAAAATTTTAGATGCTGCTCACTGATGAGTTGTGCTATTTTTAGAACAAGTCTGCAGGTGACTCATGTGGTCCTTGGGGGAATCCTGGTGCCAGTAGGCACCTTGTTGGTTACCCCTGCCATACACACTACTGTCATGATCCGCCTGTCTGAGCCTCGTGTGTGCCACGCCCCCCTCATAACCTTGTGTCTACTCCTGAGTGTGATCACCTGTTGTCGATTTATTCCTGCCTGTCCTTGAGTATTTAGTCAGCGTCTGTGTCAGTCTTCCCCAGATCGGTCATCTGTGTAGTTCACTGTGGTTTGTTGTGTTTGATGGAAGTGGTGTTTCATCCTGCGTCTCACCAGAATAAACCCCGTTTCCTACTCGTACTCTTGGCTACAGCATCTGCTTGCCCGCCCGACACCACCGGCTCGTGCAGCAGGTTGCCGAAAAGGGAGCACAGCAAGTCCCGCTGCACAGCCCGCAGGAGGCAGACCCACCGGTCGAACTCCTGGAAGCGGCTCCACCTCCACCAAAAAGAAGAAGATGAGGAAAGAAAAGAGTCCGGGGAAGACAGGACGATCTTCATAGGCGCTGCCTCGCTCTCTCCCGTGTGGCTCCCTGCTGATGATCGGGGGGAATCCCCAATCCTCAGAGGGATCCCTACGGCAAAGCCCCCTCAATTGCACACTGCCCAGGTCATGGCAAGGGAGCTGCCTCCCCTGGAGAGGTACTTTTACCGGGAGGCACGCTTAGGCACTGGGGGGATCAGGGCTGTGAGGGACGCAATTCCCCAGATCCCCAAGGCATTTAAAGGGACAGTGCATGCTTCCACGGCACCGACCCTCGAAGCCATTACGGATGAGCCGCCGGACCTTGCCTGCAGCGCCTCCCGCCTCGGCTCCCAAGGCCCGAGGCGCCTGCAGCTGCCGCGCCTCCCGCTGCACAACCTGCAGCCGCCGCTACGCCCGTGGCCCAGCCTGCAGCTGCCACTCCGCCCGCAGCCCCTCCAGTGACTGGTAATACTGTGCCTCTAGCCCCAGAGGCTCCCGTTCCCGTGACTCTTGCCCCAGAGGCTCCCGTTCCCGTGACTCTTGCCCCAGAGGCTCCCATTCCCATGACTCTTGCCCCAGTGACTCCCATTCCCATGACCCTTTCCCCAATCCCTGAGGAGGTCCCTCCTCCTTGGAGGAGGAGCTGGAGTGGTACCCCTCAGGGATATCCCTGACGGGTTTACCCGAACCCCGGGAAGGACCACGCCGACAACTGCCTGTCTGTGTCCCGCAAGGGGAGGGGGCACAAACGAGGGGTCCGGGTCCCACCCGCTCTGCCCCCTGGCTCACCCTCGCTCGTCTTGGCTGTGGCTCGGGGGTTGCCTGCGGGTCCAGGGGCTCCAACTCGTCGGTCGCCTGCGGGTTCCCCTGTGTCGCCCCGTCGACCAGCCTCAGTCCCGCCTCCGGCGTCTTGTTGGTCCCTGCGGGTTCACCTAGGTCGGCTCATCGGTCGCCTGCAGTTCCCCCTCCTGAAACACGTCGGTCGGCGGCGCCCTTGCCAGCTAGGCCTGCGCCGTCGCCTGCCGCGGCTTCCCCTCCCTTCTTCCCTTCGTCGGCTTCCCCTCCAGCTCCCTCCTAGTCTCCCCTGGTGCCCCCTCCAGCTCCTTCTGTGACTCCTCCATTTGTCCCTCATCCTGTCTCCGTGTCCTCCTCGTGGTCCCCTCCTGCACCCTCCTCTTGTTCGCCTGCGGCCCCTCCGGCCACCACCCGTCGCCCGCCTTGGGTCCCTCGGGCTCCCCTTGGTCCCCCGTTCTTTCCTGTCTGGTCTCCTGTCTCCGCTCCTCATCCCCCTTCGGCTCCTGTGTTCACTCCTGGCCCTTTTGTCTCGCCTGTCGGTGTTCCCCTTGTGTCTCCACTCCTGGTGTGCCTGTCCGCGTTCCCCGTGCGTCATGTCGTGGCTGCTACCCTTGTGCCTGTTTTGTGTCTCTGTCTTGTTCCCAGTTCCCCGTTGACGTGTCTCTTGCTTTTGTCTTCCAGGTCCTGTTTCCCCTGGCCTCGTCTGCCTCCTTCCCTGAGGCGCGCCCGGAGTGCACACCTTTGGGGGGGGGTTCTGTCATGATCCGCCCGTCCGAGCCTCGTGTGTGCCCTGCCCCCCTCATTATCTCGTGTCTACTCCTGAGTGTGATCACCTGTTGTCGATTTATTCCTACCTATCCTTTAGTATTTAGTCAGCGTCTGTGTCAGTCTTCCCCAGATCGGTCATTTGTGTAGTTCACTGTGGTTTGTAGTGTCTGATGGAAGTGGTGTTTCGTCCTATGTCTCACCTGAATAAACCCCGTTTCCTACCTGTACTCCAGGCTACTGCATCTGCTTGCCCGCCCGACACCACCGGCTCGTAGCCGAACGTAACAACTACACACTACACACACACTACACACACCCTATGCCCTACACCCAACACATTACACCCTATACCCTACACCCACTTCCAGAGCACTGAAAAGCTTCTACCCGAGCACTACCATAGAACTGTACTACCACCCACCCCATCCCCATCTATGAAGTTTGTGTGTCTCCCAAGTTTTTTAGCATAAAGGTCACTGTTCTACAGTGGGAAAGTAACATATGGAAGTAGCCCAGGAACCCAGAACCAGAATTCAGCTCCTGAATTTCAGCGGCAAAGCAACCTATGAAGCCATTTTACAGGATGAGGTGCACCCTGTGATGCAAATGCTGTTCCCTCATAATATTTTAACAATATGATCATAATTCACTTTTAAACACTGCTACATAATATAAAGAGTGGCATCATGATCACCCATATGAAGTCAAACACCTTCCAAGGCCTCTCTCATCGCCAGATTCAATCATCACAGACCTTTACGGGACGTTTGGGAATGTGACATAGATTTTCACTTCCTTTATCCCTCAATGAAGTTAAGGTTTTTCAATATCCCCCCCAACATCACTCCAGGAAGTGAAGCTGTCTGAAGGTCGTGCTCCTTATTAGGTCTAATATTGTTTCTGTGATTTTTTTTCCCAACTCCTATAGATATATATGGTCTCATGTTCATATACACTTAATGTGTTATTTTACTCACAAAATTTTGCCTTCTAAATTTCCTCATTTTAATATATTGGGACACAGTTCCTTATCAATAAATGTACTTTCGTCATTGTCCCTTGCAGCTAACTCTCCTTGACAAATGTTAAAAGAAAAAAAAACATAATCTTTCAAGCATTTCTAATGAGTTTTTCTTCTACAGTTATTTGATAAGCACCGAGACAGGGCTGCAGGCGCTGTGTACAATCCAATACCTGCTCTACAGAGAGGTGAGTACCCCCTGATTAAAGCGATCAGCTTTACCCTTTGACGGGAGACTTGAGACGGGAACAGAACAGCCCCAGAAATGACCCTGAGGTCCAGCACCCCCACCGGCTGCCTCCGCCTCCCACATGACCACCCCTGTGACGTTTCCAACCCGGCAGACGAGAATATGAATATAAATGTAATGAACAAAATTAGTGGCGGAGAGGATCATAGCAGCTGGGTGCTTCCAGGTGTGGCTAGACCTGTGCTCTCACATCTACAAGAATAGCTTAGCTTACAGAGCAGGAAAAAAGGCACTGACCACACTGAGGCCCAGCTGCTCCCTCTGCAGGAAGTCCAGGTTCCTGCGCTCCAGGCTGTCCAGGTAGTGTTGCAGGCGTGAGTAGGTGTAGGGGAAGCAGTAGGCAAACTGGTAAATGTCATCCTCGCGGTCAAAGCAGAAGGCGAAGGACATGACATAGTTGCGGCGATGGTCCGGGCATCGGTAGTAGTACACGTTTTTGGGGGGGAGTCTTTGCCTTAAGAGAAGAGCAACACATGAAGGGAAACGTGAGGTGTGACACTCACAGCACTTCTTAACAGGACACCAGCAGTGCTATTAAAACAGTCACAGGAGCCAGCAATCTCTCGTTTCTCTGACCCTGGCATTTGGCACATGGGTTTGCCGACTTCCGTCCCACACAGTAACTAATGGATGGGCGTATCTGAGAATTCGGGTAAATTTCATCAGTGCAGACGACAGGCCATTTTTCTGTCAACACTCCTCATCTCTGCCTGCTATTATATGGTGTCTGATGGCAGTGGCAAGACAGAAGCAATCCTGCACAGCGTGTCTGATCATTTACAGAACTGCATCCTTGGTGGATTCCTAGTTTATTAAGGGGATGTCGCGACTCCAGAGTTTCCTTTTACGATATTCCAGGTTAATACCAGCGCTGATAGTGATGTTGCAGTTACAGTAAGAGTACATATTACAAGACTGCAGTTTCATTCACAGGAATATATTCATAGCCTGTGCAGTATTGTGAAGAAAGGACCCAGATAGCACATATATTTGTTGAAGTAACATTGATTCCATATCAGACAAAAAGGTTGAAATAACGTTGATCTTCAATCTTTCACATTATATCAACGTTGTATTAAGATTTTGCCACCATCAGTTTTTCAATATTGAAAATCTGAACAAAAATCAAAACATGATGCTATCTGGGGGGAAAGATGAGGTGAGGAAGGGGATTTGTGTTACAAGTAGGCAAGCGAAGACAAGGGAATGCTGAGAGCATTAAAATGTATATGAAAAGGGACACTGTAGCAGGAAAACAGAAGAGTGAGGGAGGGAACAGAAGATAAGGCCAGGATGAGAGAGACGAGGGAGATGAGAAGCTCTGTTGACAGGCGGGCTGTGTCTCTCCTGTAGCAACAGCATCAGATGGAGATTGTATCAGATCCCGATAGTAGCCTCACCGAGTATGGCTGATAAGCGGGAAGCGGAGGGATGTTTCAAATGAACCAAACGGACTACAGTGACACCCCCCCCCCCCACCAAAGACTTCTAAGAGGAGGAGCAGTGAGCATGTGCAGGGCACCCATACAACCTACACACCCATTTGACATAAACATACCTGAAACCCCAGATGACACACAAATGCAATATGCAACACACACACACAGAGCACACAGAAACTGGCTGCTGGCCCTTTAAAGCGAGATGAAACACCAAAATTAAACCAAATTACCCAAGGTCTGCTGGAATAAAGGAGAAATGGAAAAAAGCCAGGCTGATTATTCCTCTGGGAAAACAGAAACCGATCCCATCTCCGTGCAAGTGTGGCGGTCTATACAGAATACTAATACGGCTGACACCCCCACCCCCCCAAACACACATGTCTGACCCCTACTGACCCCCAGCACACGCTGGGTGTGAGGAGAAGAACGCCGTGGCCACCCACACCAGACCATGGGCCTCTTCTGCTCAGTGGGGGCATTTGTCCAGAATCCGCTAAATCTGCTCTCTGGCCACCTGGAAGGGTAATGCACTTCCCCACCCCTCTAAGCAAACTGTGTCCTGCAGGTCATTACCATGCTAATTAGCCAGTCAACCCTTCTGCAACTGAGGTCCAGGAAGGATACAGCCTGCTCTCTGAAAGACTGTGGGGGAAGGGTGGGAAGAACATTAAAACAAGGGTGCCTCCAGCCGTTTAGCTAAGATCACAGCAACAAAAGTATGCTAATAGTCTTATCAATAAAATATTACATATTATGTAATTCTGTGTGAAAATTATAAGCAAACCACAATCAGGCATATCCATGCACTTGCAGGAGTCCCCGCCCAAGCAGAAGGGACGTGGGGCAGATGTCCGCACATGCCACAAGCACATGGGGGGGATGCCTCGTGCCAGGCGGCGGGTCTACTGGCAGCTCAGCTTTTTGGCTGAAGTGCAGTGCATGGGCTTCGGAAACCAGCCCCCGCTGGACCGCCCCAGGCTGGCCCCTGTGACCTGGAGGACCCGAGAGGCCGGTTACCACAGCGGCCGCGGGGCTAATGACACAAGGTGACGGTGGCTTCATTCATTTCGTTATTTATCTGTACGCCGGCCTGGCACAGCGCTAGTCCCACACACAGGCCTGCACTGCACCGCTTGACCTTGCCGGCTGCTGAGCGCATCTCCGCTATCGATTTTAATTACCCGACAGGAATTTACGGCGCCTCATCTCTGGGCTGCTTTACTGTTATTGGCCAAAGAAGATAGCCTGGTGTCCTCCACCCGGAGCCCGCCAGCAAAGCCCCCCCCCGGCTTATATCTCTGTGGTGGCCAATCCCGAGCAGCCCCGCTTCTGGCGATGTGTTTTATCTAAATGATGCTGCCGTGTGTCTCCCATGCGCTGAGGCGGGGGGGGGGGGGGGGGGGGGGGGGGGGGGGGGGGGGGGGGGGGGGGGGGGGGGG
>JAODUD010000030.1:141357-160011 GCA_026784285.1 Stomatorhinus walkeri
ACAACCCTGGATGGGGGGGCCAGCCCATCGCAGGGCATACCCACACACCATTCACACACACAGGCACACCTACAGTACGGGCAATTTAGCAACTCCAATTAGCCTCAGCATGTGTGGGGGGAAACCAGAGTGCCCAGAGGAAACCCCACAACGACACAGGGAGAACATGCAAACTCCACACACATGGAACCCAGGCAGAGACTCGAACCCAGCAACAGTGCTAACCACTGCACCACCATGCCGCCCCCATGACTCGACCAAACATGACAAATTTTCATCACAGAATGTGGTGTCATTACATAATGCATTGTCACCCACTGTGTAACAATGCATTATGTAATAACAACGAATTATTCAATAACTCAACAAAATGTAACAAATGTATGGCCTACATTATAATTTTGCACTGCAACATAATCTTAATAATAATAATAATAATAATATTACACTGCCCAAAATAGAACATCGGAATGTTTTTGTTATTCATTTTTTTGGTGACTTCTGTGCATCTGTGATAGAATAGCAGGCAAAAATTCAAACAAAGAACAATGTAGAAAATAACGACTGGGCTGGATCACTTGTTAATTTATGAATTTACTTTAGTTACAAAGGGTTTTGAGAAACACTTATTAATCAAGGAATGATTTTAAATATGAGATAACAAACTACTCATCACAAAGCTTTCAGGAAACACACCCCTGAAAATGTACCTAATTTATCTGATGAAAATGTGCTTTTTGTCGAGTTATTGAGTTATTACATAATGCAGTGTTAATACATAATGCATTGTTACAAAGCGCACACACACACACTCACATATACATACACATATATTAGGCAAGTGAACACTCAGTTCTTGAATTTGTTGTGTTGGAAGCAGGAAAAATGGGAAACCATAACGATTTGAGCGACTTTGCTAAATTATGATGGTTAGACAACTGGGCAGCAGGTCTTGTGGAGTGTTTCCAGTGGTCAGGACCTATCAAAAGTGGTTCAAAGAAGGCCAACAGGTGAACCAGCAAAGGAGTCATGGGCACTCATGGGCACTCATGGGCACCCCTCACTCATTGGGTGGGGAAAGAAGGCTAGCCGGTCTCGTCTGATCCCACAGGAGAGTTATTGTAGCATAAATTGCAGAAAAAGCTAATGCTGGCTATGACAGAAAGGTGTCAGAACACACAGGGCACCACAGCTTGCTGTGCATGAGGCTGCATAGCCGCAGACCAGTCAGAGTGCCCGTGCTGACCCCTGTCCACTGCCAAAAGTGCCTATATTGGGCACATGGGCATCTGAACTGGACCATTTAATGGAAGAAGGTAGCCTGGTCTGAAGAGGCACGTTTTCTGTTACATCATGTGGATGGCCGAATGCATATGTGTCGTTTAGCAAAGCATGCTTTCCTTTAAGGCATGCTTTGAGCCCTTTTTTGAACAGAGTGCTCCATATAGCGGGGATCAGAAAAAAGAGCACATGGTTCCAGAAGCATCATTTTGGCAAGTGTTTGTCATGTTCTGACGACAAAGAATAGTTTACAACTACAATTAACCATCAGGTTTCTTCAACTTTAACTCAGGAGTAAAGCCTTCAAACTGGAAAGAGATAATGATATGATATCTATCGTGATAATTATTGACATCATCTTATATGAAAATGTTGATTGCGATAACATTTTTTGACATATCAACTAGTTCTACTTGGCATTCATGTGGATGTTACTTTTGACATGTACTCCCTACCTAAACATTGTTGCAGTACATACCTTAAAAAAAATTTCAGTAATGGTTTGAGAAACACGAAAAAGAGTTCAAGGTGTTGACTTGGCCTCCAAATTCCCAAAATCAATTGAATCGAGCATCTGTGGTATGTGCTAGATAATCAAGTTCGATATATGGAGGTCCTACCTTGCAACTTACAGGACTTACAGGAATTGCTGCTACCATCTTGGTGACAAACACCACAGGACATCTTCAAAAGTCTTGTGGAGACCATGCCACGATGAGTCAGAGCTGTTTTGGTGGCATGAGGGCGATCTTCACAATATTAGGCAGGTGGTTTTAAAATTATGGCTGATCAATATATTTTGAACAGGAAAAATGCTCCTAAAGACATCACAATGACTACAAGCCAGACCCAACATCCTATGACTGTTTCTTAATTCAAATGCACTAAAAAGGCCAACCTGTGTCATAGGAAAGCCAGACAATTTACTTCACAAGCTCAAAACAAAGAGACAGTAATAAAAAGGAAAACGATTACTTTTTCATTTCATTTCCACTGGGAAATCTGCTGACAGAAATAAATGGAATACAATAACAAAGTTTAAGAGGGTCCTGTAGTTTTTCATTCCCTCCGTAATCCAACAACAACGTGAGGGTCACCCGAAATTTAATACTCGCTTGTTTCAAAAGTGGCATTGCGGAGACTGTAATAATGTTTGTTCTGGCAGGCACAGAATAAAGACCTTGGTACTACTTACAGCAGACCAATGGGTCAGAGAAAAGATAATTAGCAAATCAAAATCACCGTAGGAACTTACCTTGGTCTATTATAATATGGAAAATTCAATGGTATGCGATTTAAGGTTTTAATGGCAATATTACATGCATTGTTTCATAAAACACACAAAATTGCAAAAATGTAGTTTTTCTTTCAAACATACAATTAAATTCCTACCATAGAACAATAATAGTGCATCTTTTTTACAAAACACAGTCACCCCCAAAATGGTCTTAAACCAGTACAAGGTCTTTTTGACAATAGACAATTGGCAATTGAAATGCAAATGGAATTAAACTCAGAGTAAGATTAGCAGACTGGTTTACTACAGACTCACGCAGGAGGCGAATAGAAGTGTTGTCTCAGAGGCACGGCACGACTTGTGACCCCGTAGAAAGACAGACGCCCTATGGGCATGATCCTCCCAACACAACACCATGAAATATTAATGGTCCACCTTAATCTTGGTGCCAATTCCTGATGAAGGCTCCCTCACTCCTGTGCCTTTTGTTTCTCTTGCAGCCTCAGATGTTACACGCTTACCAAATTACAGAGACATCTTGCCAGCTCTAGCCAGATGGGACCAATCTATATTCAGATTAGCAATTTCCTCAGAACAATAATAATCTACACTGGTGTACTACACTCCCTAACAAAATGCTCTCTGATCTGATCTGGAACTCGCTGGCATTTTATTGACTTTTAATATGCAACATGGGAGAAAATAACCATTTTCTTTTATCTAATGCCACCAAACATTAAATATGCTGCAAATACTGTGCAAGAATAAATAGTGCAAGTGCTTTGTTTTGATAGTTTGTTTTCAACATGTAGGACAAATTAATTGAAATATTTACATCTAACCTTATTCAAATGGCCATTCCACTGAACAAGGGGTTATAGAAAATTTATAAACAGGAAATTTTCAAAATAGATGAGAATGTGAGTCACTGAAAAAAGCAATTTGAATGATAGGAATAAATTTAAAAATCACTTTTATTATTTACGTTTATCTACACAACGCAGATAAAATAAATTTTAGCACAAGAGTCTTCTGTCACATTTCAGAGTAAATTTATATACTCCTGCAATGTTTCCCTTTGAAAATAATGTTCTAAATTCTTCTTGTTTTGAAATTTAGACAAGAAAATTGTCTTCATATCCAGTCCCCCCTTGTTATACAAGCACCTTGTGCTTCATGGCACAAAAATCCTTTACAGTCGAATCATGAATAACCATGGTGTTCTAGCTGCCTTTATACTGCCTGTTTCCCACCGCATGTTAAACACATAAAATATCTTCTTCAGTTTTGTTTGTTGTTTTCTAAATCTCATTATTTGGCTAATAAAGTTTTTCCTATTTTTTCACTCCAAAATGTACCTCTCAAAACATGCTTCATAAGGCTGTGATACTGCTGACAATTAAAAGATATCTGGTTTACTAATTAATGCCTTCAGTGAGAGCTCACTGGGTGAAGGCTCTACCCGGACTGCAACATGCATCTGTAAATAAATAATCACACTTTGAATTCACATTTTATATTAGTATGAATTCACATTTTAGAGAGCCACCAGAGCAAAACCAAAATGCAATTTTAAATACAAATTGCAAGCAGAATATGAATAAAAATCATTGTGAGTTCAAAAACACAACTTCCGAAAGAAATTACCAGTGTATTTAACCAAGAAATTGATTTCTATGATGTATTTTCTATGATCTGGGTGTGACAGCTAATTACAACTCAAAAGTCAACTGCTCAGTTAGGCCTTTGGGCCTGAAGGGGGGCTCTCTAGTGAATGCAATTAAGGCAGGGAGGATTTCTTCAAGGATGGCAACTTCAAAAAGCACTGAAAGGGTTTCCAGGCCTGCTCTGCACAGATACAATGGCGCGGTGCTCACAAATGCTAGCCCAGTCACACTGTTGACACGGCAAAGCTGTCTGAATTCGCCACGGTCTCTCACACGACACAGAGCAATACGGCCGGTCTTTGTAGAAAAGCATGCAGATAGCAACAAGCCTATCTGAGCGCCCTAATGTGTCCTGTCAGCGCTTGACAAGGGGGCTTTGTGGAACTGCTGAGATACCCATAATCTCCTTGCTAAGGTCAGAGGTCAACTCACAACTGTGCTGAGCGGCACCAATAAACCTCCGGAGAGCACAGCCTGTATCAGCCCAAAAGAGTGTTATATTCTGTACAACGTGAGCACAAAACTATGCAAATCCTAACAGCCTCAAAAGAAAAGCATATAATACTTTTGACGGCTAACTTTCAGATAATATAGTCAGTGTCACACAGCTCTCTTTCACCACATTATGAGCCTCTGTTCTTAATATATTAGGGTGCACTGGCCATGAGCTACAATGAGGAAGGCTTCCTAAATGGAGGGTCGACTTACAGTAATCACACCACTCTTGGTTGCATTAACAGGAATGCTCACACAGTTCATTATACGATGACACAAGCAATTTGTAGGCCTGTGCGTTGCCATCTACTGAATCTCTCCTGACAAAACTGTTTAGTTTAGACTGCTTCCAGAGGGGACTGCAGTGACATGAACAGCTTTACACTACAACCCAAAAATGGAATCACTATTCATTTTCCTCCAGGCAAACATAAAATGTCCAGGTAAGTCATCTGTGAGTTGAATACAGAGTTGGGAGCCAGCTGACTGACTACAGCACACTTGCCTTTGTTTTCTCCCATACAGTCACTCTCGTTCATATACACACATCCTTTATTAGATGGTTATTAATCTATTCATTACACTTTCTTCCACCATCTTTCAAATAATTCAGCACGCTTGCACTTCTATGCTTCATGAATGCTAATGAGTTCTCTTAAACAACAGCTCCTCAGAGAGCTTTCAGCTTGCAGTTCCCATCCCCGCAACCCACCTTTCCCCCCAGTTTATCCAATGCAATTCGTATGTGAATTAATCCTTTGGCTGAAACCAGGAGCTGCAAATGGATCAAGGTGCCATTTTATCTAATACATCTAATTCTCTAATTGCTTTCTATTTCACAAAGCCTAAAGTCTGCTAGAACCAGTTAAAATGTAATGAATTGCTGTGGTACACGACCAGTACTTATAATGCTCAATTTAGACTCCACAAATGAACTGTGATACTACCTCATCAAATAGATTGTTTTATATTATCCATTTTAAGTTTATATCCTGGGCTCATTTATTTATGTGAATGCATGACCCAAAATGATTTTCACATAAAATTCAAAAGGGTATTTCTCTTTAGTTTTCATTACTGAACTTTGTCTATAATTTGTCCCTAGCAACTACAGATGGTATATGGATGCGAAGGGAAGGTAACAGAGTTTCTGCCAGTAACGTTAAATACTGGATAATGCTAAATGAAAGTCCTCAAGGGATTTTTGTCAAATATTTAACTATCTATAGTATATTATGTACATTTCACATTTAAAACTATGTTTATCGATTAAAATAGAATCAATTGACTGATGACTTGCCTACAGGGGTAGCACAGTGGTTTAGTGGTTAGAACTGTTATGTCGCAAACAAGCATTGGGGGCTTGAATCCATTTGGTGTGGCCAGTATGGTCAAAGGTATGGCCACAGAATATAACTGACTGTGTGCATCTATGTGACTGGCATCCCATCCAGGCCATATCACAGCCTTGAGCCCTATGCTGCCTTAGATAGGGTCCAGGTTCCCCCCTGGCTATGACAAACAGTTGGATGATAAATCAAAGTTATTAAGGTACTCTAAGTACATATAACCTTCAACTAGGATACATTCAAAAACCAGACTGCTTTGTGCTTGTATGAATGAAGCTTTATTCGCCATTTAGAGAAGTACATTGGAATTCTTTAGGACTATGTTGTTGTCCTGTGAGACAAACGCACTATATAATCACATTAATTTATTTTTTTTTTGCAAGTTTGCAAACCAACCAAAATGAAATGCGTATGATCTTAATTGACTATTTAACAACTTAAACAGCAACTCGACCCTTACAAAAAACACAGCTTGTAGCATTATAATAAAAAACTTAATTCATTAGTAGAGTATGTAAAATACTATCCAAAGTGTTTTAAAATGTTTTTTTAAATGCTTAAGTTTCAAAAGTTTTGAGTACAAAGGAACATTTATCACACTAATCATTAAGTGTGAACTCAAAAAACAACAAACAATAGATAAATGAAAATGTGTCATGCCCTGCTCGTGCCGATCCTCCTGTATGCCATGCCCCCCTCATCTACATCGTGTGGAATACCCGTGTGATCAGCTGTTTCTAGTTATGTCTAATTAGTCTTGTGTATTTAAGTCAGAATATGTTTCCCCAGTCCAGTCATTAACATCTTAATGTTGCTCATGTTTCCTGTGCTCCTGATTGTGTCGTCCCTTTAATAAACCCAGAGTTTACCTATATTCCTGGAATCCTGTGCTTGTCTCCCCGCCGTACCTTCAGTGACATCACGACAAAATGGTTGTGTTGCCACTTGTTGTACGAAGAGTATCTTTGCAAAGTTAGGACTGTAAATTACAGTAGATTGGTCCACATCAGATTTGTCCAATCCAACCCATCTCTACACAGTCAAAGTATAAACTTTCTTTGGAATCAATTCTTCCTTATAAATCATGCCAGTACTGACTGACTCATCTACGGACTATGTTATCAAATGACACAAGTGCAATATTTTCAGCAGCCAAATTGTGTGTGTGTGTGTTGTGTGTGTGTGCGTGAATGAAACACCAGGTTATTAACTGGTAAGAAAAGATCAATTAAGATTTCAGTTCAAGAGTTTATATCTGGTCATCAAGTTGAGATCCACTGAAACAGATAATTGATAAAGAAGTAAGATATCCAAACAGTGCTGAGATATACAAACTGAAACCATTCCACATTGGTCTGTTTTTATTGTGATACTGTTGCAGCCTCCACGCACATACAAGTCACATGATAGGTGCTTGCCGTTTTGTTCTGTCATTTTAATAAGTGTTAAATAATGCACTTGTAACTGGGCCTGCATTGGAAGCCCACCCTAGCCACACTTACACCTAGCTGACTACTTGCAATGTGCTATTCACCTCACTTGTACATCACTTTAGACAAAAGCAGCTGCTAAATAAAAGTAATGTAGCACAGTATCTTGACCCTGCCAGTGATCCTTCTGACAGTTTCATTAAGGTGTCCTGCTAATAAAATTCCATCCATTTTATTATGCTACCTCATTGTTATTACTGACATCATTCTGCTCGTCATTGCCCTTCATGCCCCCCCCCCCCCCATACTATGAGGCTGTAAGAATTTATCCTGTAGGAGTGCCACCTGTACCAGCAAGGTCAAAAGACTGGCAAGTTAAACCCATCATACACTTTCATTTATCCAAAACTTGTAATAGTCTGTAGACTTAAGTTGGCGTACACTGACTTACTTAGTTTACAAAATTATTTAGAAATGTTTGTGCCTTTTTAGTAAAACACAATACATCCAATTTCAGCAGAGACCCTGCTGTTCTGTACACTGAGCAACCTTCAGTAGAATATTAAGACGTAAAAAATTACATGTCCCTTCGGATTAAAGAATCAGCTGAACAAATAAAATGTAAACAAAAATAGTCTGCTATCGGGTATGAGAATGCTAAGGGAAATGGGGGCATTGTAGGCCTAGCAGCACCGAATGCTGTGATTCACACATTTTGCAAATCATCTGCATGTGCAGGCGAGCATTTGGGCCTGGCTTCATTACTCAAATCACCCGAGCCACTCCTTGTCCTGTTTGCCCTTAATTAACAAGCATTTAAATCCCCTATTAATTACTACCAGCTATTAGCCATTTTACATCACTCTTCATTTGTAGACAATTAGAAGACCAATTATTAAAGGCGTGACACACGGTTAATTGTGCAAGAGGCTCATCTGCAGATCAAGTAAGACTTGAAAGAACAGGAGTCAATGCAGCTTGTTTTAGAAACTCATATTTTTCCTTGTTGTACATTGTATCAAGTAAAACTTTCACCATAAGTAATGTCAAAATCATAACTTGCCAAATATATTTCTTCTAATTAAAAGAAAAGCTTTGTTTTTTAAAAAAACAAGATTATAATTGATTATATCTTTTTCCTCAAATCCTACTTTTAAAAGGTCTAGGAAACGGTTCCCCAATTCTGGTCTTGGAGTGCCAGAATACAACACAATTTGCGTACAATAAAGGTACACTAACAGCATTTTGATAAAGGTACAATAACAGCATTTTGAAAAAACAACACTTTAGATAATTTGCCTCTCCATAGCAGTAATATACAAATTCATACATATCCAGTGTTCACCAACTGACAGATTCCAGTCCACATTCGAACCAAAACACAATTGAATCCAGATCAATTACCCCCTTGATCGACTTATGTGCAACTCATTTTATCCAATTAGAGAAATGGTATGGACTGAAAAATAAACAGACCGAGTATGAATGAACAGACAACAAGTTGCATTATTTATGTGAATTATACAAGTGTTTCTAATGCAAACTTTAATATTTCACATCAAATATCTTATTGTCAGTAAATACACTCCATACTATTATCAACTATTTTATGAGGTGTATTTGGAGAAACAATACATATTAAGTTCTAAATACCCTAAAACGATTGCTTTAAGGTCTTTCACTTGCAAAAAATCTTGTGATGGTAGTGATAAACACCAAGTTACCAACAGTTAATATATTAAACTTCTGAAAGTTTATGAACCTAACACAGCTACTGTTCTAGGGTGTTAGCAAAGAATAGATTTCATTAATTGTGGCTAACAACAAAGAAGCATTACATTTAGCCAGAATTTTTACTTTTACTGTTTACGTGTTTACGGCATAAAAATCTATGAACCTAACGCAGCTAAGTAATTTATACATTGAAACAGATGTCTACAATGAGAATTTTATTACATATCTATAAACAGCTTAAACAATGAACATAAAAGTAAAAGAAATGTTATGTCCTTTGCATACTACTTCATAAGATAAGAAACAATTTGACTTGTTTTTCAAGCTTAGATATTTCTTTCAGTTAAAAACGTTTTCTAAAAATGCCACCTTTTGCTGCCTTGAAAAAGTAAGAATAGAGATTTTTGCATAAGCTCATTATTTTAATATTGAATATTTTAATATTCATTCAAACGACTGGCTACTGCAATGACCAGAATGACTAAATATGGGTCTAATTACATAGGCCAGCTAAATGTTTTGGTATAGACTATAGTGAAATATCTGTAATGTTCCCAAGTTTTGCCCCTACTCCTCTGTAAGTGTCTGCAGGCCGGTGGTTGGGATACAGCAGACCCCGGCTATGTGTCACTCATGGCATTTGGCCCTCAAGGAAAAACAGCTGGAGATCCCAGGTCATCAGTGATGTGCAAGTCCATCTCATGAGTGACAAAACTCGCCAATTAATTCAAACCGCCTAATATTCGAACCACGAATATTAATAAAGACAAAATGATGTCCAACTTGCTATTTGAACTAATATGCTGATATTATATTTTAACTGACCTGCCCGCATATGACCCGGATATCATTAAAAACATTTTTGCTTGACCTGTAACATTTCAGAGCATTTGCTCATTTTTATGAAAAAAATCAAAAACAGTGGTGGCTGATGGTCTTTCAAACAAGTCAATGAATCCTACATGTTGATCTGCCCTCCTGTTTAATTTTGAGTCTCTCCTCATGAGAAATACTATCACCAAAATCAGGGGAACAATATTAACAGTGTCTGCCATTATGCATGCTACCTAGCTAGCTAGCTGGCTGGCTGACTAGTCCCCCCCCTCCATGACCAAGTTTGAAATAAAAGAATACACTTAATAACCTACTAACAAACTAACCTTACTAAAGAAGCAAGGAGCAAACTCAAGTACAGTATATTTATGTTTTTTATTTATATTTTTATATGTACAAATGAAAACTGAAAAAATTCAAATAAAACAAATTTAAAAATCCACATGGGATTGAACTTTGAATGCTCCAATGCCGAAATTTAACTTTAAAATGCTGTCAATGAAAAAGAGGTGCAGCCACTTTGACATTTCCTCCAATCATCATACAGCAGCCAAGCATCCTGGCCAGTCAACTGCCCCATTTACACTCAGTGACAAAGAAAGTTAAGCACCCAGAAGTCAAGGTCCAATCTGGATGCAATTTGATACACGTGCAGACCAGTGATGGGTATGTGAAAGATTCCGTTTGAAAGGAGCTGGTGCATTTAGTCACCAGACACAGAGGATGCCACACAGATGCATTAGACAGAATTAGCAGCACTTGGTGGAGTTTGATGGGGTCGCATTGTAGGGTTGCATGAAGCGGGGTGGTCTTATCGTGCAACTGCTCAGCATGTAGGGCATGCAGATGTCACAGTCGCCCAATATCGGAACCAACGGGCACGTGAGGGCACCCACACACGTCGTGAAGGTTCCGGTCGCCCAAGAAAGACAGACCACACCAAGGGAGGATCATTGTATTGTGTACCAAGCATTACAGAACCCTATGATATCTGCACCTGCCATCCAGACACCGGTATTGGACTCTCTACAACATCCGATGTCATCCCACACCGTGTGTCGAATAGAGTGGTGCCATAACCAGGAGGCATGGACTGATGACGAGTGGTGCTGTACCATGTTCAGCGATGAATCTCGGTTCATGCACCGTTGTGTGCAGGTATGGCTGCACTGAGGGGAGATAACCAATACTGCCAATGTTGTGGAGAGACACACCGGCATTACCCCTACATTGTGGTGTGGGGAGCTAAAGAGTATGACTTCAGGTTACTTATAGCAGTGATTCGGGGGACCCTGAAGGCACAGCGCTATGTCAATGACATTCTGCTCAGTGTTTCCCCTAGGTATAAAGCTTTGGTGGGGGGGACAGACAGTCTTTCAACAAGAAAACGCCCGTCCATACACGGCACATATGTCTACGGACTGCTTGCGTCATGTTGAGGTCATCCAGTGTCCAGCACGGTACCCTAATCTTTCCACAATCAAAAATGTGTGGGATCAACTCAGAACTCAGACCCTGTGCCAATCTGCAGGATCTCAAGGGCCAGTTACAGCTGTGAGTTAATTGTGATACAGTGACCTGACACCAATAGTAGATTCATTTCATTTCCACCAATCGTCTGGGTGTTTAACTTTTTTGTCACTGAATGTACTCCCAGAGACGCTGAGCTTCCCTAGAAATGACGCTTTGAAGGATTTGTCCAACAAACGGCTAGCTTTACAGCACTGAAATCAAAGCATATTCTAAAGCCCCATGTACTCCCAGAGACACTGAAGTTCCCTGAAAATGACGTTTTGAAGTATTTGTCCAATAAATGTCTAGCTCTGCTGCACTGAAAACAGAAGTGCTATTGAAGTCCAGTGAAGCTGCACTTCGATTAGTTTTATTGGATAATGCTGCTACAGGAATGTAATGTATATTGAAAAATCATGTTAGAAGACCTGTGAGAACTTATTGCTGATTCTGAACGAACTAGCCATGAAGTTGAACACATTTTAGCATGCTCTTTGTAATAGCAATGTAAATACAACAGGACATCATAATTTATTTTTGGTATATTTTACAGGAGTTGGAGCTTCCCTTGTAGTCTTAGCGCAGTCACCACTGATCAAATATGATCAAAATTGATATTCATGACTTAGTATTGATATCAAAACAAACCTTCTGGTATCATGACAGCGCTACCCTGGTTTAGGTTCACCCCATCCCTGAACACATGGATGGTAAGATTTCCTTTAAATACATCAGTGTAACACATAAAAGCTAATACTCTTAGCCATAAAAAAAGACGTTCTAATGACCTGCAGTAAAGAGTTCATGAAAACATTCCAGCAGTCTACAGCTTCTTGAGACACCTCACCCAAAATCACAATCAGTGCTGTATACAACTGCATTTAAATAATATAAATAAAATTTAAAATATAGAAATACCATAACAATTTAAGCCCTAAATTACTTCTTTATGACAAGATTCATAGTTTTCTGCTATAACAAAGCGGCTGTCAGACGGAGCATGATCAGCAGCAAAGGTGGAGATTTCAGGTCCAGAGAGTACAAATCCAGACCAATATTTTGCTTCAACCAACCAGTTGAGTGCTGTTTGACTGTGACTCTATTCTCATCTGGTTGGTTGGCACCTGAAATCTCCACCACTGATCAGTAGATCCACATACCCTGCACAACCCAGCCCAGGCAGCCCATTTCCTCCATTGCTACTGATTAGTAGGGGTGGGTGGTACACCGGTGTTATAGTAATTACTGGTGTGACTGTCCGCTAAGATATGGATTTGGACTATACCATTAGCACCGGGAGAAGTCAACAGCCCAATTATACAACAGCCTATTAATAAAAATAAAGCTTTTTTTTCTTCCAAGCTTCAGCTGTAACCTGAACATTTGTTCTCATCAATATCAATATCAATATCAATTTATTCCACTTAGTCAATTTTTCCAATATCACTATTAAATTACAAACACATACTGTTCATTACAAACAATCCATAAGTGAAAAGGGGAACAAGAAGAATATAAATGTAAGTGCAAGAACCTTTGCTTTGTGAATTTTCTGCTAAATATACTCTGATGCCAGGTTCTGATAGCACAATTCAAAATCAGATTTCAAACAGATTATGTGTAACTATTCACATTAAATAATAATAACCTTACATATAGTAAAGTTACATATATGTATACTAGCAAATTTAAAAGTTAATTAATTTCGCTCAGTCAGCATATATATGCACCCCTACCTTCAGGCAAGCTGCATGCTAAAAGATATAACTACCCAGTTAACAGTAGAACCATGTAAAGTGAACTGCTTATCTTGCACTTTGCATTGTTACTCCGACAATTATGTAATATGATATATATATATATAAATCAATATCACTTTTTACATCTTTTCAGACCACCCATACACAACAGTAATAGTGATAAAAGTGTACATATAAAATATATATTTTTTAATCTACATAAAAGGACAGGACATGCTACTCTTCCCAAAACTTGGAAAAAAGCAATACCGTGATATAATACTGTTACTGTTCAAAAAGTGAAAAATATCATGATAATTTTAGGTCATATTGCCACCCCTACTGATTAGTCACAAGAGTACTGTTAGCTAGAGAAGGTAAATGCATTTTAGAGGTAGTGAAAATCCCGTGTCAGGGACGAACGAGAGCAGGAAGATGATCTCGCCTCAGCACTTTTGCCATATTTAGATATAACCATAGCGCTGGGCAATAAAACGATCTTGATTTTTTACCGATAAAAAAAGAGGATGACCACGATGTTACACACAGACTATAAAACTCAATGAACCAAGTTTGCTCCATTTTAGAGAATGCGCTGAGACAGACAACTCGATGGCCTATCGAGCAGAGGTTTACTGAATGCCAGCACAACAGCTAATCACCAATGATGTTGTAATTTTGCCCGTCCTCCCTTAAAGAAGCAATGGGTGCGATCGACTTGGGCTTGTGTCTGCAGCTGACACGACGTGGAGTGCAATGTGCCGGCGGCTGCAGGGGTAGAGTATAAACTGACTGCAGCCAAGTCGGACAACTGCTACTCCTCGTAGTCTGTTACCTCTTTTCCACTGCAAAGGTGTCGGTGCTGTTCTGGTGCCGATACCCAATTTGGAACCAGTGCCAAGTTTTTCCACAGAAAAAAAATTGGTGCCCATGCCGCAAAATCGGCTCTGAACCAGCACCAAACCTCTGCTGGTCTGGATGAAGCACCCGTGTCGTCATGAGAGGTGGGCGGAGTAACCGAGGCAACGCAAAATAAAGATAATGTCCGAAAGTGGGCGTGGTTTGTGACGTGGACGTAATGTTGTCACTTGGTTCCCACTGGGTTCTCAAGTCTGTGGAAATGCAGGCAGGTTCTTGCTGGTTCCCAAATTCAGCACCGGCCGAGCACCAGCCCCAGTGCCAGCACTGGCACCAGTGGAGTGGAAAAGGGGCCTGGGAGACCTGACTCCAATGGCAGCACTGCCAGAAAGGTGTAGATAAATCTATACAAATATCACCTACATGCACATTACTTCTTTTCAATAACCAGTGAATAAAACTATTGTGTCATGTTTTATGTTTTATTGTACAGAGTACAATGCAATTCTTACTTGAATGCCTTCTTCACAGATTAGACGATTAAACAAATAAAGCAGCGCAACATTACAGTAACTAACAATAAAAAACTAACTTACGTGCACTGTTACAGCATTTATGTAATTTATTTAAACTTTATTTTACTAGGTAAATGAACTGAAAACCAGTTCTCACTGCTTTAAGTGCTTTTTGGGAGAAATAGCAGATAATGCATTGGAACTTCATGGGATACAAACGTCAAGCATGTGACTAAAATATTCAGCCAAGAAGAGCAAAGTTGTGTCATCACAGAGGCGGTTCCAGTTTGTGTTGCACGGTCTGTCTCCAGTCGTCTTGCTCTCGCGAGGATTTTGTACCATGTCACATGGTGATATACAGTATGGTGACGTTTTGCAGCGCCAGATAAAAAAGATCTAACCATGATTTGGCATTTTTTTGAATAAGTGTTTTTTGTTTGGTTTAGATACTTTTCTACCTCAGGATTTTAAAAAGTTTTTAATAGACCAAGAATAGAGGAAGATACTTGTTGCAGTCAGTTCTGTCCTGCTTTACTATGTTTGCCCTTTAACATATTTGCAATATTATACAATTTTGCACATTGTTACATTATATATGGTTTTGTTCATTTGAGCTGTTTCTTTGAATACTTGAAAATCAATAACATTTTATAATTTTAAGGGAATTTTGTATGTAAACAGTTAAATATGTTGGAAAATAAGTATTTGTTTACTAATATTGTTTATTTATAATAATAATCAATCCTTTATTGTCCCCATGGGGAAATTCTTTTTATGCCTCTGTGAAGGGCAGCCCCCTGTTGGGGGGCCCAGGGAGCTGGGGACCCACAAACATGCTGAAGGTGGATTTGATCCGACAACCTTGTCATTACAAACACACAGGTTTAGCCCACTGAGCCACATGCTGCCCCCAATGCAGTCAATATATTTGTCAGAATAGGGTTATTTTTATTATTATTTTGATTATTGCATTATTACATAGAACAGCATTGTGAAACTGTAATATTGATAATTATCAATATCGGTCAATAAAGGAAGAAATATTGTGATCCGTTTTTCTGCCATATTGCCCAGCTCTAGTTAACTATGTACAATAATAGCTTAAACATATTATATATTTATTCAGTTCTGCCAGAATCTGTTGCTAGTACATGAGCAGACAACTAAATCTACTCTGATGTGACTACAAGAAGTCTCATTCTCTCTACATAATTGACAAACTTAAAAACTTAAAAAATAACGTAAAGGTAATACAGTGCCATTTAATTAGATTGAAATATTAATTGCTTAGTATGAGACACAACAGAAATAAAGAATTTGGCAATGGAATTTTTATAAAAGCGAGGTAAAGCATTTTTAACGGTTTATAGGGTCCCATTCCAGAAATAACAATAAAATTGATATATATTGTGGCCGCGATTGAACTAAAATGAAGGAACAAATTAGTAAAACATATGGGAAGTATTTCTTAAAAAAAAGAAAAGATAATGATAAAATTTAATACAATATCCACTTTGGTATTTAGCTTTCAAAGTCTATGCGAAAAGATCCCTGTGGAAAGGAATTCGTGCCACCTTGAAATGCAAACACGAATTCAATAACGCACGGAAAAACAATCTGTGTGACATATTGTTTTACAGTGTGCAGCATGCAGAAACTGTACCATATGAAAATGCAATGCACAAGAGGCACTGCGTTTCATTGAGTGTCAGGAAGATGACGTGACACAATGAAATCCAAAACCATTATTTAAATGCTTTGCATCTCATTTAACTACCATCCAGAAAAACAATAAGGAGGGGTTACATTACACACAATTAAATGAAGAAATTGTGCCACATCACACAGAAATAGAATGGCCATCTTGGCTTTGCTGTATCGACTTATTTTCATTTTCAAAGTTTATGCTGAAATCGTGCCACCATAAAAAATGGTGACTGTCCAGTCACAGC
Source organism: Stomatorhinus walkeri (assembly GCA_026784285.1). Classification (NCBI taxonomy): domain Eukaryota; kingdom Metazoa; phylum Chordata; class Actinopteri; order Osteoglossiformes; family Mormyridae; genus Stomatorhinus; species Stomatorhinus walkeri. Next base: position 157,961 of record JAODUD010000030.1, read on the forward strand.
TTTCTAGCAAGCAGGGAGAGAGGTTGCAGAAACCGGGCTGGGCAATCGCTTAAGATCTAATCGAGGTGACAGTCATGATAGGCCAAGCTACGGCCACAACCACGACACCCCAACTGTACCCAGCTGCCTCACTTTAGACTGTCTATTACAGAAATATTTAGGCATGACATATCCTACCTGCTGCAGCAGGTAGGAAGTGAAGCTGTGAGCAAGGATTTTGTCATTTATAAAGTGGCTCCAGGAACACTTGCAACAGGTGCCGATCCAGACCTATTAGACTGATTGGGTATTGGCCATATGTGACTGATCCACATTTGACACTTACATATTTTGTTTTTGGCACTCTCTGAAAAGATACCTCTTATTTTGTATTAAATCTATTTGTCCAATCAATCACTCAACAGGTATGTCCCATTTTAGTTGTGTTTTTGCAGCATTCATGTTGAATACTAATGCTGCCCTCAGTCTATTTGCCACTCAGTGGGTGTGAGCACAGTGACTTCTGCCTGCTGTGATGTCAGGTGCATATACGCCAGTAATATGAAAAAACAATGGATGATTTAGGAGTTGCTAGCTTGGACTGTTTTGCCCACGCACTATAGCTTGTGATACACAATGGGCTGCTATTTGTCACTTGTGTATACTCTCTTGGAAGATATTGCAATTGCAAATGCCTTATATAATGCTGAAAACAAGGTGTATAAACAAGGTGTAACATTACGATATGTATGCTTATAGTAGTATAATTAAAGGTTTTTTTGGCAGTTTGTATTTTTTAGTTTAACAACATTAATAATACATAAATTAAGAATAAACATTATATATTTATTATATTAAAATATTAAAGTAAAAAGAGTTCTGCTATTGGAATCTGTATCAGTATCAGCAGTTTTGGATCGGAACTGAAAAAAATGTGGATGGGCTCATCACTAATGAAAAATAAAATGACAATAACACCATTTTCCACTAAAGCAGAGGCATTTCATGGAAAAAAAATGACAGTGATAAAAGTACAATCTCCACTTTGCGATTCAGTTTTCAAAGTCTATGTCCAACAATAAAAATGTAATGCAGCTATATGTCAATTGGAGCGGGGCAGTGGGCGGAGCTATGGATCACTGCAGCACTTCCTCAGTGCGTTTGCTGATTCCATCGTTACGTTTCTTGCATATGGTCGCTTGTGTCGCCTGAACGAAGTTAGCTACTTATTTGCAGCTTCCAATTCATTTGCAGTGTCTTATTTTGCAGCTTAAGTTAGTTTAATATAAAAATATTGTATTTTTATTTTGTCATTGTTATTTTTATTCTTTTTTGCAGGAAATGCCTCTGCCTTAGTGGATAATTAAAAGGAAAATGTTATTTCATTTTATTTTTTAATGTGCCAAACCACATTTTTCCAATTTAGATCTGATTCCAATATACAACTGCCGATGCCGATACAGATTCTGATACGATCTCTTTTTACCTTAATATTTTAATATAAGAAATATGTTATATATTCATAATTTAGATATTATTAATATTTTTAAACCAGAAAATACACATGAAAAAGTGCATGTTGCCAAATTCATTCACAAAGACCTTGAAAAGACGCCCTTGATGATTTTGGTAACAAGCAAAACGTGGAACATGGACTATTTCAGTTACATTGTGAACTAGAACTGCAACCAACGATTCCTTTGATAATCGATTCATCTGTCAATTTTTTCCCCCGATTATTAATCGGGGGTGGTGGGGGGTTCATTTCCAGCTTTTTTTATTACCTAAACTATCTTTGTACAAAGGTTGTTTCCAGAAACACACATAAAACAAAAAATATATGCTACATAATTTTGTAGCAGCTGAATCAATGCAATGAAAAACTTTTTTTATAAAGTGCAACCAGCATGGAGCTTTAGATAAAGTATTCAGTACTCCAGTTTTTTTAATGTAAAAGCATAGACTATACCGCTGCTGCTACTAAGAATATAATAAATAATAAATAGCAAATAATTCTCTAATATTATTTAATGTTGATACACATATGTGACGGGGGGGGGGGGGGGGGGGGG